>JAXRKP010000439.1:275000-308391 GCA_037039925.1 Doris montereyensis | reverse complement strand
GAGAGAGAGAGAGAGAGAGAGAGAGAGAGAGAGAGAGAGAGAGAGAGAGAGAGAGAGAGAGAGAGAGAGAGAGAGAGAGAGAGAGAGAGAGGAAGAAAGAGAGAGAGAGAGAGAGAAGAATAGAGAATAGATAGATGTAGGAGATGAATAGATAGATGAATAGAAAGAGATAGATAGATAGATAGATAGATATATAGAGAGAGAGAGAGAGAGAGAGAGAGAGAGAGAGAGAGAGAGAGAGAGAGAGAGAGAGAGAGAGAGAGAGAGAGAGAGAACAGACAGACAGACAGACTAACAGACAGAAAGACAGACAGACAGACAGACAGACAGACATATAGACAAGACAGACAGACAGACAGAGAGACAGAGACACAGAGAGACAGAGAGACAGAGACAAAGAGATAGAGACATTTGTGGATGTGGGTAAATCAAATCAAATCAAAAACTCCTTTGGAAGGGGGGGCGTTTTTGCTTTCTATGCTTGACAAAATGTTTAGACTCAGTTTAATGTGTGTGTCTCTGTTGCTCTGCTTCATTGATGGAGGGAGACAGAGAGAGCGAGAGAATTAACATGAGACAGAAATAATGAAGGGAAGTAGCCCAGTATATCAAATCCTCGTATTTCACAAAACTGGGGTTATTGCCCTTCCATATATTTATTTGCTCTAATGTTATTTTTTATTATACCCCTTCTCAAGGGCATTCTCAGAGGAGCATTCTGTTACGAGAGAGAGAGAGAGAGAGAGAGAGAGAGAGAGAGAGAGAGAGAGAGAGAGAGAGAGAGAGAGAGAGAGAGAGAGAGAGAGAGAGAGAGAGAGAGAGAGAGAGAGAGAGAGAGAGAGAGAGAGAGAGAGAGAGAGAGAGAGAGAGAGAGAGAGAGAGAGAGAAGGAGAGACGGACAGAGACAGAGATACATAGATAAATAGATAAATAGATAGATAAATAGGGATAGACAGAGAGACAGAGGGACAGAGAGAGACAAAGACATAGAGACACAGAAAGAGAAACAAGAACCTCCTCTCGAAACACCAGAGTAACTAGAACGAAACGCGCAGTCACTGCTCTAGCTTCATTATGTACCAGAACTGACTATTGCATCGTCCCTGTCCTCCATCAATGAAGCAGAGCAACAGAGACACACACATTAAACTGAGTCTAAACATTTTGTCAAGCATAGAAAGCAAAAACAGCTCCCCCCCCGCCAAAGGAGTTTTTTGATTTGATTTGATTTACCCACATCCACAACTATGGTGATCTTGGGCTATTTGGTAGGATTTTAATTGTTTTTGCCCGGACTGCCTTATAAAACAGCCAAGGTGTCAACGTGCACAGAGTGTTGTGATCTTCAGACGGGACCTCCTTTATTGTCAGTATCCGATGGGACTAGGTGTCGATCCACCTACCTGGACAGGGGGGAGGTTGGGTGGGGTAAATTCATTGCTTAAAAAAATCGAGAAAATTTGTTTACCAGTGGCGGAGCTCAAATCGACTACCTTTTGCCGAGGTCGACACCTGGCCTTCTAACCCCCCCCCCCCCCACGAACTTACTGGAGCAAAATATGCAAACATTAATCGTTACCCCCACCCCCACCCCAGCCCTCCCAATCCTCCCCACAGTAAATTGTCACTAACAACAAAAGAAAGGAGACAAAACGAAACAAACACACCAGCAGATACCAGATGTGCAGTGTAACTCTACTGCCTAGCGTCAAGGGGGACTCGAAGTGAAGGTACTGACACAAGACAATGTGAAAGCCCCACAGGAATAAAGACGAGACAAATACAAGGAATAGACAGAAAAAAATCCTGGTCACCATGGGGATCGAACCCACGACCTCTGCGTCGGCACCAACGCCTCGCTATGAAAAAAAGCTGATGCTACCAACCGAGCGTCAAGAGGACTCGGTAGTCCAGAAGCAAGATGTCGGCCTCTCAATCAAAAGGTAGTGGGTTCGAACAACGCCAACAGTTGAAAAATGTTCTCGAGTTTTTTTCGAGCACAATATCTACCTTATGAAGTATGAGAGCAAAAAATGATTGACGAAAATACATCACCTTGATTTTATTGTAGAATTTTATACATTGTAAAACATATGACAACACATTGTTCAGATCTCTGTCCTTTTTCTCCGGCGCTTCATTAATGTTACAGAGTTTGACCTACGACCTCCAGAAATACGTTTTCCCTGACTTGCAACGTGTGCCAATCACTATCTCTCTCGGTGTCTCTCTCTGTATCTCTCTGTGTCTTTCTGTTTCTCTGTCTCTGTGTGTCTCTGTTTCTCTCTGTGTCTTTCTGTGTCTCTCTATCTCTGCATCTCTGTGTGTCTCTTTGTGTCTCTCTTGTGTCTCTTTGTGTGTCTCTGCATCTGTGTGTGTGTCTCTCTGTGTGTCTCTTTCCGTGTCTCTCTGAGTCTTTGTGTGTCTGTATGTATGTGTCTCTGTCTGTCTGTCTATCTCTCTCTATGTGTCAATGTCTCTGTCTCTGTTTCTTTCTCTCCTGGTCTGTCATTCTGTATATTTGCCTGTCTGTCTGTCTGTCTGTCTTTGTCTCTATCTATCTCTTTCTCTATTTCTCTTTCTCTCTATCTGTCTCGTTCTCTCTCTCTCTCTCTCTCTCTCTCTCTCTCTCTCTCTCTCTCTCTCTCTCTCTCTCTCTCTCTCTCTCTCTCTCTGTCTCTGTCTGTCTGTCTGTCTGTCTCTGTCTGTCTGTCTCTCACTCTGTCTGTCTGTCTGTCTCTCTCTCTCTCTCTCTGTCTCTCTCTCTCTCTCTCTCTCTCTCTCTCTCTCTCTCTCTTCTCTCTCTCTCTCTCTCTCTCTCTCTCTCTCTCTCTCTCTCTCTCTCTCTCTCTCTCTCTCTCTCTCTCTCTCTCTCTCTCTCTCTCTCTCTCTCTCTCTCTGTATATCTCATTTATTATTTATTACCAAAACATTAGGCTTACAAAACAAATGTCTAGCACATTTATAATTTAATAAATGAAATGTCAACAAAATTTTTAAAAAATCAGAATGTCGGCTATTCAAAACTAACAATATTACATCAAAGACAGGAAGAAAAAAAAGGTCACAAAGACTAGAAGTACAATGGAAATGAATGCAAACGGTACATAGTAACGTCAACGACACCGTTGACTATACTGTAGTCTTAACACAAAAATATTCACGCTGGTCAGGATGATAAGGATGATGATAATGATGATGATGATGATGATGATGATGATGATGATGATGAGGCTAATTTTGATGATAAGAATAAAACAGAAAATAAGAATGGAACACAAACAATCGCTAAGACGTTGATGATAACAAGATAATAAGATGATGTTGGTGACAATAAAAGTAACAATAACAATAATAATAATGATGATAAAACAATAATCATAATAATAATAATAATAATAATAATAATAATAATAATAATAATAATAATAATAATATTGATGATTATAATATAATAATAATAATGATAACAATAAAAATATTAACAATAATAATAATATTGATGATAATAATATTAATAATATTACAACTACTACTACTACTACTACTACTACTACTACTACTACTACTACTACTACTACTACTACTACTACTACTACTACTACTACTACTACTACTATTACTGCTATTACTACTACTACTACTACTACTACTACTGCTACTGCTGCTGCTGCTACTACTGCTGCTACTACTACTACTACTACTACTACTACTACTACTACTACTACTACTACTACTACTACTGCTGTACTAATATTACTACTACTACTACTATTACTACTACTACTACTACTGTACTACTACTACTGCTGCTGCTACTACTACTACTACTGCTACTGCTACTACTACTACTACTACTACTACTACTACTACTACTACTACTACTACTACTAATAATAATAATGATAACAAAAAAATATAATAATACATTAACAATAACAACAACAACAACAAAAACAATAACAACAACAATAATAACAACAACAACAAGATTGAAAACAGCAACGACAGTGACAATAGTTCACAATTCTAAGGAATGTGGGCATTACTTACTTATTTTAAAAATATGTCTAATTTCATTTGACAAAATAACAACATGCCTTTTAACAATGTTTTGTAATTCGGTTTAGATATTTGCAATGTGTATACATGCATATATACATGTAATATATTAGTTATATAAAAGGATGCACATATTAATTGTTAGGGAATATACCAAGGTTGGCAGTGAGGGACAATGTGTATCGAGGTAAGGGCATGGGCGTGAAAGATTATTATTTTAATATCTATATCACATAAAGCTGAACGTTTTAACTTTGATGGCTTATAACTCAGGGACCACTGCACCCACAAACTCCATATTTCACATGTAGATTTCAAATAGCCTGCTTTAGGTTCTTAGTGAATAAACTCTTGGATCAAATCAGTATTTAAAACTGGTTGGACAAAGATTGTTTTGCCTGCGATCCACGAAACTTTTTTTTGTTACTAGATCTAATTTCTCGATTTCCGGTCATTACAATAAAAAGCCAGTATAACCCGGAGTATCGAATACTACGTAAAAAACCTAGTGTATCGAGTACTAATTTGATTTAATAATCGTACTTGATATCACCAGTAACCGATGCAGTTGTTTCTTAGTTAACCACAGTCAACGTGCAAGAGATCCAGCTTTATGATAAAGAGAAATCATAATCCAGTATTAATTACTGACATGCCTGTATATGAATAAAGCAATGACAACTTGAATGCATGAATTAAGTGATAAGAAAATGAATGAATGAATAAATGAATAAATGGATGAGTGAATGAATAAATGAAAAGTGAATAAATGAGTACACGAATTAATGAACGAATAATGAATGGATGAATGCATGAATTAATGAATGAATGAATGAATGAATAAATGAAAGAATGCATGAATGATGAATGAATTAATGAATATTGAATATATGACTGAATCGAGGAGCGAGTCAATGAATTAATGAATGTATAAAATGAAATCAGAAATGAGATGAAACTAAAGTACTTGTTGTATAAGGATAATAACATGGCTACCAATGAGATCGGTCAAATGTGGGTCATTGCAGTGCCTGGTTGCCGAATTGAATTTCATAACGCGTTTGAATGAAACAAAGACCATAAAAGGTATTATTTAATTAAACCTAATACTTATTAAGTTCTGATGAAGAAGGCAGACAGCTTGTTTCGTCAATATTTGGATTGATAATTCTATGGGCTGTATCTGACAACACTAAGAACAACCACTCACATTCAAACTCTCTCTCACACACACGCACGCACACACACACACACACACACACACACACACATATGGTCTGTCTGTCTATATGTCTATCTTTCTCTGTCTCTCTGTCTCCCAGTCTCTGTCTGTCTGTCTGTCTGTCTGTCTGTCTCTTTCTCTCTCTCTATCCCCCCCTCTCTCTCTCTATCTCTCCCTCTCTCTCTCCCTCTCTCTCTCTCTCTCTCTCTCTCTCTCTCTCTCTCTCTCTCTCTCCCCTCTCTCTCCCCTCTCTCTCTCTCTCTTTCTCTCTCTCTCTCTCTCTCTCTCTCTCTCTCTCTCTCTCTCTCTCTCTCTCTCTCTCTCTCTCTCTCTCTCTCTCTATTTATTTATCTATCTCTCTGTCCGTCTGTCTGTTCATTTATCTATCTTTCTCTATATATTTCTCCCTCTCCCTCAAACTATTCCATTTTTTGCTTCTATTTGAAAAATAATTATTTACCGATCCCTTATATGTTTTGATGAAAAAATCTGTAAATATCTTTGCAATATATATAAAAAAGGAACCACACCAACTCTGAAACTGACACAAAAACAAACATTGCATCCAGTAAGGCCAAAACCAAAGTGATTCAATTTGGATTATTGCAATAATAAACTATATTTTTGTCATATTCAAAACGTTTGATTGCATAAAAACGTATGTAGATTGCAAAGCGTTTATATGGTTCTAAAGACAAATAGACATCAATAGCCGTTGTCTTACATGATCTTGTCATAAATTGCTATAATTGCGTCATAGAAAAATGGTTCAAAAGATTGCAAAAAAAAGAAGAGAAACTCATTATTTCATTTTACTGTATTCATCATATATAATTATCAATTGCACCGTATCTGAATTCCTTAAATAGAAAAATAAAAAAAAGGTTTCCATTGTCAAATATTAAGATAAATAATGATCAAATCGCTCATAAAACTACCATTTCCTTTCATTGTGCTGAATGATTTGTACAACTTAAGTCCAAGAGAGCTTGCAGCCTTTGAAATTTTAGATAATTCCATTGTTGTAAGGCGGATTTCAAGATGCAACTCGACGGAAAAACATTCCGACTCGTTTCATTTCTTGCTATTCATTGAAGTGTTACATGGTAGCTTAGTGGATATGCGCATCTTGCTCTAAAGTAAAGCACATTCTAGAAACCATAGTTGCCTTTGCACTTAGACCATAAGCAGACAAAAGAAGAAGTAAAAAAGATGAAGAAAAAAGAGAATAATAAATACATGATCTTGTTTTCTTTAAACGCCTATCATCGATGTCTAGCCTTAACAGACAACTCTGATATCTTTTTAATTAACCGATTCCTTCCCTTTCCATGACATAAAGATAAGAGTTTACTTTCTGGAAAACTTTATGAAAGACTGAATCAGATAGGCTTTTTTGACGAAGAAGAAGAAGAAGATGTATTCACATAGTAAAAAAAAACCGAAAATGTTTTTATTCTCCCAGATAAAGACTATCTCAAAAAGAAAGAAAAGAAGATTATCTGAGCTTCTTGTTGACGCTACCTTTAAGCTAAATAACCGTATCGTACGGAATATATTATTTTGTTCCTTTAGTGTTCCGTCAGAGGCATGAATCATTGCTTCTCCTTGAGAATCCTTTAATTTTTGTTGTTGTGCTTGTTTTTTAAGTAAACCCTGTCAGCATGGACAGTCTAACACAGGGCTCCCAGAGGGGATGAGGGCACGGCTTAATCAAAACACCTTGACTTTGTAGGGAGTGATGCTGTTGGAATTTGGTCATCATATCATCGAAAGCAGGTAAACGCTGCGACCTCCAAGAGAAACATTGGCAGTGGTGGCACTAGTTCCGGCGCATCTACCATTCCCCCAGGTGGTGAAGTGGTAATATGGAATACGGTCAAGCTGGGTACTTTGTCAGCAACCAAAAAATCGTTAACCCCCAAACAAAACAGGCATATCGTTCTATCCTCTTTTTCTGTCTCCAAAAATGAAGAAATTTCGGTCTCATGACTACGGAAGAAGTCACCAAATTCAGGACACCATTTCTTGACGAGAAATCACTCCCCCCACTGTCCCCTCTCTCATCCGCCCTCATCCAGTTGCATTCTGCATTGCTTGCGTCATTGGCCAATCTACTCCAAGATAGAGACCACATTTTATGAAGAGATCGTGAGATACCAGCTAACACAAGGCGATGAGGTTTTAACTTTGGAGTCCTCAAACAACAACTATACAAAGGTTGACCTATTCCCCCCACTTTGGAGGGCTTGGGAGACATGGCCTCCAACAGAAGAGAATGGCAAGCATTCACAACGGAGATGAAAGGAGTGAGATCAAGGCCACAAAAGTCGGTCCACATCGTTGGCAACAGGCTCCAAATCAAGTCAAGTCAAGTCAAGTCAAGTCAAGTCAAGTCAAGTCTAAGATAGAAAAACTGAATTTATGGACGGCAAGGGGCCTGGCTCGGGGAAGGACAAAACATCGGGCTGCTCAGCTGCTAGCATGGAAGACATGCCGAGTCCATCGGTAAGGTATTCCTCCCCGTTGAAAGGAGGGCCATGCATGCCAACTGATCCATGGTGAATTGCACTGAGAGAATTGAAAACCAAAAGAAAAGAGTTTTGAAACGTTTGTTTGATTTGATTGATTTGATTTACCCACATCCACAACTAAGGTGATCTCGGTGTTTTTGGTAGGATTTTTAAATTTTGCCCGGACTGCTCTCTAAAACAGCCAAGGTATCGTTAACGTGAATATAGTGTGGGACCTCCTTTTTTCGTCCGTCTCCGATGGGACTAGGTGAACCAGGAAGGAGGGAAGAAGGGGGGGGGGGGGGGGGGGTGTAGGTTTTGCTTGCATAAAACTCGAGAACATTTTTTAACCGTTGGCGGGGCTCGAACCCACTTACTTTTGGTTGAGAGGCAGATACCTTGTCTCTGGGCTACTGAGTACCACACAAGAAAGTAACGAGTTGTTGTAGCGAAATCGTAGTGCAAACACGATGACGCTGGTTCAAACCTCATGGCTGCTGGCCCAAGTGTCTTTGTTTGTTTGTTTCTGTTTTTAACCAACGTTATATTCTTTTAGGACAGGTAATTCACTTTGCTTTTTTCATGACTCGAGTTGTGAATGAATACCCACCTATAGGTGTATCATATTTTTCAGAGGCTGCTAAGGTCATGTGACTTTTAAATGCCCCATACATCTCAAAATAATCATGGAGTTTTAAAAATGATTGAACATATAGTAATCAATAAGAACAAGAAACAATATTCACCGTAGAAATATTTTAAATTATAGAGCTCCATATTAATGGCCTTTTTAAAAGAATTAATAATGTTTGCCTTTTTTGTTTTGAACAGTAAATTATTCCATAATTTGACTGTCGTATAATGAAAAAGTACGTCTCACAAAAAAGTAAAACTTCCTGTATTATAAATTTAAATCTACCTCCCGAGTAAAATTCACATGAGAATAGTTGAAAAATGATTTATAATCAATATTATCTATGTCATGAACAATTGTATACAATTGGATAAAGATCCCCGCTTTCTTTTTGTATTTTAGTGAGGGGAGGGAAGAGATTTCAATCTTTCATCCTATGTAAAAATCATGTTCCGATTCTCTCAATAGTAGTCAGAAAAGGATCTCGGTGTAATCTTTGATAAGAAGCTGAATTTTGATGAACATATTCATGAATGCATTAATAAGGCAAATTGAATGATTGGAATTATTTATAGAAGTTTTTCATATATGGATGTAAACATATTTCTTTCACTTTATAAAACTGATTTCGACCTATGTGGAAATTGTATATGGAGCCCTTTATTTAAACGGCAATCATTTCTGTAAGAAAAAATACAAAGACGAGCGACATATCACAAAGGCTGCTGCACTGTGCGCTCCCCAGGGAGTTGAGAAGGACTGATTGAAATGGCCTGTTGGGGGATAAAGATGTACAGTCGGTGAACCAGCATCTGTGTAGGAATACGGACTATAAATCCATCTTTATCTTTAATATGAGTTTCTCTATGGCTACAAATTCATTTTCTGAATCTAGACGTTTCTCTGGCTAGAGAGTTTGCGGTGTATCAATGCATGTAAGCATACACGTTCGACATGAACTGACATGGAATTGATTGCCAATACCTGACTTTACGCTGTACATTGTATGTTCTGGTAACTTCTACAGTTGTAAAAAGTACGACATTACATAATATAGATACACAGGTATTCATTATTTCGAAATCAACGATTCATAGTTAGAGATCAATAAAAAACAAAGGGATTATTGATATTATTTCTCGTCTGTTGTCATGCAGACAATACACCAAATAGAAGTAGAACAACACAAACACGCTTATTCATAAATATCGTTTGTAACATGGTTCGCTCTAAATAGCTCCATATAGGCAAACACACAGAATATTCCCAACAATAAGCAAGGGCATGTCGAGTGAAGGAAATGACATTGAATGTTATTAAAGCCCCATAGGAACAAAGACGTAACAAATACAAGGAACGAAAGACAGAAAAAACACCCTGGTCACAATGGGGAGGCGATGGATGCCGACGCAGAGGTCGCAGGTTCGATCCCATGGGATGCCCAGGATATTTTCCTCTTTTCCTTGTATTTGTCTCGTCTTTGTTCCAATGGGGCTTTTTAATAATATTCAATGTCATTTCCATCACATTCGACATGCTCTTTGCCTCACTGCTTGTCGTTATTTTGGAAGAAATAAAAACTTGCGTCAGACTAGCGTTCAGTCCAGGAGTTGATTATCATCACTTGTTCCACTTTACGATACAGAAACCAGGATAAGCTCCGACCTACTCTTATGGGCCTATTCAAATGGCCTTGAAGGAACTTACCTTTACTTGTACATACAACTCTTACCATGACAACTGCCATTAATAAAGACAGAATAAACACTTGATGTTTCGGATTCATTGACCAAACGAGAAATATCTGAATCTAGATCTAAGTATTACCTGCATCACACAATGGAAGAAGAAAACAGAAAGGAGAAAAGACATGATAAAAAACGAAGAGCAGAGGAGGGTGTGAAGAATGAGTGAGAGTGGAAGGTTCAGATCTAGAATGAAATAATAATATGAAAATAAGTAAGTAATGGTGATAAGGAGATAGAGCTGTAGGGTCTGTCCAAGAGGTTCAGTGGGAAACAAGAACGAAAAATAGGATAAATATAAAACTACCTCGGGGCTAAAAAGAAGAAATGATAGGATAAATATAAGACTAGATCTATCTCTACTGGGGCTAAAAAGAAGGAGAATTGATGGGAAGTCTTTGCTGGATTTATCATGCATGTGCATACAACTTTAATTATGTGTTCCACGGATAGAGGCTTGGTCACGAGGCAGCTGTAGGGTCTGTCCAAGATAATCTGAGCAGAAAAGAAAAGAACAGAAAGTGGCAAAGATAAAGATAAAGATAAAGATAAAGATAAAGATAAAGATAAAGATAAAGATAAAGATAAAGATGGATTTATAATCCGTATCCTCCATCCAGCGCAGGTGCTGGCTCACTGACTGTACATTTTTTTATTTCTAAATAAAATGAAAGCAATCTGTGTAAGTGGAAAGTGATTTTGGTTAAAGTAAACTTTATATTAGATTTGTGCTTTGTAACTGTTTTCGTGAAAAGTATATGAATAATTGCCCTTGGGGATGATTAAACGTTTAAAAAAATTGAATTGAATTGAATTGTACAACGTTTATCCTCCAGCCCGTCATTTTATTTCAAAATTCTTTCTAAAACTCTCTCTGGGAGCAAGCATACAGTACACAAATTGTTAGGCTTTTCATATTAACATCTCTGACAATATCTCATTTCTTGTATTTTGTATTTCATTCACACCTGAATCAAGTGAGGGAGAGTAGAGTGAAGTACCTTCCTGACAGTACAACATTGGGAAAAACCTCCACCAGTGCCTGCCGTGGGGGTTGTAACTATGTCGCCGTGGACAAGATGCTCACAACACAACGTTTCAGCTACAACGCCTCATGGTAACAACAAAAAAAGAAGTAAGTGGCGTTACAGAGGCGTTGTAGCTGAACCGCAGTGTTGTAAGCTGGTAATCATGACGACACTGGTTCGAGCCCCACGACTGGCACAGGTGATGGTTTATTTTTCACAACGCTGCACTCTAATTTCTTCACTTGACTCAGGTATAAATGAGTACCCAACTATAAGTAGAGAAAGATCTTGGTCTGACTGTTAGTAGGAAAAGACACATTATTAGGTAGATTGAGGTAACAAATGGTGCGTATCAAAAACAATGTTGTAAGGTGAGACATACAGATGATGAGAGTGCGGGTGGTAAACCCTGGGGTACAAAAAAAAAGAAAGAAGATAAATGTTATCTAACGGTATTTGAAATAATACTGCAGGAATATTGATGCTAGTAAAAATGAATATTTATGATCTATCTAGGACACAATGGTGGCTACATTTGACCCCCCCCCCCCCCCCCAAACAAAAAAAAAAGAAAGAAGAAAGCGCAATGCATAAGCATTAGGGAGAGAGGCGGGTGAGGCAAGGCTAGTTCTATTATAGTCGCCCAATAAAAAATGAGATGTATTCATGTAGTGACATCGTTGGTTGAGTGGTTGAGGTGCCGGACTTGGGACCATGAAGTCACCAAGCTAGGTCCGACGTTGTGTTCCTTGGGAAAGACGCTTAACGCACACTTGCCTCAGGTCCCTCCCACCCACTCGACCCAGGTACACCTGGTACAAGCACTAGCTTGGGAGTAAACAGCTACGTCAGAACAGCGTGCTGTCCAGGAGGCATTATTCCGCATCGGGATTTCCTTGAAAGAATGTTTTGTTTATCCATAGAAAGTTCAGAAGATGGTTTTCTTTCAATGGAAATACTTATTTATCAGAGATGTGACTTAACTTCCTTCTGCCTCTTTATCGAAAACGCAGAGTAAGCAGAGCAACTGGCTGTAAAAGAAGACGGACATAATAAGGGCAGAAATAGGACAACCGTTAGACATAACTTTTCCCTTATAAGAACAGTCAAAACATGGAACAGTTTACAGTTGAAACAAAGAATTTGATGCGTAAATTTTTTTAAAAATTATGTAATACATAGGGTCCCAATATCAATAACACTGCTTGATATAATTTTGATGCATGTGATACATCAGACTGTATAGAAAGATGGCTGCAATATAAAGATTATTATTATTACTGTGTAATATGTATAATATTGACCAAACATCCCAGTTGAAAAACAATAATGATTTTAAAATTCAACTTCTAACTTGGACAGCGCAAATTTCAATCTGAATTTAAATAGCCTCGGTTTAAGTTTTCCCCTTTTTTTTTTTCAAATCAGTATTCTTAATTGATTGGAAAAAAGATTGTTTTGCCTTGATCCACGAAACTTAAAAAATTGTTATTTGGATAAATGATGTATAGTCGGTGAGCATGTCTTGTTAAAGATACGGAAAATATATACATAATTATTTTTATAAAAACTAGCGTGTCGCTAGTTCCGGTCATTACACTAAAAACCCCTTACATAACTTCAGTAAGAGTACTAGATCTACAAACAAATACGTTCTTGAAATTTTTTAACCGAACTGACTTCCTGCCGTTTCAAGGCGGCAAATTACACTAAAAGGTGCCAAATGTATAATAAAGAAATATCCCTGATCACAATTAAGGCGGACAGGCACGTCATTATCTGAATTCAATATGGACTAGACAGATATGGTAACAGTCGTGTAATTTATCTGCGTTAAATGAGCTGTGTCAACATGCGTTTGTTGAAGGAACTACAGGTCGTGGATGGAGATTTTTCCAGTACTGGTGAACATGGAGAAATACTGGTAACTTACCTTTGCAGTAGATAAGCACAAAGTGGTGTCAAGTAACTGATTTACAATTTCTTTGGCAAGGATAGTCAAAGGGGAGCAGGAGCAGGAGGAGGGTGGGATCGAGTTTCATGGGGGTGAGGTAGAGGGTTCGAGACCAGTGGTAAGTGGAAAAACAATGTCAAGGTTTCCGGCCCGTCTGGATCCATACACCCCACCCCATGAGAATCCCGTGGTAAACCCTTACCATCAGGGTTGATTGTGGTGGTAGTTGGAATCTATGACTTTCTAGGAAACAGCCGTGACAGTATTGACACTGTGTGCACACTTTAAGAATGTGGCTGTGTCCTGTCCATTCGGACAACAAGGCACCGCCATTACAGTCGTCAATATCTCTCTTTATTGTCCTTATCTGTTTGCTGATGCCAGTTTATCCGATGTAGGCCATTCCACAATTGACTGCACCAGAGACATAAATGCCATGGTATGTAAGGTTGGTTTGGGGATTCAGTTGTCCAAGTTGTCGATGGAACTGAATGGTATTGGCTCCACAAAGACATTCTTAAGATGGAGTTAACATGACGGACCCGACAATAATTAGAAGCTGCCCATATCCTGAAAGTTCATTCGGAAACTGAAGGACTTTCCTTCTTTTCTCGTCACTAAATGACAAAGGACGCATTCTTGCGGACAGTATTAAGGTTAGAATGGTGGTTGTGGCTGGAATTGAGGATAAGTGGTGTGCGTTTGGTTGTTGTTTAAAACACGATGTAAAGAATTTCTTTAGAACTTTGCGGTTAGGCTCGATGAAGGTTGAGAAGGATGAAACTGGGTACGATGCCTTGGTGATGAAAAATAAATCAAAAAGTCAATAAATAATTTTCCACTTGTCATCTCGTAAACATGTCACTGTCTTCTGATTTGAAAAAAAAGAATTTTCCATAGCTCAGAAAAAAATGAAAAAAAAAGTGGAAAAAAGAAAGAAAAGAAAAGAAAGAAGAAAAAGAAATCTTCGGAAAATAACGAAGTTCCTTCAAGGCCATTACGCCAGTGGAGCCGGAGCTTATCCCGGTTTGAAGCGTGAATAGGTTTGAGTAAATAATCAGGTGGACAGTAATGGTAGTCTGACGCAGGTAGTTAATAGTACAAGCTAGTGCTAATACCCATTTGCACCTGGTAGTAGTAGTGAGTGAAAACTGTAGTTAAGTAAACACAACATTAGTAGTTTAGCTTGTAGGGATTCAATACAGGAGTATTACATGATCCCAAGTCCCGAAGTTGTAGTACTCGGCCAGTAGTAGCCAGTATTTGTAACTAGTAGAAACCTAATGTGAAGATTAATCTACTGATACTCACAAAACATAATCCAAATTTCTGGTTGTACTAAGCCTGAGATACCAAGGTGGAGTGGGTTAGAAAAAAATAAGCATGGATTCAGAGCGAATGGCATTAGTAATATTATAGTCATGTTTCAAAGCAGAAGTAGTAGTGACCAGTTTCACACCATCAAGTTTAAAAACAAGATAGTCCAAGAAATTAAAGTGTTTGTGTTCTTTAAATCGCAACCCTACTGGTAAACTGCATGCCGTTTCGTTTCGTAGTAAAAGAAAAAAGAAGAAGTAGCAATTAGAAGTGAACAATTTACTAGTAATACAAACATATACTGTCCCTTCTTCATGTTGCAGGTACATTATTTGAAATATGAAGAAATCGTCTACATCAATTCTCAATTTTTAAAAGGATAGTAGTATCATAGGCTTAACATATTATTATATATAGCATGTTCTAAATGTCATTAGTGTACAGGCTTGTAGTCATAAAGGAACATAATTGATGGACTAGTAATACAAGTAGTTGTAGTTGTGTGATTTTTATCCATCGGGGAAAATACAGAAGGATGAAGAAATGCTATTGTCTTAAGTAAAAGTATTGCAATACCTAGGTAGAGTAGGAAGTAGGGAGTAGTAGTAGAAAGGATAGTAGTAGTCAGTTTGAGAAGCAGCAGCAGTTGGTCCTTGGTGTGACTGCTTGACCGTGGATTGATGGTAGTGGTAATAGTAAATGGGCGGAGTAGTAGTGGTTGCCATTGGAGGACATGACCTTTACCAAAGAGTAGAGGAAGAAGCAGTAGTGGTAGTGAAGAAAAATAGTTTTAACATAAAGCATAATAGAATAGTTGTAGTTAGAAAGTTTGAAATGAAATTTTGTTTTGATATCTAAAGAGAGTAGTAATAGTAGTAAAGAGTGTAGAATCAAAATGCCTAGTAGAATAAGAATTTAGTCAAATTTCAAACATCCTAAACTATATTCAGGTTTAGTAGTAGTAGAGAGTAGAGAAATACTCTAAAAATGAGTAGACCAGTCTTCCTCCAGCCAGTAAAGAAGTAACAAAAATAAAAAAACAGACTAACTAAGGAGCAAGTATAATAATTACAGTAGGCAAAGTAATTCAACAGTAGTACATTGCCGAAGTAGTAGTAGTGATGCTATTCGCTCCGTTCTCTTCTCCATCAAATCAAGAAAATTTGTAAAGGGGTTTAGTAGTATGTAGTAGTTGTAACATAATTGTGGTATTTATTATTCAATCTAATAGTGCATATGTTTAGTAATAGTCTTTGAATGTTGTAGTGTAGTCTTTTTTAAAAATTCTCTACAAGTCGGTAGTAGGGCTAGTGTTTGTAAGCACATATCAACAGTTGTAGACATGATCTTTGAATATAAAATAGTAGTTGTTGTTGTCGATGTTATTTCTTGTCCCAAAAAGTAGTAAAGTCATGAGTTAGAGTAGTTATGGTGGTAGTAGTAGTAGTAGTAGGACAGAATAGTAGTAGTAGTAGTAGTAGTAGTAGTAGTAGTAGTAGTAGTAGTGGTAGTAGCAGCAGCATCAGAGTAGTAGTAGTAGTAGTAGTAGTAGTAGTAGTAGTAGAAGATAGATAGTAGAAGAATAGAAGTAATAGTAGTAGTCCAGAAGTAGTAGTAGTAGTGTAGTAAACGAGGAAGGTGTTGTAGAGTCATCATCGTAAGGTCCACGCTTAAAGCTCCGTCCACAGGTAATGACCTGTTTTGATTGGCCACAAAGCACGTAGTTGCCGGCTGTTGTAGATTGGGTTTGGCGCCAGTATCATCTACAGAAGAAAAACAACAACAACAATGTTTTGAACATTGATACTTTCTTGTACGATTATTGCTGTACAGTCTTATCAGTAGTTATTAGCACTTTAAAATCAGTTTTACTAAAGGCTTAAGTAAAGGAGGAAAAAATAGCAAGTCGTGTTATAAATAGATTGTGTGTATGGGAATATGATTTGTCAGAGTTTATATACATTGACAGCAGACCTTTGACTTCATCGAAAATACATCTGTGCGAAATCTTCACAGACCACCCAGTAGAACTATCCAGTCGGCAACCAATGAAGCACAATTGAAGAAACAAAAGAATCAACCAACCAGGCAACCAACCACCAATCAACCAACCAATCAACCAAAACAGTAACCAATCAACCAACAATCAACCAACCAACCAATTGCCAACCAATCAACCAACCAATCAACCAACCAATCAATCAACCAACCAACCAATCAACCAACCAACCAATTAACCAATCAACCAATCAACCAATCAACCAAACAATCAATCAACCAATCAACCAATCAACCAATCAACCAATCAACCAACCAACCAATCAACCAATCAACTAATCAACCAATCAACCAAACAATCAATCAACTAATCAACCAATCAACCAATTAACCAACCAATCAATCAACCAGCCAGCCAACCAATCAACCCATCAACCAACTAATCAATCAACCAACAAACCCATCGACAAACTAACCAATCAACCAACTAACTCATCAACCAACTAACCAATTAACCAATCAACCGATCAACCAACTAATCAATAACGAACCAATTAACCAACCTACCAACCAACCAATAACCAACCTACCAACCAACCAATAACGAACCAACCTATCAATCAACCAATTAACTAACCAACCTAACAACCAATTAACTAACCTACCAACCAACCAATTAACAACCAACCTACCAACCAACCAATTAACCAACCAACCTACAAAATCAACCAATTAACGAACCAACCAACCAACAAACCAACCTACCAATCAACCAACCAATCTACAAACCAACCATCCAACCAACATACCAACCAATCTACCAACCAACCAATTAACCAACAAACTACCAATCAATCGATTAACCAACCAACCTACCAACCAACCAATTAACTAACCAATCTACCAACCAACCAACCTACCAACCAACCAACCAACCTAGTAATCAACCAATTAACCAACCAACCAACAAACCAATTAACCAACCAATCTAGCAACCAACCAATTAACCAACCAACCTACCAACCAACCATTAACTAACCAACCAACAAATTCACTAACCAATCAATCAACAAACAAATCAATCAACCAGTTAACTAACCAATCAATCAACCAACGAATCAACCAACAACAAACCAACTAACCAATCCACCAACCAACCAACCAACCAACGAACCTGGTTTCATGTGTTTCTCCAACAAGGACTGTAACTCATGTTCCTTTTCGTGATGTAGCTGGCATTCCACGGCCAACAAAACGTATTCATCCAAAAGCATCCGAATGAGGTGGAAATCAGGCTGGAAGTCGAATGGACGAAATACACAAAGTGATACGGATATAGTATATTGGTGTTACGGTAGAACATTATAACAACAACAACAGTCATCTTTTCAGTAGTAATCATCCTCAGTAACTAAATTAATTGAAATAATTAAGTCCTGAAAATGTTAATGACCATGGAAAAAATATAAATCTAGTCAGCTAAAATGATAAAACAAAATTCAAGAGAAAAAGTAGGAAGTAGTAAAAGTAGTAGTAGAAGAACATCAGAAGAAATCAATGTATGGGATATCTATCAAGTTTGTATCGATGACTTGACACAAAAATAAAGTAGTGTAAATTCATCAAATAATTGGATAGTCAAAAAATATTCATTTGATTGATAATAATTTTAATGATATTCATTGTTACCACTAACGCTGTCATCATTATCACCATTCACACTAGCATCATCACCACCAGCGCTATCATTATCATATTATCATCATCATCATTGACATCATCATCACCATCATCGTCATTACCACCATCATCATTTCCACCGCAATCATCATTATCATTGACGTCATCTACATACAATCATCATCCCTACCACCATCATCATCACTATAATCATCCTACTAGTACCATCATCATCAGTATAATCATCATCATTATCCCAGTCATCATCAGTAGTAATAGTCATATCACTAGTACCATCAGTATCAGTATAATCATCATTACTACACCATCATCATCACTATAATCATTACCATCAGTATCATCATCACCGTAATCATCATTATCACCATCATCATCTACAGTAGTAATCAATCACTATCATGGGCATCATCGAGAATTTTTGCATCATCACTATCTTCATCATCATCATCTTAATCATCCTACCTCACCATCATAATCACTATAATCAAGATTATCATTATCACCATCATCATCATTATTTTTGACATCATTTAATCAAATTTAAGGAGATTTTAGTAAAAAATTGATCATCATTTATTACTTATGTGCATATTTTTCTTTATCCAGTTTCATTCGACCTTTTGGTGTATGGGTTCAGTTGCCGAGATGATCTTTCTCCAGGATGCCATGTCCTGGCATTTTTTTTTTTCCTTCCAAATAGTTACATTTCTATGCTTCAATGCCTTTTTTATATCTTCTTTTTTCTCCAAGGTCTTCCTTTTGGTCTTTTACCTTGGGCTTTGGCACTGATTTAGCTATTCTATTGTCATTCATTCTGTTTACATACTCAAACCATCTCAATTGATTTATTTCTATCTTAGTTTTTGCCCATCTGCTTTGGTTTGATCTCTTATTGTTGTGTTTCTGATTTTGTCTCTTTTGTATTCTCTACTGTCTAGATATTTCATTTCAGGTCCATGTATTCTCTAATGTCTGTCAGGTTTCTCTGCCAGAGGAAAGTAAACTGTGTTGTATACTGCTATTTTGGTTTTTGTTGACAATTTTTGTTTACCTACAAATGCCATTCCTAGATGGTTATATGTTGCACTTGCCGTTTTTGATTCTCTGCCTGATTTTTCCCTTAGTTTCCTCTGAGTTAATCATTACTCCCTAGGTAATTATAGCTGTGAACTTGTTCTAAATTCTCCCTGCCATTTAAGATTTTGTGTTTTACCTTCTCTAGTTACTAGCATTGTTTGATTTTCTTTGCATTTACTCTCATTCCTCTTTTATTTAGTTCATTGTTCATAATGTTGATATTCGACGAATGTCACTTTCTGATTTTCCAAACAGAACTAAATCATCGACAAATGAAAGCATAGATACATTTACTGGTTTGAGCTTCCACATACCTACATTCATTTTTTTCCTTTTTGAAGTCTTTGCGACTGAATCCATAAATGTGATAAACAAAAGAGGACTAAGGACACAACTCTGTCTTACTCTATATCTACTTCAAATTCTGCAGATATGTTTTTCAGCTACTCTCACTGCACATGCTGGTTTATTGTAAAAACATTTAATGACTATCAAAGTGTGCTCTACATTGTGTTTAACTTAAAGAATGCCATAGTTCGTCCCTCCTCACAGTGTCAAATGCCTTTTTCTAAATAAATAAAACATAGAGCGCAGATCAATCATTTCTCAAGGAATTTTTCTATTATTTGTCTAATTGTAAATATGTGGTCTTGTCTGAATCCACTTTGATGCTCTTCAATCTGATCCTCTACTCTTTTCCATAGTCTCATTTCCAGTATCTCTGGCATATACTTTTCCTGGAACGCTAATTAGTGATATCCCTCTATAGTTTGAACATTCGATAGTTGATCCTTTCTTATGTATTGGTACTACCGTTCCCTTTTTCCAGTCATCTGGTACTTGTTTGGACTTCTCATGCTCTTCATTGCCCCCCGGAACAACTTTTGATTTCCTTGATAGCTTTTTTGAAGTCTTTGTCCAAACTCTTCCCATTGTTCCTCTTTTGCATTCCTCACTTCCTCTTTGGCGATAGTTCTTTTATTCACATAAGCTATCCTCACCTCTGGTCTCTTTGTTTGCAAATATTTCTTCCAGGCATCTTTCTTTTCTTTGATCGGCATGCAAGGCAGCAGGTTGTTTTCTTTCAGGGTTAACTCCCATAGCCTTTGGTCGGCCAAGACCTGCCTGCAAGGCAGTAGGAGACTCGTGGAGGGCGGAATCATTTACTCCCGTACAGGTGGTTACCTGTCCACTGGCCAGATCATTGGCATCACCTTCACATAATGTCCACCTTTACCATCGCTACCACCACCATTACGACTGTCATCACGCAGTCATAGAAGCTACCACCATCATCACCACCAACATCATCATCATCATCATCATCATCATCATCAGCATCATCATCATCATCACCCGCTACGCCTCGTGGGGTAAAGGCCACCAACAAGAGCTCTCAAGCGATCTTCGTCTTTGTACCATCTATTCCACCTCCCTCCAGTCTTCCCAGCTCCCTCTCGAGTTCTCCCCGCCATGTGTTTCTTGGTCTTCCTCTTTTCTGTGGCTCTGCGGATTCCATTCTAGGCTTGTCGCATATTTATATATTATAACACCCCTTCCGGCTCTTTTCCCCCTTGCGTTCTATGTTAAACACAAGTGGTCAATAATTCTCCATAAAATGATGTGGTGACGTCACTTTTTCCTCATTAGCATAGTTATTGACGCCTTACCTTGACATTGAAAGTCAAATGAAAGAGTTCATTGGACTTCTTATTTTATCTCGATCAACACAGTCTCTCGATCAAAAATCTAAATTAAGATATCTAGATCTAAGATCTAGACCTAGAGTTAGATCATAGATCTTTAGTCTTCATTTGACGTCATGGATCCACTAATTTAATCAATAATCATATTTTTTTTGTTAAAATCTTTGATCAGACTAGATTTGACTCCACTAGGTTCTAGATCTAGATCTAAAGTTCTTTCTACATGTAGATCTAGATCTAGATATCTCTAGTTCTAGATCTAGAATCTAGATTAAGACTATAGATCTAGATCTAGAATTAAATCATTATAAATTTCTAGATATCTAGAGCTAGATCTAGAGCTATATAGATCTAGAATTTATACAAGGAGCAATTTTCCACGGACCCATGCAATATTGAAATAATCAACACAAAGAAAAAGAAAAATAATCAAATCAACCCATAGGATCAACCAGTTTCTGATGATTCATCATAAAAAGTGAAACACAGTAAAACGCTGGCATTCGGATAATCCTGTTGTCTTTGTTTTCTTGTTTTTTAAATTATTTATTTCGTTAAGTCAAGGCGACACGTTAATAAAAACACCCATCAGAAATATATTACAGTCATGTATTACATTTGACCTGGCTCTAGCTAGATTTAGGGTTAGCCTTGACTTCAGGTTTCCTTGAGGCTAAGGGGCTGGATCTGATCTAAATCTAAATGTAGAATCTACTCAATCTCGTCGAAACAAAGGATTGTGCCGCACTGGCGTAGTGGTTCTTATCTATTTGTTTGCTCTTTTGGTTTGTTACGCGCTGAGAGAAAATTTAACTCTGAATATGTCTCTTCAATTCCTCCGTATTATTGTTCTTTTTGTGTAAATTAAAGTCATAACTCAGTTGAAAACTGATTTGGAGTGTTATAATAAGTTATTGACTCTATTGGGTCATTTGCACGCCTAATTAGATCGACCTCGTAAACTTGGTAGATCTAGATCTGATATAACTAGTTTGTGCAAACAACCCAATGAGAGTCAATAACTGTGTATTGGGTGACCTCAAAGTATATCCTATCCACAGCAAGCACCGTTTCTTTAGTTCATTCATAATTGGCGTCTTTTTTGTTCTTAGTCACCATCAACGCCTACCATACACCATCATGTCTTCCTTTTCGTCAATATTATTATCAAATTCGTATTACATCATTTAAAAACAGATTCCTTTTAAAGATAAGGATAAAGATAAAGATGGATTTAGAGTCCTTATCACTGCACCAGCTGTGCAGGCTCAGACTGCACATCATTTATCCCAATGCAGGCGATTTCATTCAAAGTCCTTGTCAACTTCCATTGGGAGTATACAGTACACAAGTCTGTTACTTGTTATCCTACTAACATTCTGAAAAGATCTTCTTTCTCTGCCTATAGCTGGTGTCTGTTCAATTCCTGAGTCGAGTGAGAACACAGAGCAAATACCTTTCCCTAAGAGTACAACGTTGTAAATAAATTCCACCTGTGCCAACCAAGGACTTGAAACAGTGTCGTCGTGACTACAAACTCACAACACCGGGGTTTCGCTGAAATGCTTCTACTTTAACATTAATTCTTGAGAGGAAAGACGTGATTTGTCAAATTAATACAATCCTGCAATTGTATCTTTAAAATCAGGTATACATGAAGACGTGATTTGTCAAATTAATACAATCCCCTGCACTTGTATTTAAAAAAAGAATCAGGTATACATGATGACCGTGCGACCCAGCAACGCAATGGATATGCCAGGTTTTTTTTCATACTTGGAGAAAGGAATGCTGGCGTGGAAAGCAATGGCAAACCGCCACATCGTCGTTACGCCTCATGTCTAGAAAATGTGGACTCGACTCACGATTCCCTTACGCTCAAAACTTTGGGTATGAGTTTACTTTACCTTATATGGACATGTGGATTACTTTTATGTCATCGTGCCAACTTCTTTGTGATCTTATTGGCTACCATTCAGCTTTGTACATCTCTTAGTTCATTCATCTGTTTTTAAATCTTGTTATATGGCCCACTCATTTCCATTTTGTTTGTCTGATGGTTGAAGACGTAGTAATGACCCCTGTTCTATTATTTTTATTTCGATGCAAGAGATCTCCATCTCGTAATCAAGTATACAATTCTAATTGAGTCATTTGTTTACTCACCAAAACTCTGGGCGTTGTTGAGGGTCAGGTTGTGCATCACACGAGCACCAAAGAACGACCACTTGAGCAGGTAATCCTGGGCACGCTTTTTGAAAGAGCGGCCATTTTGTTTACTGGGCTAGAAAAGTATTAAAAAAAATATCCATGAAGATTTTCTATGTTGATTTATAAAAATGTTTATATTAAGTAAATCAAATAAGGTAAGAGACTACATAAGATCTGTCTTTGTTTATCATTAAGGGACATTTCCTTTTATTCGTATATATGTCAACATTTTCAGAAAGTTAAAAATCTTATCTCGTCGACATTGTGATTTTTTACAAGCATTATCTTTATGTATTCGCTTTACAAAATGTGTATAATACATGTATATTAGATATATCATATGCAGAAATGTGAACTTCCAAGAGTCGAGAGGGGTGGGGGGGGGGGGGTTTCTTAAGCCAGACAGAAGCTTAAGGGGGAACAGCTGAAGGCACTATAATATATGTATAAAAGCCCCATAGTAGTCAAGAGAATAAAAATGCAATATTAGCTTAAACAACGAACACCTATTTAGTGCTGGACAAATTATGTGAATAAGCGATCTTCTTCACTACGTTAAACTATGCATGTTTCCTAATCTCCCACCTCTGTTAACTATAACAGATCTATATTGGAAATGAAACAAATTAGAAATGCCTGCCTGAAGTGGTATAGGTCATGCACTGTCCTATATTATGAACGCAATATTATCGTGTCTTACCTTGATGACCTTTTGCTCCACAACAATATCCAGCCATTCTGTAAAGGCCTCAACTGTGGCCTGCTTTCTCAAAAGTTCTTTCAATTCATTTAAAACTGTAAAAAAACCAAGAATGATATAAAAATCAATACACGAAAACACATCTGTTTGTTGGTGAGTAAAACAAATAAATTACTTCAAGACCATTATAGCCAATAGAGCCGGAACTTATCCCGATTTCTATAGCGTGAAACGGAACAAGTGATAATAATCACAATCTGTGCACGACGTTAGTTTGGCGCAGGTTTATACTCCCAAGCTAATGCTTGTACCCATTTGCACCTGGCTAGAACGGATGAAAATGTGTATTAGGTGTCTTTTCTGAGGAACATAGCATGAGACATAACTTCTAAGATTCGAACCCGAAAACTCATGATCCCAAGTCTGGCAGATTAACTGCCCGACCATTGACATAAGACTTTGTTGGTAAGTATTCAAATGAAAAGATCAAAATCATAGGATTTTGTTGGTGAGTATTCACTTAAATAGATCAGAATTACAAGTACGATGTTGTTTAATTTCTTCTAGACTTCCATTCACAGAACTACATTATTTATTTGAGACACGGAAATTGTACAAAAAATAGGATTAAAATTCAGTCAAAATGAAATGCTACAGAACAAAAAAAATCTTTTAACTCCATGGACTGAACACAGAATCAACACATCCATAAGAGAAAAATAATTGCAGGTAAACGAAGGATGACAGCAACGGTTTCGTTAGAGTTCAAAAGCTGAAATAATTTGGTCACATCAAACACGATGTGAAGGTCCAGGAAGTATGAAGATTTTTGAACGCAAAGTGAGTGTGAATAGAAACAAAGAGAAGCCATGCACAATATGGGAGAAAGATATCATGGAGGAAGCTTTTGTAACACAAAAACAATAACATAGGCTGGAAGAATGGCACAGGACGGGGAAACATTCAGAGGTGCTGTCAGGGATGCCACGTCACAACTAAAGCATCCACATAGCACAGGTGTGGAAATAGAAATACAAACAGTGTTTACTCATTTCAGAACAGAGATCTACTACTAAATTGGTGGCTTACATTCGGCATTGAGTTGGATGTCATCCTCTTCGCTATTGCTGTTGTTCCCTCCCCCAACATGAATCGCTTGCGAGTCAATGTTGGACAGATCCTACGGTCTACGTCAACCAATCCATTGAGTTGACCAGAGTGATGTCATACAGGACAGGCCTGGCCAGTCTGTAATGTTGTAAAAATAGAAAGAAGATGGATTTTAAACTAGCATGCATTAGACGGCTTCAGAGGAATAATCTATTTAAAAACATAGTGAACGCATGATAAAGGACAAACAAAACTGTGAAGTTTCAGGTTCCGAACGTCGCTTGACGAAATCATGTTTAATTTACTTTACTGTGGGTCTTTACATTGTTTAAGGAATATTTTGTAACTCTTGATGAGGACAAGTTTAATAGTTTCTTACTGTTTAGTTCGTTAGAGCATCTTTTTCTTAGATTCTATTATTTTTAACTTAACACTAAATAACCAGTAATTCAACCATGAATAACATAATTCATAATTCTATCGATTAGTCAACCCCGCAATCTCTCAATCATGTAGTTGCTATTCAGCTATTGGGTTAGTTACCTGTGCAAGATGGAGAAAAGATGTTTGACGTTTGAGAGACTGAGCCAAACCTTCTGGCCACTGGCAGTTTATTTTTCCAACAGACGTTCGGGAAGGTTCTCCAGTGATGATGACACCCAACTCTCCCAGTGTTTGGCAAAGTTGCGAATGTCACTATTGAAGCCTGGAATGGAAGTTCACTGCCTTAGTTTAGTCTTCTATATATTTATGAAGAATTTTAAAATTATCATGCTAGTTAAATAATGCTATCTATCATCGATAAACAAAGCGGACTGAAAGCTGATGTAAAAGGAAGAACTGCCAAAGCAAGAACAGCCTTCAACCAGCTACCAAAGGTGTGGAAAGCAAGTCACATCTTCACTACGCACAAAGATACTGGCTTTTTCATTCAAACGTTAAGTTGGTTCTTCTGTATGGTTTGAAACGTGGAAGACTATAAATGTACTGAACAAGGTTCAGACCCTCATCAACAGATGCATGAGAAGTATCCCGAAATGTAAAGACTCAGTAAGAAAGGAGGACATTTGGGCAAGAACAGGGCAAATACTACTGTAGGAAGCGTTATGACCGCGGGGAAGTGACGATGGATAGGATACATTTTAAGAAAATCAACTAGCAATATCACCAGACAGGCATTGTAATGGAATTGAGGAACACAAGAAAGGGGTAGGCCACGAAAGGCAGTGGTAGGCCACGGAGGCAGGGGTAGACTATGGGAGACAGTGGTAGGCCACGGGAGACAGGGGTAGACTACGGAGACAGGGGTAGGCTACGGGAGACAGGGTAGGCTACGGGAGACAGGGGTAGGTTACGGGAGACAGGGGGTAGGCTACGGGAGACAGGGGGTAGGGCTACGGAGACAGGGGTAGCCCATGGGAGACAGGGGTAGGCTACGGGAGACAGGGGTAGGCTACTGGAGACAGGGGTAGGCTACGGGAGACAGGGGTAGACCACGGGAGCAGGGGTGGCTACGGGAGACAGGGGTAGGGCCACGGAGACAGGGTAGGCTACGGGAGACAGGGTAGACTACGGGAGACAGGGGTAGGCTACGGGAGACAGGGGTAGGCTACGGGAGACAGGGTAGGCTACGGGAGACAGGGGTAGGGCCACGGAAAGCAGGGGTAGCCACGGAGACAGGGGTAGGCTACGGGAACAGGGGTAGGCTACGGAGACAGGGGTAGGCCACGGGAGACAGGGGTAGACTACGGGAGACAGGGGTAGGCTACGGGAGACAGGGGTAGGATACGGGAGACAGGGGTAGGTTACGGAGACAGGGGTAGGCACGGGAGACAGGGGTAGGCTACGGGAGACAGGGGTAGGCTGGGAAAGCAGGGGTAGACTACGGAGACAGGGTAGACTACGGGAGACACGGGTAGACTACGGGAGACAGGGGTAGACTACGGGAGACAGGGTAGGCCACAGGAGACAGGGGTAGGCCACGGGAGACAGGGGAAACTATGGGAGACAGGGGTAGGCTATGGGAGACAGGGGTAGGCCACGGGAGACAGGGGTAGGCCACGGGAGACAGGGTAGAAGCACAGGAGACAGGGAGTAGGCCACGGGAGACAGGGGTAGACTACGGGAGACAGGGGTAGGCCACGGAGACAGGGGTAGCCACAGGAGACAGGGGGTAGGCCACTGGAAGGTGCATGGAAAGGATGCGGGAGACAGGGTGGAGCCATGGGAGACAGGGGTAGGCCACGGGAGACAGGGGTAAACCATGGGAGACAAACGTAGGCCACGGGAGAAAGAATAGGCCAGTATGGATAGGAGACAGGGGATAGAAAAAGAGACAGGGGTAGACCACGGAAGACAGGGGTAGACCACAGAGGCAGGGGTAGACCACAGAGACATGGAAACGATGCCAGAGATACAGAATTTGTCTGGAACAGAGACAGTCGAAACCATGCTGCAAATGGGTAGGCTTAAGGCCTAAGGGGTAACCACAGTAATAGGCGGTAGTGGAAAGAAAGAGGATGATAAGCCATTATACTCGGTTGGTAGAACAAGGTAGACCCAAGAGACAGGGAGGCCACTGGGATTGCCCACAGCGAATGGTAGGTAGGCCACGGAGGCTTGGTGCAAGTAAAGGCAGGGGTAGGCAATGGAAAACTACAACATTATACCCTATGGCTAAAACAAATTAGGACACTAATTCTGAGCCACAAGACCATATTTTATCCCAGCACAAGACCTGGTTCACGGAATTTACACCATTTATCCACTGGAAAGTGATTTTGTTGATGTTTTTCTAACCTCGTCCCTTCACCACCCACCCTCCGGCCATCCTGGAGGCATGTCGCAGTGCAGCTGCCTGTTACGTGCTTAGCACTCACATTTTGACACATTCTGCTGCCTATGCCTACTATATCCACAATGTCATGCCTTAATCAAGTGAGGAATGCAGAGATCGATTCATTTTTCTTATTCTTTCTTTCTTTATCATTTCCCATTCTACCTTCCAGTGTATGGGTTATAATGCCCGAAATGATCTTTCTCCAGGCTGGCCACGGAAGGCACGTTCTGTTTCCTTCCATGAAAGTGAATATCTTCTTCCCAATTTTCTCCGAGGGTACTACATCTTGAGTTTTAGCACTGTATAGGCCTCTATTTAGACAGGGGTAAGCCACAAAAGACTCAGTTGAGTTTATTTCTAAGCCAGTTTTACATGCCCAAACCACGGAGGCCACTTTGGTTCGATTCGATCTCTTATTGTTATGTTTCTGGTTTTAATTTTTCCTATTACTTTTCTTAGATATTTCATTTTTTAGGCCACGGAAGACAAACTAACCCCTGAAACCCTTTTTTACGCCAATTAAGCAGACACCTATATATGATAAAGGTCCCTCATTGATTTGAATTATTATTATATTCAGTTGTTGTTTTTTTCTTAACTATATTCTTGGCTGCCCAAAGGAGCAAAAAAACCAAACCCGGCTTGGAAAATCGACTGTTAGAAACAGCTGCGTAAATGTAACTCTGAATATGATTTAATCTATGGATATTTGTAAGTTAAAAGATCTCGGGGATTTGATAGATTCGTTATTTTGCCTGGACTGCTTCTGTAAACAGCCAAGGGATCTTTAACGTGCACAGAGGGTTCAGATCTGCACACGGTACCTCTTTTTTATCGCCCGTCTCCGATGGGATTAGATGTTGATCCACTACCTGAATTCGTTTGGGGGGGGGGGGGGGGGGGGGGAGGAGTAGATTTTGCTCGAAAAAAGTCGAGAAAAACACTTTTTCAACCGTTGGCGGGGCTCGAACCCACTACCTTGCCTCTGGACGGCTGAGTCCCCTGTAACTCTGAAAAAACACATATGCATCAGAACACCTTTTGGAATGTGTATAACTTACGTTTCTGGCATCTCTTGCATTGTGGAGGGTATGAGAACGTCTGTGAGCACCTTATACAGAATAGAGTCGCAAACACACAGAATATCTACGATGACTTCATTATCTACCAAACTCAGCAAGTGGTCTGGGAGACCTTGCCAAAAATGAAGAAGGAAGTTCTGGATCTGGAGGAAAAAAAACGTTGTGCTTTGTTTATTTTTCGAATGTTGTCAATTCTTTTACATCCGTATAAACACGTATTCGTTCATTTACGTGTATTCTATATTCTATATATTTCAATTGAATATATTTGCACATCTGTTCCTCCATTCAACATTAAATATATACATCATAATTATAGGAGGAAAAATTCCACTACGCTCAAAAAGCAGCCTCTTAGGGTTGTTGTTTTTTAATTAAAAATGAAGAAACATCCAAGCTTTTAATAGCGCGGTAGTTTTCATCAATAGCCGTTTTATAGCCAGTATACCATCAGTTCATTTTTATATTTATCTAGAAATGTTTCTCATCTTTGGAGGCATCATAGTGAAACCGTAGTGCTATGAGCGTGTAATCACGATGACAATGACACTGGTTATGGCTAGTCCGTGTGTTTTTTTCCTCACAGCGTTGTTCTCTAAAAGATGTTTTACCCATCTTTCCTCGCTCGACTCAAGTGTGAAAGAGTACCCACCTATAGGCAGAGAAAGATTTTGTCAGAGTGCTAGTAAAAAGCGCCTAACAGGCTGCTGTACTGTATGCCCCCAAGGGAGTTGAGATGCAATATAAATGGCATGGCCTGCTGGAGGACAACTGATGTACACTCGATGAACTTGCAACTTGTGCAGGGGTACAGACTATAAACCCATCTTTATACTTATCTTTATCTTCACATAATTTCCCATCCGTTTCTCTGTGTCTGTGTATTGCTCTATCTGTTTGTGTGTCTATGTCTTTCTTTCTGTCTCTGCCTCTCTCTCTCCTCTGTTTGTGTGTCTATGTCTTTCTTTCTGTCTCTGCCTCTTCTTGTCTCATCTGTCTGTTTATCTGTCTGACTGTCTGTCTGTCTGTCTGTATGTCTCTCTCTCTCTCTTTCTCTCTCCCTCGCTCTCTCTCTCTCTCTCTCTCTCTCTCTCTCTCTCTCTCTCTCTCTCTCTCTCTCTCTCTCTCTCTCTCTCTCTCTCTCTCTGTCTCTCTCTTTTCTCTCTCTCTCTCTCTCTCTGTCTCCCAATTTTCGGGCTCGCAAACCCTCTTGTGTCTGCCGTTTTGTATCTTTCTGTCTCTCTATCAGTTCGTTATTCTTTTCTCTGAACTGCCTTTCTCATATCTCTTCGTTCCTCTTTCCTCTTTCTTTCCCTTCTCTAATAACATCCTCTATTCCTCTGTTTCGTTATATTGTTCTCCTCCTTCCATCCACATCCACATAAAATGAAATTGATTTCTTCCTAAAGCCCCCCCCCCCCCCATGGCCTTTCTCCCATCCTTTTCCCCCTTCCTCTTTTCCTGTGGCACGTCTACCCAAAGTCATTTCTTGTTAGACACCAAATCAGTCTCTCGCTCCCTTGTCTAGATAGATGGATCGACATCTAGTCCCATCGGAGATGGACGATCAAAAGGAGGTCCCGTGTGCAGATCACAACACTCTGAAAGATCCCTTTAGTGTAAATACAGGACAGACCGGCCAAAAAAAACAAAACAAAAACAAACTAGCAACCTCTCCCTCCCCCCCCCTGAGATTATCGTAGTTGTGGATGGGGGTAAAAATACAATCATCCATACTTTTCCACGTTTTATAAGAATGTCCGAACGTGACATTTGTTTGTAACGTGACAAGACAACTGTTTACGATCGAGTGCATTTTCCCAATTTCCCGCTCCTCCCCTCACTCACTCCCATTTGTGTCACTATATTCTAGTTATATTCTAATTCTAATGTTGAAATAGAAATTTGTTTGTTACTTTGTAAAATTGTATTATGTGACCAAGTCAATTTTTTCATATGAAATCAATAAAATTATCTTACCTTATCTATTTTATCTTCTCTTATCTTATCTTATCTTATCGTAAATCAAAGCCTTACTCACCTCTTCAAAATTGCCATTGATGGCAGTGTCCAAGATACATTGGCAGTGAGTCTTGTACATCATCAACAGTGTCTCCACCTGGCGATAGGAAACAAGATGGAAGGGGTAGGGTTTGGGTTTCAATATGGAAAGAGGGGGTCGGGGGTGGGAATAAGAAAGAAATAGGTACATGTATTAGTTCCCTTATAAGACAAATCAAATAGCAATCAATCATGGATGTATTTTTTGGACAGATTATGGCGTTGTCTTGAAGGCCAATTAAAAAAAAATGATTTGAATTTGAGCTTGATAGCAAGTTGAAAATTTTAGATGGCATACCGTAACCGGCTCACAATTCTTCGTCTTTAAGCAAACCTCTAAATATATCAGTGATTACCGAAAATAAATCAATGTACAGAAAAATAATTTCATTGATGATCTAACTCTCCAATATGAACAACTGGCGCGCCTTTTTTCTTCTCAATAGATTTTAAGTCGGTGACTTTAATGCCTTATTACACATTCCTTTGGCTATGGGATTCCCGATTCCATGCATAGGTAGCCTCGATATTACTCATGTCACTTTGAAAGCTACGATCTCTCGAAAAGATTATGTTTTTGGATTGTGTGGCATTTTTTCGTTAGCTTCCTTCATCCATGCATTATGCTTCCTATCTGAAGTACTGATTTTTCAATTCATAAGTAACATATTTCACATTCATAGTAAAAAAAGAAGAAAAGTTTCTTCAAGGCCACTACGGCCTATACAGCCGGAGTGTGTCCCGATTTCTGTAGCGCGAAGCGGAAGAGGTGATAATAATCACTTCCTTGGACAAGACGCTAGTCTGACGCAGCTTTTTTATTTCTTAGCTAATGCTTGTACCCATTTTGCACCTGGGGCGAGTGGGAAATGCGTGTTAAGTGTCTTTTCCAAGGAACGCAACGTCGGGGGTGGCATTGCCAGATTCAAACCCAGGACCTCATGATCCCTAGGCCGGCAGCCGAACCACTCGGCCACCGAAGCCACTTGACATTTATAGACCCACATAATATATATATATATGTTCATAATATCTTTCACAGTTATAGACTCACATAATATATACATGTTCATAATATCTTTCACAGTTATAGACTCACATAATATATACATGTTCATAATATCTTTCATAGTTATAGACTCACATAATATATACATGTTCATAATATCTTTCATAGTTATAGACTCACATAATACATACATGTTCATAATATCTTTCATAGTTATAGACTCACATAATACATACATGTTCATAATATCTTTCATAGTTATAGACTCACATAATATACACAGGTTCATAATATCTTTCATAGTTATAGACTCACATAATACATACATGTTCATAATATCTTTATAGTTATAGACTCACATAACATATACATGTTCATAATATCTTTCATAGTTATAGACTCACATACTATATACATGTTCATAATATCTTTCACAGTCATAGACTCACATAATATACACAGCTTCATATCTTTCACAGTCATAGACTCCCCATACACACAAAAACTCACATGTACAAACGCATACATTTGCTTTAATTCCCTGGTTTGAATTTTGACCGGTATCTGTACCATACCATCTTTGTGTGTCTCTCTTGGCGTCATGTGCAATAATACAATGTTTCTACCGGAACTTGTTTACTCTCCAGCTAGGTGTAAGACCGAAACCAGGTCGAACACCAGCCATGACCAGTGATAAATGGGACAAGTCGCGATAAGCGCTATGGGCTGGACCGGATTGAAGTACGTGGAGGCATTATTATTGTGTCGCGGTGAAATGGAGAGGGTGGGGTGGGGGATAGAGGGTGGGATGGGGTAGGGGGTAGGGTGTGTGAGGTGAAGGAGTAGCTGGGTGTCGCCGATGTCTGAGGTCAAAGCTAGTTTTATCAGTTAGGACCAGAATTCACGATAGTAGAGTAGTTACACTTTTTACTTTCACACGTTAGTGGGCCGTTCCTTCCTTCCTTCCTTCCTTCCTTCCTCTGCTGTGCTTCTATATCCTGCTCTCCACATCGCTGGTCGCGCAGGCTAGCTTGAATTTGAAATCCGATTTTTGTGTGTGTGTGTGGGTTTCTTATGCTCTCTTATCATGTGATACTGGTAGGCAGGATAAAATGAGTGCCTAGTCCTATCGGAGAAGGATGATAATCTCGGAGGTCACATGGGTCTTTGTGCATGTAGACCAACCATCAGTGGTTGGAAGTCAAAAAGAGCAGGCCCTTCCGGCCGCCAACCCTGGCATACATTGAATTTCTATCAAAATGCTTGTTTAGAAATACCACCTACAACGTATTGTACCTCAGACTTATTGACCAGTTCATTATATACTCTTGAGTAAAAGTAGAAGAGGCAAAGATTAGAGGGTAAGGAAGTGTCGCCGGACATCCATGCTTACCTTAGACTAAAATTAGCCCAGGCGTAGCA
>JAXRKP010000439.1:262500-272500 GCA_037039925.1 Doris montereyensis | reverse complement strand
GCCCTTTGCAGATTAAAGAACAGAAACAGAAACATTAAGAGAACGGCATGAAAACGAGTACTACGAAAGAAGTATTGCTAACCAGCAAACTTGCCAACCACCTACTAGAAAGGGCAGGAGGGGGAGGGGGGGGGGGGGGGGTCTGTTACATTGAAGTTTTCCCCACCCACCGTAAATCGGTGATCTCAGGGTAAATGAAGAGGAAGAGTGAATGATGCTAGATAAAAACAGCAAAAAAGCACTGAAATAAATATGAATAATTTGTACGAGAAATTAGGTGACAAAGAAACTGAAGTTCAAGGAAGGAGGATGGAAAGAGGAGATTTGTAATATCACGTGTTTTCATTATGTCTATTCCCAAAGTCTTCAAATTGTTCTGATATCCAATCTTGCCTATGTGAAATTTGTAATTATTTTGACGTCAGGTCAGATTGAGGTCATGATCCTCTCATCATCATCATCACCATCATCATCATCATCATCATCAGCTATTCCATCTTGGCTGTGGGTATGGACCACTACTACTACTTGTGCTACAACAAGTACAGCCCACCATCTTCCTCTCCTGGGCTATTGTCTCCACCTCTGTCCAACTGTGTCTCATCTTTTTCTACACAATGTCAATATCTCCTTTGTCCAACTGTGTCTCATGTTTTTCAGGTACACAATGTCAATATCTCCTTTGTCCAACTGTGTCTCATCTTTTTCAGGTACATAATGTCAATATCTCCTTTGTCCAACTGTGTCCAATTTTTTCAGGTATATAACGTCAATATCTCCTTTGTCTAACTGTGTCCCATCTTTTTCAGGTATATAACGTCAATATCTCCTACTTGTGTCCAACTGGTACTCCAATTTTTTTCATTCCCTTGAGTTCCACTGTAATATCTTGTTTGTCCAATTGATTCCAATTTTTTCAAGGTAATGACATAGTATGATTTATCCACTGTTGAAAGACCAGTAAATATAAGGAATACACATAAACAAATCCATATCTCGAATGTTGTACTGTGTCCCATACCTTTTAGAAACCTTCTTTCAGTGAATGCCCTGCTAGTCACTGTTTGATTGGTATCTACGTTGGTTTTCGTATTTAATTTGATTTGATCCATTTCCATTTTCTTTGATTTGATTTGATTTACCTTATCCGGGATTTTATGCTTAACTTGCTTTGTTTTTCTCCAGGATCTTTAGGTATTTGTCCTGTCAATTCTTATTGTATTTGACCCTACACATAAACAAATTGTCCATGGGGATCGAACATTGCATTTGGCCTGTCACTTCTCCGGGTATTTGGCCACCCACCTTATTGTTGGCGGGTTTCTGATTGTATGCCCCTTGCATTCTACTTGCAAAAATTGTCCTGTCATCTTATTGTTAGACTAATGTCAATTCCATCTCCATCTTCTTCCTTTGAACTTCCATGAGAATTTTATGTGGGTTTGGTTTGTTTTTGGCCTGTCAAACACTTCCTGTATTTGGCCTGTCACGAATTGTATTTGGCCTGTCAGGAACAATTGTATTTGGCCTGTCACTTCTTATTGTATTTGGACACGCCATTTCTTATTGTATTTGGCCTGTCACTTCCTAAGTATTTGGCCTGTCACTTCCTATTGTATTTGGCCTGTCACTTCTTATTGTATTTGGCCTGTCACTTCTTATTGTATTTGGCCTGTCAATAGATTGTATTTGGCCTGTCACTTTGTCTATTGTATTTGGCCTGTCACTTCTTATTGAATTTGGCCTGTCACTTATAATTGCATTTGACCTGTCACTTCCTATTGGTCTTGGCCTGTCACTTGTCTGTTGTCTTTGGCCTGTCATTTCGTCTATTGCATTTGGCCTGTCACTTCTTATTGTATTTGGCCTGTCACTTCTCTATTGTCTTTGGCCTGTCACTTCTTATTGTATTTGGCCTGTCACTCTCCTATTGTCTTTGGCTCTGTCACTTCTATTGTATTTGGCCTGTCACTTCTCTATTGCATTTGGCCTGTCACTTCTTATTGTATTTGGCCTGTCACTTCTTATTGCATTTGGCCTGTCACTTCTCCTATTGTATTTGGCCTGACACTTCTCTATTGTATTTGGCCTGTCACTTCTTATTGCATTTGGCTGGTGAATGTTAAGAATCTTTCTCAGCAGTTGTTGACAAATCAAGTACACGTCTCTCTCTGTTGTTACGATATTGATGTACGTTATATGATTACTGTTATGTTTGAAAGTCTGTTTATCTGTCTAAAGTGACGTAGGACTGGCACACAAACAAACTTTCATAATATTCATCATTCACACACACACACACACACTGTCTCACACACACATTCTCTGTCTCTCTCTCTCTCTCTCTCTCTCTCTCTCTCTCTCTCTCTCTGTCTCTCTCTCTCTGTTCTCTGTCTCTCTCTCTGTCTCTGTCTCTGCACATACACTCTGTCTCTATCTCTGTCTCTCACAAACACACCCACACACTGTCACTCTCTCTCTCACTGTCTGTCTCCCTCACACACACACACACACTCTGTCTCTCTCTCTTCTCTCTCTCTCACACACACACACACTCTCACACACACAGAGACTCTCTCTCTTTTCACACACACAAACACATTCACTCTCTCTCTGTCTCTCTCTCTCTCTCTCTCTCTCTCTCTCTCTCTCTCTCTCTCTCTCTCTCTCTGTCTCACACACACACTGACATAGACACTCTGTACTGTTCAGTGCAAAGAGGAGAGAAAAATATTGGACAAGCGGTAGCCGAAAAGCTAACCTTGGCAGTGAGAGAAGTGGTCCTTTATTGGGAGGCCATAAAGCAAGGCGGAGAAGGCTGAACTCTGTGTGTTTGTGTATGTGTACGTGTCTGTGAAAGATAAATAATATAATCTCTGACACGATAACAACAGTAACTTGCTCTCAGAAGAGAAGGGCAGGCTGTGATGGAAAGTGGGCGGAGTTAGATGAACATTGGAGGAGTGGTCTTGAACTCTGGGAGGCGGTGATAGTATAATAATGTATTTTGATTCGCTCATAGGATGCTGCTGGATAGAAGTAAACTGACCAAACAGGGTCTACAGACGAACCCCCCCCCTCTCTCTCTCTCTCTCTCTCTCTCTCTCTCTCTATATATATATCTCTCTCTCTCTCTCTCTCTCTCTCTCTCTCTCTCTCTCTCTATCTCTCTCTCTCTCTCTCTCTCTCTCTCTCTATCTCTCTCTCTCTCTCTCTCTCTCTCTCTCTCTCTCTCTCTCTCTCTCTCTCTCTCTCTCTCTCTCTCTCTCTCTCTCTCTCTCTCTCTGTGCCTCTGTCTCTGTCTCTCTGTCTCTCGCTGTGTCTCTATCTGACAGTCTCTATGTCTGTCTGTCTGTCTCTCTCTCTCTCTCTCTCTCTCTCTCTCACACTCACACACTCTCTCTCTCTCTCTCACTCTCTCTCTCTGTCATTCCTTCTCTGATCTCTCTCTCTCTAGTCTTCTCTCTCTCTCATTCCTAGTCTCTCTCTCTCTTTCCCTCTCCCCTCTATATCTCTCTCTCTCTCTCTTTCCATCTCTCTCCCTCTCTCTCCCTCTCTCCTTCTCCATCTCCAACCCCCCCTCTCTCTCTCTCTCTCTCTTTCTCTCTCTCTCTCTCTCTCTCTCCATCTCTGTCTCTCATCTCTCTCTCTCTCTCTCTCTCTCTCTCTCTCTGTCTACAGCGTCGGATCTGTGCATGGAACACCCTTTTAATCGTTTGTCGTCGAACGGACTGACTAGTCGTCGATTCAACTACCGGGACCAGGGGTGGGTCTTAGTAGCATCACACGAAAAAACAAAATCAACAAAATCTCCAGAAAGATTTTCAACGGTTGGGACTTGAAACCACGAATTTCTGGTTGAGAGGCAGGCATACTGTCGCCAGATTACCGAGCCCCCGTCCTCCAAGGAATAAATTCGCTAAGGGATGTGGGGATGGAGGTAGAGGAAATACCAGCTTATGCCGCGAATGTACCATACTTTGAACATCTCATTTATATTGCCATTTAACAAAAAGATACCAGAATTAAGTGTATTTTCTCTGTCTTCAATTTAACGAACAAATTTCTCTCCTCTCCGTCCGCGGAACGTTCCCCAAACGTGAACAGGTTCTGTCCTTCTCTGTCCGCAGAACGTTCCCCAAGTGAACAAGTTCTTTCCTCTCCGTCCACAGAACGTTACCCAAGTGAACAGGTTCTTTTCTCTCTGTCCGTAGAACGTTACCCAAGTAAACATGTTCTTTTCTTCTGTCCGCAGAACGTTCCCCGAAGTGAACGGGTTCTCTCCTCTTCTCTCCACAGAACGTTCCCGCGAATGAACAGGTTCTTTCGTCTCCGTCCGCAGAACGTTCCCCAAGTGAACGGGTTCAATAATGCTTTGTCCACAAACGTATTATTTGAACAGGTTTGATTTATTTCTGTCTACAGAACGTTATTTGTGAACAGGTTCTTCCTCCGTCCACAGAACGTTCCCCAAGTGAACAGGTTCTCTCCTCTCTGTCCACAGAACGTTCTCCAAGTGAACAGGTTCTGTCCTCGAGTCCGTGGTTCATTGCGAACGGGTTCTCTCCTCTCTGTCAACAGAACGTTTCCCAAGTGAACAGGTTATCTCCCTTATCCACAGAACCAGTACCACTGTTGACAGGTTTTGTCCAATCTGTCCGCGTGAACATTACTCGTGAACAGGTGTCTGTTTTATCTCCGCAGAACGAAAATCCCACAGTAACACGTTCTGTCCTCGCGTCCGCAGAAAAGATAAAGAACAGGTTCTGTCTTCTCCGTCCGCAAATACGTATCTAAACTCCAAATGAACATATTCTGTCCTCTCTGTCATAAAGAACGTTCCGAAAGTCCAACTAACAGGTAACTGTCCTCTCCGTCCGCGGAACGTTAATTTAAAGATGAACAGATTTTGTCCTCTTTGTCCGCAGAACCCTTCTCAGACCCAAAAGAAATCTGTCCTCTCCATCCGTGGAACATTCAGAAGATGAACAGATTCTGTCCTCTCTGTCCGCGAAAAAGACAGATGATAAGAAACAGGTTCTGTCCAGAAGTCCGCGAAACGAGCCAACTCCGAATAAACAGATCTGAATAAAATAAAGTATGAACATTCCAGACTGCTAGAGACCAGAAGCAGATATAAAGAGATTGAGAGACACCCAGCCAATAAGACAGACTGTAATAGATATAAACCCAGAAATCGCAGACCATCATGGATCATCCGGTGTGTTTGCTCAGGTCCCAACCTGTTGGACAGCAGGGACACATACACTCAAATATGCAAATAGAAATAAGAACTCATAAAATATGTCATACAAATCGAACATTTTAACATAATATTACATATACATGTACCACCTCCGTGTGAACACGCTAAACATGGCTTAACTATAATAATATACTCCAGGAAGCGCGTGGCGTGTACAATACTCCGTCAGACTGTACTCCATAGACTCATAAATCTGACTGATTGATTGGGATACAAAGGCATTATTAATATTATACATTTTGTATAACGTCACACTTCAAAGGCAATACTCATTTCCCAAACAGTGCGCTAAACATTAGCTATGAGCTCAGCAGGAACTTTCTTCTTCTTATCAGTTCCTGTTCTACCTGTCGCAGTATGAGAGAGGATGAGAGAGATGATATTTCTCCAGGATGCCCTGTCCTGGACATTTTCTGTTTCCTTCCAGAAAAGGTAAAATTCTATTCTTCCAATGCATTAGTTATATCTTCTTCCCACTTTCTCCGAGGTCTAAAATTTGGAGAATAAATTGAAAGGAAGTAGCACTGTATACTGATTTAGCTATTCTATTGTCATTCATTCTGTTTACATGCCCAAACCATCTCAATTTATTTTTTTCTATCTTTTAATTTTATGCCATCTGCTATGGTTTGATCTCTTATTGTTGTGTTTCTGATTTTGTCTCTCTTTAATTTTCCTACTACTCTTCTTAGATATTTCCATTTCAGCTGCCTGTACACTCTATTGTTTTCTCTACTGTCTAAGGTCCAGGTTTCACTGCCACAGAGGAGAGTAGGACAATAAACTGTATAGTATATTGCCATTTTGGTTTTTGTTGACAATTCTTGCTTTCCTACAAATGCCTATTCCTAGTGGTTATATATTGCGCTTGCCTTTTTAATTCTTTGGCTGATTTCTTCTCTTAGTTTTCCTCTCTTAGTTAATCATTACTCCTAGGTAATTGTAGATTTGAACTTGTTCTAAATTTCCATGCCCAATTTAAGATTTTGTCTTTTAGCTAGCATTGTTTTGGGTTTTTTAACATTTACTCTCATTCCTCTTTTATTTAGTTCATTGTTCATAATGTTGATATTCGACTGGAAGTTACTTTCTGATTTTCCAAAAAAGAACTAAATCATCGGCAAATGAAAGCATTGATACATTTACTGGTTTGAGCTTCAACATACCTACATTCAATTTCTTCATTTTTGAAATGCCTGACTGAATCCATAAATGTGATTAACAAAAGAGGACTTACAGGATACAACCCTGTCTTACCCTATATCTACATCAAATTCTGCAGATATGTTTCCAGCTACTCTCACTGCACATGTTGGTTTATTGTAAAAAACTTTTAATGGCTTCTATTAAATTTTGCTTCTACATTGTGTTCTTTTTAAAGAATGCCATAGTTAATCCTCCTCACAGTGTCAAATGCCTTTTCTAAGTCAATAAAACACAGGTGCAAGTCAATGTTTCTCTCAAGTAATTTTTCTATTATTTGTCAATATGTGGTTCTGTACACTTTCTTCCTGTCTAAATCTACTCTGATGCTCTCAATCTGATCCTCTACTCTTTTCCTTAGTCTCATTTCCAGTATTCTGCCAAAAGCTGATTATTAGGCACAATTCGGGTGAAGACTATTTGGATGCGATTATAACACTTTCAGAATCTACAAAAATTGCGCAAAGTACCTTAAAGTCTTCATGAAATTAATAATTTTGTCAAAATTACATTATACAACCCTATTTTAATGTTGAACACGTCATAACAATGTATAATATGATTATGTACTTCTATGTACGTATGTATGTATGTATGTATGTATGTATGTATGTATGTATGTATGTATGTATGTATGTATGTATGTATGTATGTGTATGTATATGTATGTGTGTATGTATGTTTGTATATGTATGTTTGGATGGATGGATGGATGGATGGATTAATGTTTTGTCCCCCCCTGGTTCAGGTGGTTCCTCGAAACCTTGTCATCGAGATGGACGATAAAAGGAGCAGCAGCAGCAAAGCACTCTGCAGCAGCAAAGCATCAGCAGTGGCTGTTGCCAGTTTTGGCGAAATTAAAAATCCGCAGATCACCAGTTGTGGATGTGGGTAAATGAAATCAAATCAAAACCGTAACTGACGAGCTCTGCAGCAGCAGCAGCAGCACGTCAGACACTGTGTGAGCATGCAGCAGGTGGCCCCTATGATATTTTGCCAACTACGCCGGCATTCAGTGATAAGCAGAGCAGCAGAGCAGGTTGGCAGCAGCAGGACAAATCAGCAGCAGTGATGCAGCAGATGCTCAGCGCCCTTGAACGCAAAGGAAGCAGCCTTTTAGCAGCAGCGTTCTGCTCATGTCTCTCAGCACGCAGGCCGTACTCACAGTCAATTTTCAGCGCTTCATATTCCCTGAATCATTCATTCAATGAATTTGCATATCTTCTGCCTTTCTTTATTTCTTAATAGATTCCATTCATCGATAACATAACAGATGACAATTAGCGATAAAACTTCCACATGACGACGATGATTACGACGATGAGGATGCTAATAATTACATGCCGGGCAATCGGTTGCAGCCTGCAGCGGTAGCAGCAGCAGTAGCAGTAGTAGCAGCAGCAGTAGTAGTAGTAGCAGCAGCAGCAGCAGCAGCAGCAGCAGCAGCAGTAATAATAGCAGTAGTAATAGCAGAGTAGTAATAGTAAACGTAGTGGTGTAGCAGCAGCAGCAGTGCAGCAGCAGCAGCAGCAGCAGCAGCAGCAAGGCAGCAGCAGCAGCAGCAGCAGCAGCAGCAGCAGCAGCAGCAGCAGTAGCAGCCAGCAGCAGCAGCCAGAAGCAGCAGCAGAGCAGCAGCAGCAGCAGCAGCAGCAGCAGCAGCAGCAGCAGCAGCAGCAGCAGCAGCAGCAGCAGCAGCAGCAGCAGCAGCAGCAGCAGCAGCAGCAGCAGCAGCAGCAGCAGCAGCAGCAGCAGCAGCAGCAGCAGCAGTAATAGCAGCAGCAGCAGCAGCAGCAGCAGCAGCAGCAGCAGCAGCAGCAGCAGCAGCAGCAGCAGCAGTAGTTGCAGTAGTAGTAGTAGTAGCAATAGTAACAGTAGCAGTAGTAGCAGTTGTAACTAGTAACAGTAGTAGTAGTAGTAGTAGTAGTAACAGTGGTAGTAGTAGTAGTAGAAGTCGTTAGCAGTAGTAGTATCTATCTACCTATCTATTTATCTACCATTATAGTAGTATCTAGTAGCAGTCTAATATGTAGTATCTAGTGGTAGCATCTATCTAGTCTTTCTAGTCTATTTATCTATCTAGTAATAGTATCTATCTATCTAGTATCTATCTATCTAGTAGTAGTAATAGTATCTAGTATCCTATAGTAGTCGTAGTCTATCTATCTATCTAGTAGTAGTATCTATCTAGTAGTAGCAGTATCAGTATCTAGTAGTAGCATAGCCATCTATCTATTGCATCTATCTATCTAGTAGCAGTAGTAGTATCTATCTATCTAGTATCTAGCTAGTATCTAGTATCTAGTAGTAGTAGTATCTATCTATCTATCTATCCATCTATATCTATCTATCAATCCTTCTATCTATCTATCAATCCTTCTAAACTGTCTATCTATCTATCTATCAGCTATCAGCATTTATCTAATAACAGTAGTATCAACGATATCTATCTTTCAATCTATCAATCTATCAAAATACCTTTATTTAATCCAATCAAGGCTTGCAATCTATCTATCTATCTATCTATCTATCTATTGTTTGATCTACTATCAATCTATCTATCTATCTAACCTTTATCTATAATTAAGACTATTGATCTATCTATCTATCTATCTATGTATCTATCTATCACTATCTGATTTGGGCCTACTAACTCTGCAGTATTATCCATCATCCCATCTATGATTACCAATATATTTATCTTTCTATTGCTATCTAATTATCCTGTTATGCTCCACATCTATGTATATACTTTCTATCTATCATTATATAGGTTCTATATTATATCTATCTATGTGCAAATGTCATGACAACTGTCTTAAAAAAAGTTTTGAAGACTTTGCAGGAAATATTTGATAAAATTGCTAATACATATTATTATTAGGGTATATCTCTGTATTCTAATATTATTGTGTTAAGAAACGAATGTTTAAAGATTTTGCGTTACAAATGATAATGATTATACTGTACAGAGAAGGATTTTAGATTCTGGAAAGGCATAGAAAATCATTATTTCACCGTCAAATCTAAAGCGTTGACAAATATTTCTAACGTCAGAGAAAAAAATGATACTCCCATCTTTGCTGTAAAACACACTGAAGAATACGGTGTAAAGCGTCTTTAAAAATGACTTAAAACAATCAGCTCGGACTAGCGTTGCACCTGTCTATCGACACTGGTTTCGAGCCTCACGGCTGGCACAGGTCGTTTTTTCCCCACACCGTTGTACTCTTAGGCAAGGTACTTCACTTGACTCAGGTGTGAATGAGTACTCTGCTATAGGTGGATATAAATATTATGTCTGAGTGTTAGTACGAAAAGCCTAACAGGCTTATGCACTATATGCCCCCCCCTCCTTACACCCGGGAGTTGAGAAGGACTTTGAATGAAATGGGCTGCTGGGAGATAAATAAAGTGGTGAGCCTGCGTTTGTGTGGGGATACTGACTATAAATCCATCTTCACCAATTTAGCTCGACTTTTCAGAAGACATTCATGTATAGGGAAATTACATGGGGCCGTGGAAAAGTAATGC
>JAXRKP010000439.1:257500-260000 GCA_037039925.1 Doris montereyensis | reverse complement strand
ACAAAAAAACAACAACCTCACAACAACAACCCAACGCCTCATCGCTTTCCCTCAAACCCTCTCATTCGTCCCCTTCCCCCCATCTCCTGAAAAAAAAAGAAGAAACCCAACCATCCCAATCCACCCTTGATGAAATCAGTCAAGACGATTTCAATCTGACATCTGCTATTTCAATTTGACATGCTATTTTCAATCTGACATGCCATTTCAATCTGACATGCTATTTCAATCTGACATGTTATTTCTATTCTGACATGCTATTTCTTGACATACTACAGACAAGTAGTGACATACTACACACAAGAAAAGGTATGTCCAAAGTGAAGAAAATGGCATTGGATTTTATGAAAGCCCCATAGGAACAAAGACGAGACAAATACAAGGAATAGACAGAAACAAATCCTGGCCACCATGGGGATCGAACCAACGACTTCTGCGTCGGCACCCATCGTCTCGCCATGGGTGCTACCAACCAAACTACCCATGCGTACGAAGGAGCTTTAATATGACTCAACGTCATGTCCTTCACTTCTTGACCTACGACAACAGCTTTTCAACATTTGCCATCACTGTGGCTTGTAACATCCATAACATTCATTTAGGGAGGTTAGTGAGCGGAGTTGTATTACATTGTTTGAATTAACTATTACCGGTTCATTGAGTTTAACTGTGTATTACATACTTTGTTGCTCTATCTATCTATCTATCTATCTATCTATCTATCTATCTATCTATCTATCTATCTATCTATCTATCTATCTATCTATCTATCTATCTATCAATCTATCTATCTATCTATCTATCTATCTATCTATCTATCTATCTATCTATCTATCTATCTATCTATCTATTTATCTATCTATCTTATCTATATATCTATCTATCTATCTATCTATCTATCTATCTATCTATCTATCTATCTATCTATTAAGATTTATGGGGCATTAAAAGGTCAAACAACGTACTTAGGCTCTGACATGATATAATATCATTTGATATGATTTAATATGATTTGATATGATATGATATAATATGATTTGATATGATATGATATAATATGATTTGATATGATATGATATGATTTGATATGATATGATATGATATGATATGATATGATTTGATATGATATGATATAATATGATTTGATATGATGTGATATGATATGATTTGATATGACATGATATAACATGAATAAAGAGAGTATAAGATCTACATGCAAGTAGTTTGGTTGGAATGTGCGGAATGGGAAGGAGAATAACCATAGAATTGAAACACAACAAAGAGGAGCGAAGAAAGGCATAAAAGAAGCAAAAGTAATTAGAATGATTAAATTAAACGCGCCTGGAGAGGAGAATTGAGAGAGAGAAGAGAGAGAGAGAGAGAGATATGATATATGAGATGATATATGATATGATACACATGATATGATATATGATATATGATATGAGAGAGAGAGAGAAATATGATATGATACTTAGTATATGATATACGATATAATATATGGAACCCATATAAAGGATATATGATATGATATATGCAATCAATCACAATATGATATTAAGACGATAAACTACAGCCTTATAATATTATTATCTTCATTGTTTTGTGGCGATTGGTGCCGTTGTTGACAAGTTCAATTCAATTCAATTTTAAAATTCGTTGTTGTCGATAACATTAGACATTGTCACAACCACAAAGAATGTCACGAATTAAAGTCACGAAATGTTATGGATCGATGAACAGAAGAAAAGATGGAATATGTCAACTCAGAGTTGAGCGTAGGGTAATCAGGAGTAGAGTTCTCATTGTTCTAGGCATACGGAATCATGTTGTAGCTTGTCAGAGCTTTTCCACAACCGCCTTTACTTTCACCGTTGTGAATAGACTTAGCCAAATATTTCACGGCTGGGTCGAAAGGAATGCCAGAACAATATTGTCAGACTAAGAACCAAACTCGGGCCTCCTGTGTGATAGTCTGACGCTCTACTGACTGAACATACATTTATTTTATTATATTAGCTATCCCCCTTTTTGTTTTGCAACTGACTCATACAGGTTTTTTGCCTTCGCCCAATTTGAACATGTCGATAAATTCGTCATTGTAGGCTATTAGCAAGGATCTACATTCCCATTTCTAATAATCCAAGGGGTCATTTCAATAGTATGCCTAAGTCACAATTACGCCATTTAGAGAAAACTCCCCCCAAAAAAAACAAACAAACAACAAAACAAAACAAAAACAAAACAAAACAAAACAAACTATGGACTTAGGCACAGAAGGTTTTGAAAATTCCAAGTTTCAAAACGGCTAAAAATGTCATGTGTTTTCATCATACTTCTCTGGAAGCACGATTTCCTTTTAGTCCCTAGGATTATCTCTCTCTCTGTCCCATTTTCCCATGGAAGTGGACATAGGGGCACACTATTGAAATGACCCCTTCAACCATCAACCCATGATATACTTTTACCCATAATAATAAAATAAAAAATCACCATCTAC
>JAXRKP010000439.1:250000-252500 GCA_037039925.1 Doris montereyensis | reverse complement strand
AAATATTAAACCAAAAAGATGAGAAATTAAATTATTAATAGCTTATGGACCAAACGAAGACGCAACAAAAGAAGAAAAATATATCTTCGAAAACAATTTACAAATAGCTGCAGGAACTAATGGTTTTAGGAGATTTAAATGCTAGAGTTGACAACAGTATAGAAACGTCAGGAGGAGTAAAAGGTAAAGAAGCAGAGACAACAAGTTCTCCAAATGGAGAGAGACTAATAGATTTTTGCCTAAAGAATAACATGAAAATAGCCAACACCTTTTTTCCTCATAAAGATATCCACAAATATACAAGAGTAAATGAAGACAGGTGTGAAAAGTCAATGATAGACTACATAATAGTTAGCAGCTCCCTTTTTTTTGTTAGTACATTGGATGCAAGAGTAAACAGAGGAAGCAGAAATATTTAGTGATCATCACTTAATGATTGTCAAAAGGAGATTACTAACTTAAGAAAACAAACAGAAAAGGAAAGAGAAGAAAGCTACTAAACTCAAAATAGAGGAACTAAATAAACCAGTAGTAAAACAGGTATACCAATCCCGGATAAAACGATTTATCAGTGAAAGAGAGATGGGTCTGAATGATAGCACAAAAGAAGAACAGTGGCGGATGTATAAAGAAACATTCCTCAGTTGTACTGAAGAGGTCTGTGGTAGGAAACAAATTAAAGGAATTAGGAAAAGAACAGCATGGTGGAATGAAAACGTCAAGACTAAGGTCAAGGAAAAGAAGGATGCCTGGAAGAAATACTTGCAAACAAAGAGACCAGAGGATAGGATAGATTACGTGAATAAAAGGACTATCGCCAAAGAGGAAGTGAAGAAAGCAAAACAGGAACAATGGGAAGAATTTCGACAAAGATTTCAAGAAAGCTATCAAGGAAATCAAAACTGTTCTTGGGGGCAATGGAAAGCATGAGAAAGACCAAAGCATGCCGAATACGACAAATTAAGAACGCCAAAGGAGAAATAATGAAAGAAAGCGAAATCATGGAAACATGGAGAAAGCATTTTCACCAATTACACAATCCTCACTGAACGTATGCAATAAGGAGTAAAGATCAATTAGTAAGAGTAACAAGTAATCCAGAGGAGACAGCTGAGGTTGTAGACATATCAATGGAAGAAATCCAAACAGCTGTAAGAAAAGTGAAATTAGGAAAAGCCCCAGGAGCAGTTCAAGTTTATCCAAAAATGATTAAAAACCAATGAGAGAGGCAGACGAACTACTACATGCAATATGCCAACAAGCATGGAAGTCCAAACAGGTGCCAGACGACTGGAAAAAGGGAACTGTAGTACCAATACACAAGAAAGGATCAACCGTGGAATGCTCAAACTATTTGGGATATCACTACTTAGCGTTACAGGAAAAGTATATGCAAGGATACTGGAAATGAGACTAAGGAAAAGAGTAAAGGATCAGATTGAAGAGCATCAGAGTGGATTTAGACTAGGAAGAAATGTACAAGATCACATATTTACAATTAGACAAATAATAGAAACATTCCTTGAGAGAAACATTGACTTGAACCTGTATTTTATTGACTTAGAAAAGGCATTTGACACTGTGAGGAGGGACGAACTATGGCATTTCTTAAAACAACACAATGTAGAGCAAAATTCAATAGAAGCCATTAAAAGTTTTTAAAATAAACTAACATGTGCTGTGAGAGTAGCTGGAAACATGCAGAATTTGTAGATATAGGAGTAAGACAGGGTTGTATTGTAAGTCCTCTTTTGTTTATCACATTTATGGATTCAGTCGCAAAGGCATCCTCAAAAAATGAAGAAAATGAATGTAGGTATGTGGAAGCTCAAACCAGTAAATGTATCAATGCTTTTATTTGCCGATGATTTAGTGCTGTTTGGAAAATCAGAAAGTGACCTTCAGTCGAATATCAACATTATGAACAACGAACTAAATAAAAGAGGAATGATAGTAAATGCAAAAGAAAACCAAAACAATGCTAGTAACTAGGGAAGCTAAAACACAAATCTTAAATTGGGCAGGAGAATTTAGAACAAGTTTAAAGCTACAATTACCTAGGAGTAATGATTAACTCAGAGGGAAAATTAAGAGAAAAATCAGTCAGAGAATCCAAAAGGCAAGTGCAATATCTAACCATCTAGAAAAGGCATTTGTAGGTAAACATGAATTGTCAACAAAAACCAAACTGGCAGTATACAATACAGTTTATTGTCCTACTCTCCTCTACGACAGCCAAACAAGGACCTTAGACAGTAGAGAATACAGTAGAGTACAGGCAGCTGAAATGAAATATGTAAGAAGAGTAGTAGGGAAAACTAAAAGAGATAAAATCAGAAACACAACAATAAGAGATCAAACCAAAGCAAATGGCATAAAAACTAAGATGGAAACAAATCAATTGAGATGGTTTGGGCATGTAAACAGAATGAATGACAATAGAATAGGTAAATCAGTAAACAGTGCTAAAGCCAAAGGTAAAAGACCAAAAGGCAGACCT
>JAXRKP010000439.1:242500-245000 GCA_037039925.1 Doris montereyensis | reverse complement strand
ATTTGATGTCTTCCTATATGACAAGTTTGATTCCCCTACCTTCCCATTTGACAGAGTTTGAATATATCCATTTAATCATATGACAAGTTTGAATAGATCTATTCCCATATAACAAAGTTTGAATAGATCTAACTAACTCAACAAAATCTCGGAAAGCGTCAATTTCTGCCACTAAATCGTAAACAAATTCATCCATCAACGTTATTTTGAAAAAAAGCATATAATGCAAATTAAATCATCATATTAAAAGGCTGTAGCCAAAGTCTCTTTCAATTCTGGTACGTATTTGACTTTTAGTGAAATGTTTGAGTGAACAATAGCTGGTTTTAGAACGCCATATTGTGTTTCCGAAATTCAAAATCTGTATGGGAACTATAATGAGCAGGGACTTATGGTGTTGTAGCATCGATATTTAATCTACTCTACAAGACCCAATTTACTTTTACATTGATACCAAAAATGTTGACTCATTGACTTCTGTCATTCTCATATTTAAAAAAAAAACCCATTAAGAGCAAAAATGAGTAAATGTATCATATCTTTTAATCCAAAAGGCCTGATGCATATCAGTATAAATTGATTCTACAAAGGGTTATAGGAAATCTATATGAAAAAGATAATATCTAAAATACAATATGTTTGATCCAGATTTTGAAAATCAGTTGTCGTTCCCAAACCTCCGCCTTCCACTTTCAGGGGGACTCGGTAATCAGAGAGCAAAATTAAAAATCCTACCAAAACCCCGAGATCACCTTAGTTATGGATGTGGGTAAATCAAATCAAATCAAATCAAATCAAATCAAATCAAACGTCTCTGTGGCCTACAAAACCAAATCATCAATTTCAGCATCTACATTCGTTATATATTACACAAGAAATAAAAAAAATGCTCTTTTGACCCTTGAAGAAATGACTAGTAGAATTATAATTCCATTACCTTTATTATAACATCACAAGTCTGCAATGAGTCATGGTATTGAGCTTCTGTAGAAGTTTCTAATAATGGTATCTAAGGTATGTTAAAAAAGAAAAGAAAAGAAGAAGAGTAATTACGTTCATGTGCTGGTTCCGATGAGACTAATTGTTAACGCGAGAAAGATGAGAAAGATTTTGAAAGGCTTTGCTTGATTGAGGATCGCAATGAAATAATTTTTATATTTATAGTTTTCAACGAAAGAAACGCATATCATATCTCAAAACTAAAAGTAAATTTAAAAAATAATAAAATCATGGAAATTTAAACTTCATACCTTTGATTTATTGACTACAACAGAATGAGAGTAAAAAGATCGGTTTGAAAAAGAACGCACTCACATTAACACAACAAAACAGTGTTATGAAAACATGAGCGATAAGTCGTAGAAAAGATTTTTAAGTTACATAGAAATAAAATTATTCTTTTTTTTTGAACAGTATATTATACAATCATGATCAAAGGAACCGCTTCAGTCGTTTACGAGGACACTGTTACCAGATTTTAGATCTATGAAGTTTTAAACAAGTGTATTATTATTCTCTGTTCAATGTCGAAAATTTTGACACTTTAAGCAGACCAATACTCCAACAAATATCAAGGTTACAAAATCTATAAACGACATTCAAGCTCATGGAAGGCACACACACACACATACACATACACACACACACACACACACACACACACACACACGCACAATATTGAACTTCAAATAACATGGGCAAGGGGTATTCGCATTTTGATCATTTAGATTTGTTTAAGCATTTAAGATTAAATGAACTACTAGGTATTTCCTTTTAACTCCTCTCGTGAAATGCACATTGGAGATGAAGACAGCTACGGATGGTAACATTGACTTGGACAATTGGATGCTAGTACAGATACTTATGATGATGACGATGAACAAAGTTAAGGTCTGGTACAATTGGGTGGGACAGATACTTATGATGATAACGAAAACAATTGGGTGATGGTACAGATACTTATGATGATGACGATAAACAAGGTTACAAATGGGGTGCTAGTACAGATACTTATGATGATGACGATGAACACAGTTACAATTGGGTGCTGGTACAGATACTTATGATGATGACGATGAACAAGGTTACAATTGGATACTAGATACTTATGATGATGACGTTGAACAAGATCCCAATTGGATGCTGGTATCGATCTTATGATGATGACGATAAGCAAGTTTACAATGGGGTGCTAGTACAGATGTCTTATGATGATGACGAGAACAAGATCCCAATTGGATGCTGGTACAGATACTTATGATGATGACGATAAACAAGATCCCAATTGATGCTGGTACAGATACTTATGATGATGACGATAAACAAGATCCCAATTGATGCTGGTTAAATCCATCTGATGACGATCTACAATGGGGTGCTAGTACAGATACTTATGATGATGACTGAATAAGGTACATCCTTTCTTTCTTTCTTTCTGTCTGTCTGTTCTTTCTTGTCTTTCTGTCTGTTTCTTTCTTTCTTTCTTCTTTCTTTCTTTCTT
>JAXRKP010000439.1:232500-237500 GCA_037039925.1 Doris montereyensis | reverse complement strand
ATTCTTATGCTAAATAGCGTTTGTACCAATCGGAAGACCTCAATGATAACAATAGAATTCAAACAATAATAACGCACTATAAATGTTTTAAGATGTTTCGTTTCTTATATATAAGTCATTATTGAAGTGCCATTCAATAGTGTGTTGAACTGTTGAATAAATGGGTAATTCTGAAAGCTTCAGTCAAGTATAGAAGATCAGATACATCCATTGCACTAATAATTTAGAGTATCCGAAAGAAGCAATATATTACTATCTTTGTGCTAAAAGAACAAAGAAAGAAAAGAGTTAAGATCAATAAGAGTATTGCAAACCGAACGCAGATGTTGAAAATATCCTCTTATAAACCTGCATTTAAGATAAGACACAACTTTATTGTCCAAAAAATAGTGGTACATTATTTTGGTGTTCCAATACCTTGTCAATATGAAATACAACACACTTTTACTATACACAAATCATTCTGAACACATACACAGCTTACACACCTTTAATGAAATACTTTTCAGTGTTATTATTTAAGAATGTCTGAAAGCGACATTTGTTTGTAACGTTGACAACACAGCTGTCTACGATAGAATCAATAATTTTTCTACTTTTCACCATCCTCACCCATTTCCTTTCTGTTTTTTTCCTAGTTATATTTGGAATGTTTAAAAAGAAATTTGTTTATGAGTTTGACTGTTAAATGGTATGTGACCAAGTCAATTTTCTCATATTTTTGAGATGAATAAGAATTATATTATTATCTGTTTAAGTTATGCTTGACATATTGTCAATTATTTATGAAAGATTTACAGTTTGGTCTATAACTTCTTTGTTTGTTTTTTTCTTTCTCCATTTTATCACACTTTCTTTACCATAGCAAGTTTACGTTGGAATATATTGGAGATCTAACTCTATATTAATTCACAATGTGTGAACAGTAGAGTAGCGTTTCTTTTATTTGTTTACAATACGACGTTCTTGAATCATTAATCAAATCTATTTTATTCATCATATCACATCATATCATATCATATGCAAGGATAAATTAACATGATGTCATTGAAATGTCATATCCTATGCAAGGATAAATTAACTGTGTTTTTGAAATGTCTGTCATTGAATGTTGTCGGTCTGTCTGTCTTGGTCTTTCACGTTTGATACGGACACTTCATCATCAAATTCACGATTCAAATTCCGAAGCTTTTTTTATATCAATATGATAATAAATATATATGAGAGGAGGCGAAAAGTTGTGAATGGCAGTAGTTTTCTTTTCTTTCTTTTTTAGATATATATATGACAATGTATTTTTTTATCAATCTTGAAGCTATTTATGTTTTAAAAAGATAATTTTTGTTTGACATTTAAGACTGTTCCACATTTTCACTGTACGTAGAATAAAATAATTTCGCTGAATTAATGTAGAACAGCCCAATAAGAAATCTTAAAATTACTGTCTTGAAAAAAAATACAGAAGAATATTAAAAAAACCCAATTTACTCTCAAAATTTATCAATTCCATGAACTAATTTATATGATTGGCTCAGATCATCTCTCTTCTTCTGTACTTCAAAGATGGAAGTTTCAAGTTATTTCTTACATTTCATTACGGCCATTTCTTACTTTTCATTACAACCACTTCTCATTTCACTATGTCCATTTCTTACTTTTCATTACGGCCATTCTTACATTTCATTATGGCCATTCTTACATTTCATTATGGCCATGTCTTACATTCATTACGTTTTTTTCATTTTATCACGGCAATTTCTTACATGTCACTTAGGGCCATGTTATCTGATCATTACGTTTTTCTTTTCGTTACGGCAATGTTTTGGATCATTTTGGCAATTTCTATCATTTCGTTATATTCATTTTTACATTTTTTCACGGCCATTTCATACATTTAATTATGTCCATTTCTTACATTTTTACTGGGTCCTGATGACATTTTTGTCATCCATTTCTTAAAATTCTTATGTCCATTTCATACATTTCATTCATTCTCAATTTTTTACCTTTAAAAACTTCATTATATAAATTTCATTATATCCATTTCTTGGCATTACGTTCATTTCTTACATTTTATACGACCATTTCATACATTTCATTATGTCCATTTCTTACATTTCATTATGTTCACAGTTTTACATTTTATTATAATAAGTAACATTTCATTACTCTATTTCTTACATGTCACTATTGATTATTCTTTACATTTTATTTCATGCTAATATTTAAAACATTTCATTATGGCCATTTTTAACATATAACTATACCATTTCATTAGTATTTCATTATGGCGGTTTCTTAGGATTTCTTATGAAGTATTTTACATTTCTTAAGGCCCTTTTATGACATTTCATGTATTATCCACTTTTTATATTTCATTTGTCCATTTAATACATTCAAATGACGGAGAATTTTTACATTTTTCAATACGGCTATTTCTTACATTTCATTACGGTTATTTCTTTTACATTTTATTTATTACGGTTATTTCTTTATATTTCTATGAAGCGTTAAATTTCATCTTAGAATTATTATTTTTCATTATTCCAAATTTTTCTTTTACATTTTTACAGTTTTAAATTTCATTATGCATTTCATACATTTGGCATTTTCCCAATTCATCACAATAAAAACTTTTAAACTTAGATAAATATCTTCTATCTATCTATCTAAATATATATATATAACCATTTGCAATTGATATCCCACGAAAAAAAGCCCTATTGAGTTAAAGATTTCACCACACTATGAAATTTCAAATTATGTCCGAGGGTGAGTTTGCATGGCAACTCACTGCTGCACAAATTATAAAAAAATGGTTTGGTTTGCTAATTTAGCAAAAACCGATAACAATTTTGAAATTCTCTTTATCAAAACATTTGCTTAAAAAACAACATGTAAGTACCCTAACAAAACACAACAAAACGAATCGTCGCATTATTTCTAAAAATATCCAACTCGCCAGAAATTAATTCACAAATTTCGTTTCTATCTATGTCTTTTCATTGTCTTTTCCATTCTTCTTCTTCTTATAATATTATTATTATTATTATTATTATCCTGCTGAGAAATGAAACCAAATCAAAGCCGTTGATTTTTTCTGTGAAATTCCCATTAATATCATGTTTTTCATTGCAGTTAAAGTGAAATCTACTGCAACTCATCCTCCTTCTTCAAGTGGTCGGGGGGTTATCATCCCCACATAACTTGCGGAAGGTGGAAAGTATTGATCGTGTCATTGGCTGATTGCCACCATTGATTTGTTGATTCAAGATTGAGACAGTGGTTGATAGGCTTAACTGACTCAGTGACGCCTGGTTTGATTGATTATCACCAAATCCAGTCAATAATTCCCTTGATTGATAAACACTGAACTGACTTGGTTGACTGATTGATTGACTCAAGTTTGGGGAATCAGGATAATATTCGATTTCTTTAAAAAACAAGAATGAGAATCAGAATCAGATTGATTGAAATCAGAATCAGAATCTTTGATTTTTACTTGTCGAATACAAAAGTAGAGAAGTTACGGTAATATTATATTATCATTATTATTATTATTATTATTATTATTATTATTATTATTATTATTATTATTATTATTATTATTATTATTATTATTATTATTATTATTATTATTATTATTATTATTATTATTATTATTATTTTGATTATTATTATTATTATTATTATTATTATTATTATTATTATTATTATTATTATTATTATTATTATTATTATTATTATTATTATTATTATTATTATTATTATTATTATTATTATTATTATTATTATTATTATTATTATTATTATTATTATTATTATTATTATTATTATTATTATTATTATTATTATTATTATTATTATTATTATTATGTTCTTATATCCTGACATCATTATAGGCGGAAAGATAATTGCTGTCCTAAATCAAGACAAGGGATTCGTAAACGGAGTAAGACCGTTTCGACGATAGTTGCTTCTACTACTTATTGACTTAAATATACGATTACTATATTCTCAACAACGAAACAAAAAGAAAGAAAAGAAAACTACCGCCATTCCCCCTCCCCCAAATAAGATAAAAACAATAATAAAAATACCCCCCCCCTAGATCCAGCCACAATCCAATTTCCATTAAAACCAATCCAAGAAATTAATAATGACAAAGACAAAGATATCCCCCCTCTGATAAAAGTATAGAAACAAACTAAAGCAAGTGGAAAGCGAGAAAACTTCATTCCCCTGAAATAACATGGGAGGCAACAAGCCCCTCCTCTAACTCCCCCTGGCCCCAATCCCCACCCCGAAATAAAACAATTTAATACAGAAAAACAGGCAATTAGACAATGTAATTTTGATTCCTTTTACCACAACCACATAATTGTATCGCTTGCCGGGGATCGAAACCAAAAAGGAGTGGATCCGCCAACGGTTACAAAGTTTTCTCCAGTTTTTTTTTTCGAGCAAAATCTACCACCCTCACCCCCCCTTCCGAAATCCATGGCCCAGGTAAGTGAATTGACACCTAGTCCGATTGGAGACGGCCAATAAAAAGGAGGCCCCCCTGTGCAGATATATCCACTCTGTGTACATTAAAGATCCCTTGGTTGTTTACAGGCGGTCCAAGCAAAATTAAAACCAAACCCAACACCCCTAGCTTACCTTTGTTGTGTATGTAGATAAATCAACCAAACCAAACACCCCTAGCTTACCTTTGTTGTGTATGGGTAAATCAACTTAAACCAAACACCCCTAGCTTACCTTTGTTGTGTATGTGGGTAAATCAACTTAAACCAAACACCCTAGCTACCTTTGTTGTGTATGTGGTAAATCAACTTAAACCAAACACCCCTAGCTTACCTTTGTTGTGTATGTGGGTAAATCAACTTAAACCAAACACCCTAGCTTACCTTTGTTGTGTATGTGGGTAAATCAACTTAAACCAAACACCCCTAGCTTACCTTTTGTGTGTATGGGTAAATCAACTTAAACCAAACACC
>JAXRKP010000439.1:220000-225000 GCA_037039925.1 Doris montereyensis | reverse complement strand
CGGTTATCATTTGAAAAATCCTCACATTCAAGGGTTTACAGTAAATACCGATTTGAAAAAGAATTCACTGTCTTTTTCATGGTATCCCGATGGTATCAATGAAAACTTTTAAGCACAACATACAACTAATTGCTTTATTGCAATGCTTGGTTTAATGTAAGAAAATGTATTTCTTACAGCTGAAAGATTCAAACAGAGTAGTTTAAACCTGAAGATTACAGTGATGAAGACGAAGGAGACGATTCTGTTCCCTTTAAAAAAGTTCTGAATTTGCTTTTAACAACGACATGAAAGACAAACCATATAAATTTAGAATGACATGAAAGGCAAAGTTACGCTGTAAACCATATAAATTTAGAATGACATGAAAGGCAAAGTTACGCTGTAAACCATATAAATTTAGAATGAATGAAAGGCCTTGTAATCACTTCATTTTTTGCGAATGCTATAAAGAAAACTTTATTGTTTGTTTCTAGCTAAAAACAAAAGTGTAAAAGACAAACACATTGTGCAATAAAACTGCGCCAAATTTGAACTTGGTACGGTGTAAAATAAAATAAAAAGTTATTCGTAAATAAAACAGCGTTGCCTACATAAAGTTAAATTGACTATTTATATAATGAAAGCAAAATAAACTGTTTGTGTCGATTTGTTGCATGTCCCACAAACACACACAAAAAGCATTACCATTAACTATGTTGTAACTCCATGAAAATTGAGAGCTTGGGAAACTTTGAAGCCATTTGCCTCAAAACTTCAAAATTGGAGATACAATATTATAGAAGAATATTAATTTCAACAAAATTCAAATGCCTGGTTCTGCTTCTTATCTTGTTTTGCAGATTCCTCTTATTTGTTTATATATATACATATATATACATACATATATATATATATATATATATTTATTTCGAAATTGCAGTGACTGAATTTGTTTTTTGTTTTCGGGAGCTCTCAACCCCTGTTGCGCTGACCTGCAGTTTGTCCATCTGAGACAGGGTGAAGCACTATTGGTACTACTTGGGCCCAGCTAGCCATGAGGCAAAACTCTCCTTGGGTGAGGACGTCTGTCAGCTACGTCTGGTGTTGGCTTGGTGTAGGCAGATCTGGACTGGCTGGCAGGATGAGGGCACGTATAGCGTAAGTCAAGTCAAGTCAGTTTAAGTCTTTGTTAGCGACACACTGAGACATCATGAAGTCACCTATCTATCTACCTACCTATCTATCTATCTATCTATCTATCTATCTATCTATCTATCTATCTATCTATTTATCTATCTATCTATCTATCTATCTATATATCTATCTATCTATCTATCTATCTATCTCTATTTCTGTCCATCTCCATCTATCTATCTATCTATCTATCTCTATTTCTATCTCTATCTATCCATCCTATCTATCTATCTATCTATCTATCTATCTATCTATCTATCTATCTATCTATCTATCTATCTATCTATCTATCTATATAAAATAATAAAAAATAAAATATATACACACATATATATCTATCCATATATATATATATATATATATATATATATATATATATATATATATATATATATATATATGTATATATCTCCAGCCATCCATCCGTCCACCCATCTATCTATATAGGTGTATGTATGTACATACTACGTATCTATCTATCTGTCTGTCTGTCTATCTATATACTTATGTTTGTTGGTCACTGTATGTCTGTCTGTCTGTATGCCTGTCTACCTACATATCTATATTTCTATCGATATGCTAACCATTCAACCAACCAACCTACCAACTACCAACTCACCTACAAATCAACAAAAGAAAGGACCAACCAACAAACTACATAACGAGTGTCCTAACTAGCCTACCTACTAACCAATTAACTAGCATACCTACCAACCTATATCCATGTCCATCAACAAACCAATTAACTAGCCTACCTACCAACCTATATCCCTGTCCATCAACAAACCAATGAACTAGCCTACATACCAACCTATATCCATGTCCATCAACAAACCAATTAACTAGCCTACATACCAACCTATATCCCTGTCCATCAACAAACCAATTAACTAGCCTACATACCAACCTATATCTCTGTCCATCAACAAACCAATTAACTAGCCTACCATATATCCATGTCCATCAACAAACAACCTACCAACCTATCCCTGTCCATCAACAAACCAATTAACTAGCCTACATACCAACCTATATCCCTGTCCATCAACAAACCAATTAACTAGCCTACCTACCAACCTATATCCATGTCCATCAACAAACCAATTAACTAGCCTACATACCAACCTATATCCATGTCCATCAACCAACCAATTAACTAGCCTATCTACCAACCTATATTCATGTCCATCAACAAAAACCAATTAACTAGCCTATCTACCAACCTATATCCATGTCCATCAACCAACAAACCAATTAACTAGCCTATCTACCAACCTATACCCATGTCCATCAACAAACCAATTAACTAGCCTATCTACCAACCTATATTCATGTCCATCAACCAACAAATGTCCAATTAACTAGCCTATCTACCAACCTATATCCATGTCCATCAACCAACAAACCAATTAACTAGCCTATCTACCAACCTATATCCATGTCCATCAATCAACCAATTAACTAGCCTATCTACCAACCTATATCCATGTCCATCAAACCAATTAACTAGCCCACCTACCAACCTATATCCATGTCCATCAACAAACAAACCAATTAACTAGCCTACCTACCAACCTATATCCATGTCCATCAACCAACCAATTAACTAGCCTACCTACCAACCTATATCCATGTCCATCAACCAATTAACTAGCCCACCTACCAACCTATATCCATGTCCATCAACCAACCAATTAACTAGCCTACCTACCAACCTATATCCATGTCCATCAAACCAATTAACTAGCCCATCTACCAACCTATATCCATGTCCATCAATCAACCAATTAACTAGCCTACCTACCAACCTATATCCATGCCCATCAACAAACCAATTAACTAGCCCACCTACCAACCTATATCCATGTCCATCAAAACCAATTAACTAGCCTATATACCAACCTATATCCATCTCCATCAACAAACCAATTAACTAGCCCACCTACCAACCTATATCCATGTCCATCAACAAACCAATTAACTAGCCCACCTACCAACCTATATCCATGTCCATCAATCAAACCAACTAACTAGCCTATCTACCAACCTATATCCATGTCCATCAACCAACCAATTAACTAGCCTACCTACCAACCTATATCCATGTCCATCAACAAACCAATTAACTAGCCCACCTACCAACCTATATCCATGTCCATCAACAAACCAATTAACTAGCCCACCTACCAACCTATATCCATCTCCATCAACCAACCAATTAACTAGCACACCTACCAACCTATATCCATGTCCATCAACCAACCAATTAACTAGCCTACCTACCAACCTATATCCATGTCCATCAACCAACAAACCAATTAACTAGCCTACCTACCAACCTATATCCATGTCCATCAGCCAATTAACTAGCCCACCTACCAACCTATATCCATGTCCATCAACCAACAAACCAACTAACTAGCCCACCTACCAACCTATATCCATGTCCATCAACAAAAACCAACTAACTAGCCCACCTACCAACCTATATCCATGTCCATCAACCAACCAATTAACTAGCCCACCTACCAACCTATATCCATGTCCATCAACCAACCAATTAACTAGCCCACCTACCAACCTATATCCATGTCCATCAACCAACCAATTAACTAGCCCACCTACCAACCTATATCCATCTCCATCAACAAACCAATTAACTAGCCCACCTACCAACCTATATCCATGTCCATCAACCAATTAACTAGCCCACCTACCAACCTATATCCATGTCCATCAACCAATTAACTAGCCCACATACCAACCTATATCCATGTCCATCAACCAACCAAAACTAGCCCACCTACCAACCTATATCCATGTCCATCAACCAATTAACTAGCCTACCTACCAACCTATATCCATGTCCATCAACCAACCAACTAACTAGCCTACCTACCAACCTATATCCATGTCCATCAACCAACCAATTAACTAGCCCACCTACCAACCTATATCCATGTCCATCAACCAACCAACTAACTAGCCCACCTACCAACCTATATCCATGTCCATCAACCAACCAACTAACTAGCCTACCTACCAACCTATATCCATGTCCATCAACCAACCAATTAACTAGCCCACCTACCAACCTATATCCATGTCCATCAACCAACCAATTAACTAGTCCATCAACCCAATTAACCAACCAACCTATATCCATGTCCATCAACCAACCAATTAACTAGCCCACCTACCAACCTATATCCATGTCCATCAACCAACCAATTAACTAGCCCACCTACCAACCTATATCCATGTCCATCAACAAACAAACCAACTAACTAGCCCACCTACCAACCTATATCCATGTCCATCAGCCAACAAACCAAATAACCAACCAACTCACCCACACACCACGAACCAACCAAACAATCATCCACACACCCCCAACCAAACAACTAACTAATAAACAACAACCAATAAACCAACCACCCTTCCAACAAACCACGCTTCCAAACAACTAACCAATAAACCGACCAACCAACCCACCTGCCAACTAGCAAACCAACCAACCAACCTACCAACCTAACAAATCCCCCAAACTACCAAGTGACCAACCTAGAACTGACCAATGAACGAACTAACTCACCTACCAACCAGTAGATCATCCAACAAAAAGATCAACCAGCCAACAAATCAACCCATTTACCCACAAACCAATCTGATTCCACGTATATTTTCAGACGTAAATATCTTTGCCTGCTGATTCTCGTGTCGACACTGGTGCTGTCTATCGTGTGGAATTCTCAGTCAACATTTATTCACCATCGAGGCGAACAACAGCCGCCAAAACAACTCGCACTGCCACACCGTTTTGA
>JAXRKP010000439.1:140000-215000 GCA_037039925.1 Doris montereyensis | reverse complement strand
GTCTATCGTTGTGTTAACTACACCAAGTTGTCTATCTTTGTGTTAACTACACCAAGATGTCTATCTTTGTGTTAACTACACCAAGATGTCTATCATTGTGTTAAGTACATCAAGTTGTCTATCATTGTGTTAACTACATCAAGTTGTCTATCATTGTGTTAACTACACCAAGTTGTCTATCATTGTGTTAACTACATCAAGATGTCTATCATTGTGTTAACTACACCAAGTTGTCTATCGTTGTGTTAACTACACCAAGTTGTCTATCATTGTGTTAAGTACACCAAGTTGTCTATCGTTGTGTTAAGTACACCAAGTTGTCTACCATTGTGTTAAGTACATCAAGTTGTCTATCATTGTGTTAAGTACATCAAGTTGTCTATCTTTGTGTTAAGTACACCAAGTTGTCTATCTTTGTGTTAACTACACCAAGTTGTCTATCATTGTGTTAAGTACATCAAGTTGTCTATCATTGTGTTAAGTACATCAAGTTGTCTATCATTGTGTTAAGTACACCAAGTTGTCTATCTTTGTGTTAACTACACCAAGTTGTCTATCATTGTGTTAAGTACACCAAGTTGTCTATCATTGTGTTAACTACACCAAGTTGTCTACCATTATGTTAAGTACATCAAGTTGTCTATCATTGTGTTAACTACACCAAGTTGTCTACCATTATGTTAAGTACACCAAGTTGTCTATCATTGTGTTAACTACACCAAGTTGTCTATCTTTGTGTTAAGTACACCAAGTTGTCTATCATTGTGTTAAGTACACCAAGTTGTCTATCATTATGTTAAGTACATCAAGTTGTCTATCATTGTGTTAAGTACACCAAGATGTCCATCATTGTGTCAAGTACACCAAGTTGTCTATCATTATGTTAACTACACCAAGTTGTCTATCATTGTGTTAACTACACCAAGTTGTCTATCATTGTGTTAAGTACACCAAGTTGTCTATCATTGTGTTAAGTACACCAAGTTGTCTATCGTTGTGTTAAGTACACCAAGTTGTCTATCTTTGTGTTAACTACACCAAGTTGTCTACCATTATGTTAACTACACCAAGTTGTCTATCTTTGTGTTAACTACACCAAGTTGTCTATCTTTGTGTTAACTACACCAAGTTGTCTATCTTTGTGTTAACTACACCAAGTTGTCTACCATTATGTTAAGTACACCAAGTTGTCCATTATGTGTTAAGTACATCAAGATGTCTATCATTGTGTTAACACACCAAGTTGTCTATCATTGTGTTAACTACACCAAGTTGTCTATCATTGTGTTAAGTACACCAAGATGTCCATCGTTGTGTTAACTACACCAAGTTGTCTATCGTTGTGTTAACTACACCAAGTTGTCTATCGTTGTGTTAACTACACCAAGTTGTCTATCGTTGTGCTAACTACACCAAGTTGTCTATCGTTGTGTTAACTACACCAAGTTGTCTATCGTTGTGTTAAGTACACCAAGATGTCCATCGTTGTGTCAAGTACACCAAGTTGTCTATCGTTATGTTAACTACATCAAGTTGTCTATCGTTGTGTTAACTACACCAAGTTGTCTATCGTTATGTTAACTACACCAAGTTGTCTATCGTTATGTTAACTACACCAAGTTGTCTATCGTTATGTTAACTACACCAAGTTGTCTATCGTTATGTTAACTACATCAAGTTGTCTATCGTTGTGTTAACTACACCAAGTTGTCCATCGTTATGTTAACTACATCAAGTTGTCCATCGTTGTGCTAACTACATCAAGTTGTCTATCGTTGTGTTAACTACATCAAGATGTCCATCATTGTGTTAACTACATCAAGTTGTCCATCGTTATGTTAACTAACTTGTCTATCGTTATCTACACCAAGGGTGTCTATCGTTATGTTAACTACACCAAGTTGTCCATCGTTATGTTAACTACACCAAGTTGTCTATCGTTATGTTAACTACATCAAATCTATCGTTATGTTAACTACATCAAGTTGTCTATCGTTGTGTTAACTACATCAAGTTGTCTATCGTTATGTTAACACCCTCCACCATCAAGTTGAAAGAAAATCAAGAAGAAAACCAAAAAACGAAACAAAATAAAGATAACAACCACAAAACGACATAACTAAAACACCAAGTTGTCCATCGTTGTGTTAACAACACAACAACATGTACATCAAAACAACTATCAACACAACAACACAATAACAAAACAACACAACAACACAAAAACACAATGTCCATCAACACAACAACACAACAACACAATAACAAAAACAACACAACAACACAACAACACAACAACAAAAAAACAACAAAACAACACAAAACAACGAACCATCCACACCAGAAATACCCCAAACAAAACATAACAACCCAATCCATGAAGGCTTGTCCATATCTCCATTGGGCATAGTTTCACTGAGATTTTGTTAGGACCAGCATTATGTCAGAATACACATTACATGGCAGCATCTTTATCTGAGAGATCTTCTAAAATCAGATTTAATGTCCATCAGGATGTCACATCATTGGGCTAACTAATCAGGATGTCCATCATTGGGCTAACTACATCAGGGTGTCCATCATTAACCAACTAAATCAGGGTGTCCATCATTGGGCCCCTAACATTTGTCCAATATTAATAATTTCAGGGTGTCCATCATTGGGCTAACTACATCAGGGTGTCCATCAAATTGGGATAAAGCTAACCTAACACTACATCAGGAACATGTGTCCATCATTGGGCTAACTACATCAGGGTGTCCATCATTAACTAATAGACAGATAACAACATCAGGGTGTCACTATAACATTGATGAAGAGCAACTGAAATGGAGGGTGTAACCATAACATTGAAGAGCAACGTGAAATGGAAAGGGTGTCCATCATTAACTAATAGACAGATGAATAGGAACATAAATGGAGAATGTCCATAACTATTGAAGAGCAACTGAAATGGAAAGGGTGTCCATCATTGGGCTAACTAAATAGGACAGATGAAGGGCTAACATGAAATGGAAAGGAAAGTGTCCATCATTGGGCTAACTAAATAGGGTGTTCAGATGAATAGCCATGAAATGGAAAGGAAAGGCGTCACTACAGCAATAGACAGAGAAGAGCGTCTTAACACTACGAACTAACCATTACATTGGAAAGGAAAGGCTCCTATTAACACCCAGATGAAGAGCAACGTACACCACCCACCCCACCCCAAGAAAGAAAAACATGAAAAACAAGAAGAAAACCAAAACAGATGAAAGCAAAAAATAAAGATAACAACCAACAAAACGACATCCTACTAACTAATAGACAGAAAAAACAAAAAAAGGAAAGGCAAAACAACAATAAAATCTAAATGGAAAGGAAAGGCTTAACACACTAACGATGGACAACAACATGAAATGGAAAGGAAAGGCAACAACAACTAAAAACAACAATGGAAAAAAGGCAACACAACAACACAATAACAAAACAACACAACAACACAAACAACACAAAAACACACATGAAATGGAAAACAACACAACAACACAACAACACAAACAACACAATAACAAAATGGAAAGGAAAGGCAACAACAACAACAACACAACAACAAAACAACAAAACAAATAGACAAAAAGAGGAACGAACCACTCTAACTAAAAAAAAGCAACTCTGGAAAGGAAAGGCTTAACACTACTAACTAATAGACAGATGAAGAGGAACATGAAATGGAAAGGAAAGGCCACTCCCCACCCTCCGAAATGGAAAGAAAGGCTAACACTACTAACTAAAACAAAAAGGAACATAACAACCCAATCCATGAAGGAAAGGAAAGGCTTAACATTCTTATCTTTAGACAGATGAAGTTGTGTTTTTAACACTACTAACTAATAGACAGATTTTTCACTACTAACTAATAGACAGATCCTCACATAAAGTTTCACTGAGATTTTGTTAGGAAAGGCCCTGCTATTATGTCAGAATAAGAGCACATTACATGGCAGCATCTTTATCTGAGAGATCTTCTAAAATCAATACATTAGATTTAATGATTAACTAAGTTAAATTTGTTTTTAATTTAAATACATTGATATATGCTATCATTTTTCAAACGGAAACTGTGATAACACACATATAATTTCCTTTTTTGGAAAAGGATTAATAAAGATAATAGAATTGGAATTGAATTCAACTTGACAGATGAAGAGCAACATTTCAAAATTACTACTAACTTTCAGATGAAGAGCCTAACCATCTAAATTCGTTTTAAAACGATAAACTCGAGTAGTCCCCACTACTAACTTACTCATTTGGAATTGTAATGATCCCCTAACACTCAACTTCTATCTATTTTCTAATATTAATACATTCGATCAGAAGGATTTCAACAGCAGTGGAAGCCGATAGACAGATGAAGAGCAACATGAAATGGAAAGGAAAGGCAACATAACACTACTAACTAATAGACAGATGAAGAGCAACGTGAAATGGAAAGGAAAGGCCTAACACTACTAACTAATAGACAGATGAAGAGCAACATGAAATGGAAAGGAAAGGCCTAACACTACTAACTAATAGACAGATGAAGAGCAACATGAAATGGAAAGGAAAGGCTTAACACTACTAACTAATAGACAGATGAAGAGCAACATGAAATGGAAAGGAAAGGCTTAACACTACTAACTAATAGACAGATGAAGAGGAACATGAAATGGAAAGGAAAGGCTTAACACTACTAACTAATAGACAGATGAAGAGGAACATGAAATGGAAAGGAAAGGCTTAACACTACTAACTAATAGACAGATGAAGAGCAACGTGAAATGGAAAGGAAAGGCTTAACACTACTAACTAATAGACAGATGAAGAGCAACATGAAATGGAAAGGAAAGGCTTAACACTACTAACTAATAGACAGATGAAGAGCAACATGAAATGGAAAGGAAAGGCTTAACACTACTAACTAATAGACAGATGAAATGGAGCAACACTACTGAAATGGAAAGGAAAGGCTTAACACTACTAACTAATAGACAGATGAAGAGCAACGTGAAATGGAAAGGAAAGGCCTAACACTACTAACTAATAGACAGATGAAGAGCAACATGAAATGGAAAGGAAAGGCTTAACACTACTAACTAATAGACAGATGAATAGGAACATGAAATGGAAAGGAAAGGCTTAACACTACTAACTAATAGACAGATGAAAGAGGAACATGAAATGGAAAGGAAAGGCCTAACACTACTAACTAATAGACAGATGAAGAGGAACATGAAATGGAAAGGAAAGGCTTAACACTACTAACTAATAGACAGATGAAGAGGAACATGAAATGGAAAGGAAAGGCTTAACACTACTAACTAATAGACAGATGAAGAGCAACGTGAAATGGAAAGGAAAGGCCTAACACTACTAACTAATAGACAGATGAATGGAGGAACATGAAATGGAAAGAGGAAAAATGGCTTAACACTACTAACTAATAGACAGAAAAGTGGACATGTCAGAGGCGTTCCCGGGCTGCTCATCCCTTCACCACCGACAATGAGATTTAAAAAATTGATTTGATTTGATTTGATTTGATTTGATTTGATTTGACTTGATTTGATTTGATTTGATTTGATTTGCTTTGATTTGATTTGATTTGACTTTACCCACGTTCACAGCTAAGGTGATCTCTAAGGTGATCTCGGATTTATTTGGTAGGATCTGTGATTTTACCTGGACTGCTCTGTAAACAGCCAATGTTGTGATCTGCACACGAGCCCTCCTTTTATCGTCCGCCTTCGATGGGACTAGGAGTCGATCCACCTACCTGAACCGGGGGGTGCGCGGGGGGAGGGGGGCATATCTTATTTGAAAATGAAACCTCGAGAAAAATGTTCAACAGCCGGCGGGGCTTGAACTCACGACCTTTGCCGACACCTTGCCTCTGGACCGCTGAGTTCCCCAATAACAAGGAGACGAAGAAACAACAATTGTAAATACTACCTAGTATTACGGTGGTGAATGGAACGAGCGCTAATACTGTAATAGCGCCTTACATGAATAATGTCAAAGGTAGGGGATAAAGACAATAAGAGGGACCACTGGGAGGAATGCATGCACCAATAGCTTTGTGTCAAGTTAGACATAGGAATGCTACTGCAGTAGCAGAGGATAGATAAACATAGAGAAATGTTAAAAACGTATAATCAAAACACAGAAATTATTTAGGACCAGACACAGCGTAGGGTAAGCGTATTTGTTTACTACCATGCGAGGTCATTCCACTACTACTACTACTACTACTACTACTACTACTACTACTACTACTACTACTACACTACTACTACTACTACTACTACTACTACTACTACTACTACTACTACTACTACTACTATTAGTAGTAGTAGCAGTAGTAGTAGTAGTAGTAGCAGTAGCAGCAGCAGCAGTAGTAGTAGTAGTAGTAGTAGTAGTAATATGGAAAAATACGAAATTGAATATGAAGGCCTAATAGGTAATAGGCCATACATATACATGCATACATACATACATACAACACACATACATACATGCATACTTACATACATATACATGCATACATACATACATACATACACACATACACACATACATACATACACACATACACACACATACATACATACATACATACATACATACATACATACATGCATACATACATACATACACACACATACATACATACATACATACATACATACACACACATACATACATACACACACATACATACATACATACATACATACATGCATACATACATACATACACACATACACACACATACATATATACTTACATATATACATACATACATACACACATACACACACATACATACATACATGCATACCTACCTACATACATACATACACACACACACACACACACACTGGTAAATAAGGAATGCAAAATGTATATAGAGCACCCGTCTCCATGAAGGTCATGCTCAGTTGCGCTTGACTGCCTAATCATATATCATGAAATAGCTTACATACTACATTACACAATATAAATATTAATCAATATATACGATTACTATAACACCATGAGATATACAACTCTATTTTAAGCGATTGTTTGAATGAAGGAAGGGTTGCACAATTTCTAATTTTAACTGACAAGGAGTTCCATATAGCTGGGGCCGAAAGGGTGAAAGAACGTTCGAGAAATTTTGTTTTAAGTAGGCTTCTTTTAGGTTGCAAAGATTGTGATGATCTAAGCGGACGATTGGAGTGGTGAAATTTAAGGAGACATTTAAGATAGTCGGGGTCGGGGTGAGGTGGAGGGAGGAAAGGGGGGGGGGGGCAGTATCATGAATGCAGTTGAATGTGAAACATGCTATCTTATACGATGATTCTCTTCTCTACGTGAAGCCAATGTAGAGAGCACAATACGATCGTGACGTATTTGGAATTTGTTTGGTCTTAGTCTTAGTTACAATTCTTGCTGCTACGTTTTGTAGTACATGTAATTGTAATCGATGGATAAAACTCTTAGGCACTCATATAGAAGAGAATTACATGGTCATACATACATACACGCATTCAGATCCCAGTAGATAATATCGACAGCTAGTCCCATGGCAGACGGACGATAAAAAGGGGGGTCCCGTGTGCATATCACAAAACTCTGTGTACATTAAAGATGCATTGGCTGTTAAGAGGGCAATCGGGGCGAAGTTAAAAATCCTACCAAAACTCCAGAGATCACCTTAGCTGTGGATGTGGATACAAAAAAACCCCACAACAAACCTACCACCATATATACAGGTCCGCCGAGAGGAGTGGGGAGGGATGGGGTGTGGACGGTGAGCCGGTGAACCGTCCCGATGCCCATTGGGGCTTTGGTGGTGGTGGTGGTGGGGGTTATATCTTGGGGAGAGAGGCATAAGTATACTCGGGGGAGGGGGCATCAAAATATGTTCTCTACACAGCTTTTTCAATAAAAGAGGTGGCGGGTAGGGGCCTAAACTATTCATGCACCGGCACATTTCAGCTCTCATGGCGGCCCTGCACACATGTCAGTTCTCATGGCGGCTCTACACACATGTCAGCTCTCATAGCGGCCCTGCACACATTTCAGTTCTCATGGCGGCCCTGCACACATGTCAGCTCTCATGGCGGCCCTACACACATTTCAGTTCTCACAGCAGCCCTGCACACATGTCAGTTCTCATGGCGGCCCTGCACACATGTCAGCTCTCATGGCGGCCCTGCACACATTTCAGTTCTCACAGCAGCCCTGCACACATTTCATTTCTCACAGCAGCCCTGCACACATTTCAGTTCTCACAGCAGCCCTGCACACATTTCAGTTCTCACAGCAGCCCTGCACACATTTCAGTTCTCACAGCAGCCCTGCACACATTTCAGTTCTCACAGCAGCCCTGCACACATTTCAGTTCTCATGGCGGCCCTGCACACATTTCAGTTCTCACGACGGCCCTGCACACATTTCAGACTTGCTACTTGCTTTTACCTATTTTATTCTGCCTAAACATGTATTATTGTTTTCCTCACTCTACATCAGCACTCCCTATTATTCCTTCTATTTTTTTTTACCCTTGGATAGGTTTTACTTTAATGTTTACTACATTTTTCCATATCTCTATATTCCAACTGAATCGTCTCAGCTTTCCTTTCTACATTCATACACAAGTAGATATATACGTATCCAGTCTTATTCCAACTGAATTTCAGTGTTCTGTATTAATCCTCATTCCACGATCCCCCCCCCCCCCCCCCCCCCAAACCCCATTTATTCTGACTGCTATCCAGGTTTAAATTTTTAACGGCTATTGGAGCAAGCTGCTGGTAGATCCTACTACGTAACAGTGATAATAGAAAATGACCTTCTGTTCAGGGAGCGTAGATAGCTCGATTGGTAGCACGCTTTCTTTTCATGGCGAGGCGATGGGTGCCGACGCAGAGGTCGCGGGTTCGATCCCCATGGTGGCCTGGATTTTTTTCTGTCTATTCCTTGTGTTTGTCTCGTCTTTGTTCCTACGGGGCTCTCATATTATCGTGTGTCATTACATTAACTTCCGACATGCCCCTTGCCTCACTGCTTGTCTTTATCTTCTGTCTTAGTAAGTCCTTCCACTTTTAAATGACATAGTGTTCCACAGGGATCCGTGCTTGGCCCTGTCCTCGTTGAGTCTTTACCATCTTTATTATGCAGCCCCTTTGAAAACTAATACAAAGTCATGACTTTCTCTATCATTCCTACGCAGCCCATTTCGAAACTAATGAAAAGCCATGACTCTCTCTATCATTCCTATGCAGCCCCTTTGGAAACTAATGAAAAGCCATGACTCTCTCTATCATTCATATGCAGCCCATTTCGAAACTAATGAAAAGCCATGACTCTCTCTATCATTCCTATGCAGCCCATTTCGAAACTAATGAAAAGCCATGACTCTCTCTATTATTCCTATGCAGCCCTTTCGAAACTAATGAAAAGCCATGACTCTTTCTATCATTCATATGCAGACGACTGTCATCTTTACGTTATTATCGTCAGTTGCACCACATCTATGCCTGCGTCACATTTTGACCGTTTGGGAAAAATAATAAAAACTTCCTAAAAATTCCACTTTCTTAGCTCTTGACTACAAATTGATTGGGTTTTAATTTGAGCTGTTAGGTTGGTTGATTTCTTAGATATTTTTAGGCTAGACGGAAAACACCTAGTCTGACATAAGTATTTATGTTTAAATACAACTGTCGAAAATAGTATGTCTTTTAATTTGATAAAAATCGGTGATAATATTTATAACAAAGATGAAGATGCCTGTTTCAAATATTATAGATTGGATGGAAACAAAAACGATTAAAATGAAAATGAATGAAAATAAAACGGGAGCTTCATCAATTAGACAAGAGAAAGAATTGAATGTGTAACAATGGATAGTATTGAATTGAATAGTCAGTTTATAAAGTTTCAAAAATAAGTCCGAAATAATATTGGTGTGATTTTAGACAAATTTCTGTCAATGACATTCCATGTCAACAAATAAACATAAACTTGCTATCATGAATTCAAAAGGTTATCAAGTATTCGATCTCTGATGGAAAAAAATACCACGCAAAAATTTTTTTTGTTTCGGCCTTTGTTCTTTCCAGATTAAACTACTGCAACTCTTTCTTTTTTTATTTGCCTCCGAAATGAAAAAATCACCTCACTTTACTCCCTTTTTCAAGGAGTTACACGGGCTGTCTGCGAAGGCAAGGATTGAACACAAAGCAGCTGTTACTGTTATTGTTAATGCTTGTGACTGCTTTTGTAGGACGGACTCCACCTTCCTCCATCGATCTCTTACTCTTCATAACCCTACAAGAACAGTAACTCTGAGTTCTTCTAAAAAAAACAACTTTGGAAAACGATATTTTTCTTTCTATTATAAATAGATCTATATTCATGTTTGAAACTCTCTTAAGAAATTCTAAAAGCATAAACATCTTTAAAAAGAATTTAAAACTCGTCTTTTCACAAAGTATTTTGATTAATATTAACGCACTTTAATTTAATCCTTGACCGCCCCATTTACAACACGTTTCCCTGAGTGATATGAGTTTATATATAAAAGTGTGTGTATTTTTTTGAAATGTATGATTCATTATATGTACATTTATGTACACTATATGTATCGGTGCATTATAATATAAATACAATGTATATGAATATAATAAGGCTCGATATAATAATATGTTTCAGTACCGGTATATCATTACATGCTACAAGTGTGTGTATGTGTGTTGTGTATATTTATTATGTATGTGTGTGTTTGTATGTATGTATGCGTATACATATAAAATATTGTGTATATATAGTGTATGTGTATGCATGCTTGTATGTGTATATTATTATTATGTCTATTGCTAAAAATACCCTTAACAACTTGTGAAGCGCTTAGAGCAGCAGTCGTCAACCTTTTTTTTCACAACCGCCCATTTTTTTTGTACCGGGTACTTTTGTGTAGGCCCTTATTCAAATTTCCTTACCGCCCACCAAACCAACTCTATTATGTTTACCATGTACTAATGTTGAGAAAACGATGTGTTCAGATCATCTTTACCATTTTCTGTTTCTCACTTATTTTCTGTTTTAAAATGTATATCTCAAAGATAATCACATCAATTGTGAGGTATCTTAACCATTCGGTAATGAATAGATTGAAAACTGTTGTACGTCTTTTGGGTGTGTAGATCTATACCAAAAAATATGAAAACGTTTAATGAGAACATTGTGTTTGATGTTAGGAGACCAGCGTTTGAATGTCAGTGTCTTTGATTTGATTTGATTTGATTTACCCACATCCACAACTTGTGCTTGATGTTGAGAGACCAGCGTTTGCATGTCAGTGTCTTTGATTTGATTTGATTTACCCACATCCACAACTAAGGCGATCTCGGGGTTTTAAGTAGGATTTTTAATTTTGCCTTGACTGCCACTGCCATGTAAACAGCCAATGGATCTTTAACGTGCACATTGTGTTGTTATGTCTGTATATGGAATCTCCTTTTTATCGCCCTTTCCCATGTGGATCCATCTGTCTGGACCAGGGGTGTAGATTTTGCTCTAAAAAAATTGAGAAAAATTTTCAACCGTTGGTGGGGCTCGAACTCAATATCTTTTGGTTGAGAGGCCAACATCTTGCCTCTGGACTACCGAATCCCCTCATGTCATTGTCAGTGTCAAGAAGATCGCCCCTCTTTGAAATTGTAAGCAGTTTCTCTGTTTGCTAAGAATAGTGTTGGCAGCAGTGAAGCTATTTTCAACAAGGCAAGATGTCGGAAACGGGAGCATCAACTTTGAAATATTGTTTCATAATGTTGGATAAGAAGTTGGTATATTTGTTTTGTTTGTCACAAACTCAGGCACCCGCCGTTGTCAAACTTCATTTTGCTCTATTGATCATGTTTCAACTCAAAGAGCTGCTCCTGACTGACATCTACATCCGCTGCTGTTGGATTTGCATCGAACGGGTTGACCATCCAATCGGGAATATTTAATTGTCAAAATGTCATGGAACCGTTTTTTTCATGTTTAGTTTCAGTTGAAGCAAGCGATCACTAAATTTGGCTTACAGAATGTTGCTTTTTGGCACTGGATAAAAAAACCCCCGAGACTACCGCCCACCTAAACTTTCAAAATTCCCAAACGCCTACCCAAAAAAGCACTGGCTTAGACTAGAGTTTACAGTTCATTGATGTATAAACATTATATAAAGGTAGTATATCGGGTGTTATCTTTTCTTTCATTTCACTCTTTTACTTAACTATTATCTTACTGTTTCCTATAGATACCCCATGAGATCACTACGTATGGTGGGCGAGGTAAATTTCAACGATACAAACAAGTACGCAAAGTTGCATTGACTGACTCACTAGTTGGACCATTCTATTCTCGTAAATTCATTAGTTAGTTCATCCGAGAAAAGAGTATTATGGCTCCTAAGTCAGGCGTTGTTGTTTTATCACAGGTGTGTTTCATAATATTGACAAAAAATAATAAGCATCTTCTATCTTCACGCATGAAAAATACAAGCAGAGACGAAATACCCCCCCCCCCCCTTCCTCCTCCTCGCAACGTACTCTGAAAGGAAAAAAACCCAACAAAGGTTGTCAGAGAGATTTGACCACAGCGTACCACACGAGGAGAATGATAGATTCATATTGGTCAATTAACAATCAATATCTTGATAAAGAAAATATGTTTACTTATTGACATTGACACAAACGCATTACATATTAAATACACATCTGTATCTAGACGTAGATACATGTAATAATATAATGGGAGATTAAACCAAAAAAAATGAACATTGTGATGTTATTTTTTGTTTCTTTCTGTCACAAGCTTTCTATTTCAGCGTGTGTGTGCATGTTTAGGCGTGTGTTTTGTTTTATGTGACGAAACTCATACTAGATCTAGTCGTACAGAGGTAAAGTTAGTAAGCCTCATAGAGAGAAAATGTGTTATTATTAGCAAATCTATTATATCAGAATTTCACCCCGCTATACTGTAGATTGCAATACGGCCAGTTGTAGGTTTTGGTATGGAACAGTTTGATTTGAATAGATGTAGATCTAGATTTAGGAACACTGTCTCAGATCCATGACAAAAAACCACCACAGGTCATGGCACAGGCGGCGAAGCACACCACAGACCACAGATCGAAACGTGTGACCAAACAGAGCTCGAGTCGCATGATGCCTACTGTGTGACGTCACAGTGTTGCCAGGAGCCGATACTCACAAAAGAATAATCACTGGATTGAGTCCAGGTAGATCTACACACGATCAATAGCGAAAAGGAAAAATCAATAATATATGTCTTAGGTAATCGAACGTTCTTTGCGATCGCCATTGCTGTTGTTCTGTTTCTTGTCTTTGGGGTTATTTTAAAAAGACTGAGCAAAGATGGGTCCCTCTCAGAGGTAAACAAAACTTTTTTTCTTCTTTACTTAACCCTTTTTAAAAAAAATAATCGATTTCAAAGTGATACTCATCCGCAAATTTAATGATAACAAGACCTGTCAGTGTCAGAGCTTTTGAGGCCTCAAGTGCGAACGGAAATAAACACAGGTGACTGGTTGAAATCTCCAAGGGTTGTGGTGTTGTCACCGTAGTTTTCTCATATTTCTTTATCTGTGTATGTACGATTTTTGTTCTTGTAATGAAGCATGGTTCTTGAGTAATAGAATCAATTAATATCTCTAATTAATTGAATAGACAAAGAATAGCTATTGTGATTTTTGATTGATGAATGTTATATTTTCTTGTTATTGTCGTTAGTATATTATAAGACATCCAAGACAAATTCTTCTACTACATGAATTATAGTCTAGGTCTTAAAGATAGTGATACATATGATCTTCTTTGAAAATAAAAGATCATTTGGAATTATTAGCATAGTCGAGACCCTGCCGCCATTTAAAATCTATCACAATCACCATCCGTGATATAGAAATCTATGCACAGCATAGATTATTATTATTTTATATAGATCTAGATCTAGATCTAGATCCAGAGGAAAAAGAACTAAATTAAGGTACCATGCATTTAGTGTAAAAATTGGGGAAGGAGTTCCGTTGTCGGGCACACCTGAGGAACATATATTGAGATTGGGGCTTGGTTTTTGAGGGAGAAAAAGAATCTTGTTTTAGAGGTTTTGGTAATTGCCACCAATCTGAACCGTGGCACCCAAGACAACGGACTGTTTATTTGAACATGAAGAGAATTGAAATGTCACTGACATAATTCCATTTGCTTACATATTTATCATTTGATCATAGATTAAAGTGTCAATCAGTTCAGCGTTTGAACGTTCTGTGAAAATCAACATTTTTTAGGTAAGAAGTGAACTTCTAAGAATATTTTACACTGCTACCACTCAAAGAATATTGACTTTTGGAAGAAGTGTCTGGGGAGGAAATATCTCTCTATGTAAGATAAAAAGAAAATAAATAGCAAAAATTAAAAAAGCATGAAAAGAACCACTGTACTCTGTAAATCTTTATAAAGAAGGGCAGGAAAATACTACTTGACCAGTCCCATCCCTTCATCAAAGAACATGAAAGATCACAAAGATTCCAACGCCTCATCTACAAAAGATCCAGAACAGAAAGATACACAAATTCGTTTGTTCCAACCTCCATTAAAAAACTCCAATGAGTCTTCCTTTTCGTTTAAATTTCTATTTCTCAGTCTTAAACTTTTTTTTTTTATCGATTTAACTGAATTTACTAAATATTTATTTCTTGTACAATACTGCAAATTTTTATAAGAAATATATTATAAAAGGAATTACACATATTTAGAAAGGCTATTTTGACATTTATTTATAATGTGAATGGATAATTTAAAATTATTTTTTTTTATAAAAAACAAATTTTTGTTGACTTTTGTCATTATTTAATGGATGTATCTGTGATAACGATTGGCAAAGATTTAAAAATATATTTATACTGCATAATCATTTAGATTTTATATTGTCCGTATTCATACACCGCTGGTTTTGTAATGCATTGATTTACTGCTTTTAGTTGCGAAATTGAAAATGGAAGAGAAAGTGAAAGAGATAAAAAATGCATTGTAATTTATTCATTCTGATTTGAAACGTGACCAGAGCAAATTTTCTTTTGGACAAACAAAAAGTTTTTCTTATAAGACTTTGGATTTTTAAAAATTCAACTCATAATTTGTTTAATAGATGGAAACTTGATTTTTAGCATGGGTCAAATTTATTACAAGATGGACTATTTGTAGATATCTTCTAAGGTCATAGGATGATTTCTTGACGCATCTATAGTGATCAATGTTATTCATTTAATCAAAATTATACACATGTTTAACCCCTTAGATTTTTATTTTATTTTTGAATTTGTGCGAAGGAAGGGAGATTTTAAGCTGAATTGAAATGTGAACAGGATATTATATGTAAATACCATGATTTTGTTATTTTCAAATTTTTTCTCTCTTTCAGAATTCGGGGATCCAGGCAAGGATTTGTAAGCTGTGAAAATGGGGCTGTCTAGGAAAATTCTTCATACAATAAGTCAGGACAGTCAAGATTCAGTCATGGGTTATGAACTCTACGATTTGGACAGGGATCCAAAGATTTTGAACCCGTCTGTGATAAGAGGAATTCGATTAGCTCTTCTTTTATTTTTATTGATAGTTTTCGTAAGTTTTCTATCACTGATTTATATATATGCAATCCTCTATAATTCCCTGTGGAAGATAAGACTCTTGAGACCAATTAACTTTTGTAATTTTTTTTAATTTTGAATGTGACGAGATAGTTCTAGTATTCAATCCTCTATATTGCCAGTGAAACTGTCTAAACGCGTTAGTCCTTGAAAAATGGGATATATGAGATTTGTCCATGAAATGATCTAGCACGCTTCTTTCATGTCCTTATAAATACTGAAAGCCTTGAACCAATTGAAAAGCTCATTTTATGTACATGGTCTTTAAAAAAGATTTTCATTTTTCTTCCAAAAAGCAAAGCATAGGGTTTGATTATTCATGATGGTTTTTGCTTTGCCTGAAAAATTATGTCAAGCAGACCTACGCATTTAGACAGTTTAACCGAGGATGTGCGAACCTCTGTAATTCCTTGTGCGAGATAAGACTCAGGTCAATGAACTTTTGTATATTTTAATGTGACTTGACAGTTCCAGTTTTCAATCCTCTAGATATGTTTTTAAGGCTTCGTCTGATAGTTAAGAGAGAAGTCAGACTCCATATATTCAACATCCCTGTAGCCCAACAGGAGATGTTGCAAACATCGTTTTGTTGTTGCCTTATTTGTTCTTCTTTTAGTCCAATTTTTTGTTTGTCTTCTTCTTTCCTTTTTAAAACTTTTGTTTTTTAGATAAGTGGGTATGTAAGGCATTTTTTGTTGTTGCCTTTCAAAGCAAAAGCTTTGTTCAAGACCAAAAATCAATTGATATTGTTGGTAAAGATACAATTTAATTTTTTTTTGGATTGAAATAAGATAAATATTTCATTTTTTCTGAAATTTGAGAAAACAGTCTGTTCATCAACTAATTTTACTCTTCCTTTTGATTTACACGTATGTGTCTAAAGGTTGGAGCCATTTCTATTTTTGGCATCGGGGTATGGACCCTGGAAGCAGAATACGGCAACAAGCAGGTGTCAGAACTGATCAACGCCCAGCTGTACGAGGTTGATTCATATCTACTGATCTTCGGAGGTGCCTTCATCCTCATTATCACCCTCGTTGGTGTGTGCGGCGTGATGAAGGAGTACCGCTGCTTGCTGGGATTGGTGAGTTCTTGTTTTATTTTATCTTATCTTTGATTATATATATATATATATATATATATATATATTATATATATATCTATCTGGGATGGTGATACAGTGATAGACCTATCGCACCCATACGTATCGGTGGTGGTAGGGAGAACGGGCGCCCCTACTCATGACCCGCAGTGTTTTTAAAATGAAACCCCTCAAAAGCCTACATCATATATTTATTATGTCAATTTCTTTCCAGCACTTAGGACTGCTTGCCTTTATGTCCGTCAGGCTGTTTGTTTACGTCATATATTTGTTATGTCAATTTCTTTCCAGCACTTGGGACTGCTTGCCTTTATGTCAGTCATGCTGTTTGTTGCCGGAGTCCTTGGATATGTTCTCGTTAGCGAGGTAAGCATTTTGCGGCGGTTTTGTGTTCTTCTTCTTTTTGTTGTTGTTAATTTGCCTTGATTTTTAGCCCGGCCAATTTGTAGTGATGAGCGTCTGGAGCTTCGACACTCATTGCGGTTACTAGATCTGAACTCTGACCAGGAATAATCATCTTCTAAATCAGTAGAATCATGATGATACCCATTTACACATGTCCCATCCGTGATGCTTTTCTCTGCAATGAGTGACAAGGCTGTAGTGGCCCATAAGCACATGGCTTAAAAGCCTCACGATTATATGACTACCCTACTTCCACTATGCGGGCGCTGCTGGTAGGTCCTACTTCTTTCCTTTCCTTTTTTCATCGATCTTTCGTCTTGCTGTTTCCTCTTAATTTACCCTGAGGTGAGCGCAATGTAGGACAGGCTAAATTTCAGTGAAACAAACTTTCATTGTAGTATGATGAAATCAATTTTTTTTAGATTTTCATTCCTCTGTGTCTCTGCCCTATTTATAGCTGGAAAGCAAAGTGCGGGACCAAATGGAAAAGGCTGTAGTAGAACGTTACGGCTATGACATCACCCACAGCAGTGATAACCGCAAAATAACGAATGCCTGGGACAAAGTACAACAGTCTGTAAGTTGCTGTGAGATACGTTAGTTATGTCTGTGTTTGGATTCTGTACTCTTTGAAGTTAATGTTATGTGGTTTTTGTTTAATGATACTTGTATGATGTATACAGTGCAGTAAAGTTCCCTCAAGGCCCTTATGGCCCATAGAGCCGGAACATATCCTGGTTTTTATATGTAAAGTGGAGAAGGGGATGATAGTCACAGGATTTTATTTCCATGCACCTGGGTCGAGTTAAGAAGTGTCTTTCCTAAAGATCACATCATCGAGCCTAGCATCGCTAGGATTTGAACCCAGGACCCCATGATCCCACTAGGCCATCCTTGCCATTGCTGTGTATATATATATATATTGGCAATGTATTTTATTTTATCCTGCACATATTTGGAAAAAGTTTCAGTCACGCTAGTCATAGTTGTCTGTAAGTAAATATTGAATTTGTAAACAGTAAGTTCCTTACTCAGAGTTGAGGTGATGCCTTTTTTAGTGTTTTGATCTACATTCTAGATCTTTCTCTTTTGTTATATGACAAAGGGTTATACGTGAAGTGGCACGTGTTTCGTATGTCTTTATTGGTGGAGTTGTCATTTATTGTTGTTTTCAAGCTAATGTAATGATACGTTTAAAGTTCCTTCCAATATGCTGTCAACGGTTGATTTTATAGGTCATAGAAGACCTGAGATAACAATGATTAAATAATAAAATACACTTCTATAGCGCTCATCATCAATACTAAATTAATCTTTGAGTGCTTTACTGTGACATGTCAGAGTACATCACATAAAGAATGTCAATGACATGAAATATGATTTCAATACAAGAAAAGTGTAGAAGTGTGTAGTGCAAACGGAAATAAAATACTTTAAATAGAATTACAAGAGGGGTTAAGTGCAAAAATAACAGTTATTAAATGTGTACAACTCAAGCTATTCATTAACAATACTTGTAAAATTAGTTAAAAATAGGTGGTGTTTCAAAAACTTTTTAAAAACTTGTCGAAACTTGTGTAGCGTAATGTTGAACGCATGTTTTTATTACCTCAAATCTGCTTTTTGACTTTCAGTTTGAATGTTGTGGTGTCTACGGACAGGAGGATTCACTCAACTCCTGGTACATTTATCAGCGGAGCAAATGGTTTACAGAGAACCATAACAGTACGTAGTTTTAGATGATATGCTTTGTTATTAATTGAAGTTCTTAATTTCTTTTTCTTTGAGATACATCATTCTCAAAAATTTTCACTCCTGTAGATTACGACATGATAAAGATGAAGTTATGTAAGCTTTGAATATTATAATGAAAATTCATCATCATTGGCTTTCACTGTTATCATGCACTTGTTTTTTTGTTTGTTTGACTTTTTAAAGTGTTTTTTTTTCTTTTGCGAAATCTGTGAGCTTTATTCTTTTTATTCTTTTGTTGAGCTCTTTATAATGCAAAAATCAAAGCAACGCTGGTCTTTTTTCTCAAAGTGTTATAAACTTTTGATTTAATCAGCTATATATACTCTCCTAACTTTTTTTAACGTCAGATGGCAGCTACGTGCCAGCAAGCTGCTGCAAGGGTACGACCAATCTGGACGCATGCACTGGCAAAGTGAACTCATCGTCAGAACACCCCCGCGGCACAAGCCACCAATTAACGACGATCCATCCACAAGAGGCTACACTCTCTATACACGGGTAGGCTTGATGTGTCTTTTGCTTGTTTTATTGGCTGCTAGTTTTTCTTTCACTGAAACCCAGGTTCTTACACAGTTTTTATCTTGTATTTATCGCCACCGCCGTGGGATGCTTTCCTTGTCTTTCCTAATCTCGTTTTTATGTCAAAATCTGTTCCTCCATTCAAATTCACTACTACTACTACTACATCTACCACAATCCTGTTCTTCTCCATTACTACTACTACTACATCTACCACAATCCTGTTCTTCTCCATTACTACTACTACATCTACCACAATCCAGTTCTTCTCTATCACTACTACTACATCTACCACAATCCTGTTCATCTCTGTTGTCTATTTGTAACGGACGTCAAGTTGCCATGTTGTCTATTTGTAACGGACGTCAAGTTGCCATGTTGTTTATTTGTAACGGACGTCAAGTTGCCATGTTGTCTATTTGTAACGGACGCCAAGTTGCTATGTTGTCTATTTGTAACGGACGTCCAAGTTACCATGTTGTCTATTTGTAACGGACGTCAAGTTGCCATGTTGTTTATTTGTAACGGACGTCAAGTTGCCATGTTGTCTATTTGTAATGGACGCCAAGTTGCTATGTTGTCTATTTGTAACGGACGCTGCTATGTTGTCTATTTGTAACGGACGTCAAGTTGCTATGTTGTCTATTTGTAACGGACGTCAAGTTGCTATGTTGTCTATTTGTAACGGACGTCAAGTTGCCATGTTGTCTATTTGTAACGGACGTCAAGTTGCCATGTTGTTTATTTGTAACGGACGTCAAGTTGCCATGTTGTCTATTTGTAACGGACGTCAAGTTGCTATGTTGTCTATTTGTAACGGACGCCAAGTTGCTATGTTGTCTATTTGTAACGGACGTCAAGTTGCTATGTTGTCTATTTGTAACGGACGCCAAGTTGCGATGTTGTCTATTTGTAACGGACGTCAAGTTGCCATGTTGTCTATTTGTAACGGACGTCAAGTTGCTATGTTGTCTATTTGTAACGGACGTCAAGTTGCTATGTTGTCTTTTTGTAACGGACGTCAAGTTGCCATGTTGTCTTTTTGTAACGGACGTCAAGTTGCTATGTTGTCTATTTGTAACGCACGTCAAGTTGCTATGTTGTCTATTTGTAACGCACGTCAAGTTGCTATGTTGTAGAGGGTAACACGTTGCTATGTCCTGAGCCGTCCAAGGTGTCGGCCTCTCAACGCTAAAAGGTAGAGAGTTCGAGAGCCCCGCCAACAGTTGAAAAAAACCCTTTCTAGACTTTTTTTCGACACAATCTACCTCCTCCCCCTCCCGATCCATGTAGGTGGATTGTCACCTAGTCCCATTGGAGATGGACGATTAAAAGGAGGTCCCATGTGCAGATCACAACACTCTGTGCACATTAAAGATCTCTTGACTGTTTACAGGGCAGGGTAGTCCGGGCAAAATTGTAACGAAACAAAAAATCCTACCAAAAACCTCCAAGATCACCATAGTTGTGGATGTGAGTAAAATCAAATCAAATCAAATCAAAAGTTATGTTGTAGCGTGGTTCCTCTTTTCCAGGGTTGCTTCGATGTGCTGGACCCGTACATGCACAGAACCGGAATTGTCATCGGCACCACCGCCATCATAGTCGGCATATTTATGGTAAGTACGTGTTGACAAAAAGGACAGGTGTCGGGACTTGACTCTCTGTGGTGCAAGTAGAAATGTGTTAAATACTTTGAACCCTGATGACCTGATTTCAGCACGTGTTCTTTTCCTGGATTCTCTCTGCCTGTCTCCCTCTATCTGTCTGTTTGTCTCTTTGCTTTCTCTGTCAGTCTGTCTATATCTATTTGTCTCTAAATCTGTCTTGTCTGTTTCACTCTCCCTCTCTCTCTCTATCTCTGTCTCATTGACTCTGTCTCTTTGACTTTGCCATTTTCAGAAAGAAAAGGAAGCAAACTTTGTGCTTGTTTAAAATTTATTTAAATTAAATGAATAGTAAATGTACACCGACGGGTCAAACATGACACAAAATCAGCCTTCTCGCAATGGCTGGCCTGTTTTCCACAATGAAAAACAGGGATTTTGTGGCATTTATTACCACATACAACATTTCCCAAAGAACTCCCCCCCATTGTGTTCATAATACCATACATATACATCTTTGACCTTTCAGCTGATTGAACTGGTTTTGTCAGTCTGCCTGTACAGGACATTGCCTTTGAAGACATGAACAAACCCATGGCCCACGGTTCTGCCTCTGTGATGTTGTTTTAATCGCCTCCAATCTAGTTCATCAGCATTCTCTGTGACCCTTAGAGGGCCACGTCAGACAAATATTTATTGGCTCTTGCAACAAAGGGCGAATTCTCTTGGCAATACGTTGATTTTTATGGCGCGTGTCAGTTGCGCTTGTCTGACATACGTATTGCTGAGGTGTGCCTCGTGTGGTGTGGTATAAAAACGTTCGTCTGACATGGCCATTACAATAGATCTACTTAAAAAATTTTTTTTTGCTATGTCAAAGCAACACGTAAGGTTTAGCTCATCCTTGTTGTACTATAAGATTATATATGCCAGTTCTATGCTGTGCATACTTTACATGTATATATATGTTAATTCAAACAATTTTTTTTGATATAATTCGGCTGACAGTGATAGCTTTTAAAAGAAAAAGAAACTTCCCTTTTTCGGATATTAATTAAGTAAGGACTTTCATACGATATGGTAGCAGTAGTAGCAGATAATGATCAGCGATTATATCTGAGATAAAGCAATTTTTTATCGTGCCATTAGTCTCCTTTTGGGGATGAAATCGGCAAAAGGAAAACCATATTTTAAAAATTATGTTTCTAATGCTAACTGTCTCAATACAAGATTATATTTATTAAAGAAGAGACCCAAAACGCAATGCAGCCATTAGTCAAGGACTATTATTGTGGCTCATTTGTTTTCCAATTGAAAGGGTCATTTCAATAGTGTGCCTTAGTCACAATGACGTCATTTAGAGAAAAGTGCCAAAAACCACAGACTTTGGCACTGTTGACTTTGAGAATTCCAAGTTTCAAACGGCTGTAAACATGATGTATTTTCATCATATGATTTTCACACTTTTCAGGAAGCATGATTTCCTTTTATTCTCGAGGATTATTTCTCTGTCTCTTTTTTAACGAAAATGTACATAGACACTGTTGAACTGACCCCTGCAATTAGCCGTTGTATGTTGGAAAGGCTTTGCCTTTAGAACACAAAGTCATGAGCTGTGTCACTGTCACCGCACTTTGTCATATTTAACATTATGTCACAATAAGCTTTTGTTCCTATCACGTAGTGTGCAAAATTTCTGACACGTTCATTTACTCATGTCTCTTAAAAAGATCTTTTAACATCGGCTGTTGTGCATTTGACGTGACAAGTAATAGAAATCACTTTTGTTATGTCCCGAGAATCAAAGGGAGAAGATATTAAATGCTTTATCTTTTCTCGTGTATCAAATGAAAATTTAAACATGCCTTCTTTCGTGACTTTTCTAAAACTGTTAAATATGAATATATATGACACATATCAATTTTCAAAAGTGTGCAGGTTTCTCTATTTCTCTACACTTTATCAGAACATTTTTTTATATCTCTTGATTTGACCAGATGTTTTCAAGTGTCTAGAAAGCAATTGGACGTTACAATTTTGATGTAATTGAATTACATTTAAACCATGTTGATAGTTAAGTATCAAAAAGACAGAATTTCCAAGTCTCCACATTCATTATAAGCGAGGAAGCCCATTGAAGTGAACAATCCTTACTTACAAAGGCAAAGTGTTTTTTTCTTCATGTAATTTGTGGAAAGTGCCACATAATGAGATTATAAAAAACAAATATTACAATTTTTCTTGTGCATATATACATAGAATGTAATGTTGATGTAATTGATTTTGTGATGTATTTTGAAACCTTATCAACCAACGCATTAGACTGTTTTGGCGAGGGGAAAATGTTTCTGCTTATTTTGATAAAGGTTCATCCCAATTAGCCTGTGATGTTAAGGTTTTTGACGATCTCTATCACCAAATGTAAGCTGTGTCAAACAGATGATTTTAAAATGCATTAAAGGTAATGATAAAATGCATGAGAAACACATTAGAGCTATCTGTTGGTTCAACTCGCTTGGCATTAGAGAGCGGTACATTGGTACGCCTTGCTGATAGATTATGACACATTGGCAAAAGAACTGAAATTATCTGAAAAAACACACTAGAGTTGCATTAAAACACCATAGGTTATGACACATTTGGCAAAAGAACTGAAATTATCTGACAAAACACACTTCTCACTATTATTTTCATTATTATCTCAAAAACTGCCAATTGAATCTTCTAAGATATCAAATGCATGGTCACTGCATCCAATGACACTGAAAACTTTAGAAATGAAAATATTGTTTTAGTAAATGATGTTTTCCTCAAAACTGTTTTCAGCTCTAATGCGTCTGGTCATTTCACGTTTGTACGGTTCAGATGGAAGACGCCACATAGAGTGAGGGAGATGAATTATTTGTGGGGTTTTTTATTTGCTTGTTTGTTTTTTACATCATGACAATGTTTAAATTCTTCATTATATTTTGGAGATTTCTTTTGTATGATGACAATGTGTAGTACACAATTATTCTGATGTCAAATTATAATTTTATTTATGATCTCTGGCTCAATTTTTTGTTGTTGGGATCTTCCCTCCTTCCTTCTTCCCCCTTCCAACTGACATTGATTTTTTAACATATGTGCTAGTTATTGAAACTAACGATGACATTTAAAATAATAAATTATTTATTGCTCTCTTGATGCCTTTCATTTTAGTAGTTGCATAGATCTAGACGTAAATTGGAATTGCATTCTAATTAATCAGTGATTGATATGTGATGTCTGAAAGCTGATATGATAATGTCCGTCAGCTGTTTTCATTATGGCAAACACTTCAAACCTACAATTTTTCCTTTCCGTCAATAAGTTTTAATTTTTTATTGCTAAAGAAAAGAAAGAAACAATTTACTTTTTGGAGGCTAGCTCTCGTTTTGTTGTGAAGATTTTTGTTTACATTATTGTTCAGTATTTAATTTCAAGTTTGTCATTTTTGGTTTAAAACTGGAAAAATCTTGAGAACGTATCATCTGGTTATTGATATAGAACAATATATGGCATTTCTTCTGATTACCCTTTTGAATTTATTTTTTTACAAATCTCACTTTATTATTTGTTCAGTGTGACAAAAGTAAATGGCACTTATATTTAAATTTAAAGTAAATGTCACACTTTTTGCGCTTTCTTATGAGGCCTATGATAATTAAATGTTACATAATTTTCCAAGAGTGTTGCCTCATGTCTATTTTCTTTACCTTTGTGATAAATCAACTTAAATCATATCCTTGTTAATTGCTCCTTGCTACGTTTTTGTAAGAAGATTGTGGCCCTTCTCATGGAAAATTTCATTAACTGTGATAATTACTCTTTTGCTTTGTTTTGTCTTGTTTTTGCCAATGTAAATGTGTCACTAAATTATTGCGTTGAATGATTTGGTCACATGCCAGGGAGACCCGTTGGCAGTACATCTCTGCTGTTGGCTTTTCCATGTTGTACACGTTAGTTGTTCAATTCATCTTAAATTATATTGAATATATTTGTTTCTTCAGTAACAGAAAGAAAGAACAAAGATCCGTTCATTTATATATGTGAGGAGAGTTGGCTAGCGCTGCTGATAGGCCCTTCTTCTTTCCTTTTCACTCTTTGACACGTCTACCATTCATTGATAGTTAGCTGTTTCCTCTTTTATTCACTCTGAGATTACCGCTAATGGTGGACAGCGTAAATTCTAATGTTAATGACCGATAGATTTCATAATCAGATTTTTTATTGCCTTAGATGATATAAGTGGGGAAATACCATTGCCTTCAGTTTGAAAAATTCCGTTGATTCTCTTCAACATGACAAGTCTTACTTGATTGATCTGTGATAAAATTGTCTATCTACATTGAATACTTTAATTATCATTATTATTATTATTATTATTACTATTATTATTATTATTATTAGTCTACTCCACTTGTTGTGAAGTGAATTATCTCCCCGTCCTCTACAGTCTATAATAAAAAGTCAACAACACACAGCCTAACGCCGATTGGTTTAAGATAACATGCCAAAAAAGTCTAACGATCTACCCAAATAATGTTCTAGTATAGTAGTCTTCACTTACTAGGCCTACACTTGTGCTCGTCCACATGGCCATGTAGTGTAATCAAGAGAAATAACTCGATAAAAATTGCAATTTTAGTTACTGTACATATCACTTATGTCCCCTGAATTTATAGTCAAATATTTGTATTGAACTACGGATGTGGTGATCTTTTTCTGCTTCCCAAGGGACATCACTACAAGCGTAGTTGACTGTATCAATCTTCTTTGTTTTATTTGTTAAAATCATTCCTATGTTATTTGCCTTACAGTTATAGTTGATTCATTTTGTGGAGAAATCAGGTCCAAAATGACATGTAGATAATTTATATGATACTTTTAAGATTAATGTACATGTACTTTAAATACTTTTTGTTTTCCTTTAAAATAATCGGTCTTGAAAATCATCTCTTTTTATAATTCCTAAACTCGTTGGTTGGTCAAAAAATGTTCTGTGAGTTGTGCCATAAAGAAAAAAGGATCAGTACATTGTCTCTGCGAAGGAAAATACTCATAAAAATATCTAAGAACTATCCAAAACTAACATTTGCTCCTTTTGTTATTTTATTGCTTTTATCACAGCTTCAAAGATTTATGTAAAGTGAAAATTAAAAAGAAATAAATAAAGAATATGTGGTTATTTTGAAGCAAAGATTTCCATATGGTGTGTTGAAACAGGAATAGACGTTTTAAACTGATATGGGTTTAAATTCTATCGTAGACTTCGTTTTTTATTTAATAGTCATTTTCCTCCTTTTTTTTTTAGTCGAGTGGGGATAGGGGGAAAGGTCAGCGTTGTTTTTTTGTGTGTTTTGTTTAAGGGAGGGGAGTTTTTGATTGTATTTGTAAATTTTGAGTCGGTGTTAAAAAATAAACTTGTTAGACGCGTGAAGGGTTTATCCATTGTAGTATATATAAATCTTGACATTGGTTTGAAAGTAATTTCATCAAAACGAAATTGAGAGAAAAGAATAACGAAAGTTATGAGACAACTGCCAGGAAGGAAGAGTAAAGTTATGAGACAACTGCCAGTAAGGAAGAGTAAAGTTATGAGACAACTGCCACGTGCCAGGAAGGAAGAGTAAAGTTATGAGACAACTGACAGGAAGGAAGAGTAAAGAAGCGGGTGCTCTTGGTAGGTCCTACTTCTTTCCTTTTACTTTTTCACTTTCACTCTTTTACTTTTATCTTACTGTTTCCTCTTAATTCACCCTGAGATTACGACCATGGTGGATGGGGTAACTTTCAATTAAACAAACAAAAGAGAAAAGGAAACCAATGGCATTTGTACTTGTAACCAAAGGGAGAAGATCAAAGGTTTTCAATGTGGGTTTGATCGAACCCGAACCCCAGGGGTTGGGTGAGTCAGGGTTCAGTCGTCACGACGCACACATACACACACTGTGTGAGTGTTGTTACATTTTAATTCTCGAATTAGGAAGGGTTTCGATCATTGTATGTATGAAACTGGCAGGGTTCTGGACTTCCAACAGGGTTAAGAATCACTGGATTAAATTAATCGCTTGTGTGAGTAAAAGTTCATAAATAGAACTAACAAAAGTTTGGAAAATATCTGCAATCATTTATAGGCATTTTATCATGGTTGTTTTAAAGATGTACGTTTATACGGGAATTCCTTACTTAATATGCATTTTCTAATCAGAAGCATGCTTAAAATTTAAAACTGTTGTCTTTTTAAGAGCTTGTTATGTAATAGTTATTTATATATATGTCTTTTTTAAGAGCTTGTTATTTAATAGTTATTTATATGTATGTCTTTTTTAAGAGCTTGTTATTTAATGTAACATATCATTCGTGTTGGAAATACGTTCCACATGTCTTGTAATATGAAGTGTTTTTGTAAAAGTAGCTAAAATCATCCTAAAGGACAAACAATATTATTTTATTTTATTCATGTGTTTGTGACTGTTTTCGCTTCCGTTTCAAGTCTCGTCTCATAATGCAAATAGAGTTTGTCACAAACGGATCAAATCAACGTGTAGGAACTTGATGTGATTTTTATTGAGTCAGGGAAAGTTGATGATTTTTTAACTACACTACCAGTCTACCACCAGTCTCAACTTACATCTTCACTTTTGAAGGTAAGCTAAGGTCGTGGTAACTTAGCTGTGGATGTGGTGTAAACACAGCGTGCTGTGTCATAGCCCCCCACCCCCTCCCCCCAAGATTCCACTCTTTACATCATACCTTGCAGCATCTTTCTGGCAATGTGCTTCATACGTTAAAGTTGTTTGCATGTTGTGTCCTTTCATATATTAATTATGTATGCGCGATGTGCTTTCATACATTGCTTGTGTCTGACGATGTGCTTTCACACATTCCATGAGTGATTGAGTCCAGTATTGTGCTTTCACACATTCCATGAGTGATTGAGTCCAGTATTGTGCTTTCACACATTCCATGAGTGATTGAGTCCAGTATTGTGCTTTCACACATTCCATGAGTGATTGAGTCCAGTATTGTGCTTTCACGCATTCCATGAGTCCAGTATTGTGCTTTCACACATTCTACGAGTCCAGTATTGTGCTTTTACACATTCCACATTTCCAGCAATATGCTTTCACCCATTGTGCATTACACTCATGTGCTTACTAGTAAACTTTTGCTATGCAACATTCCATTTGGAGAGAAAAGGGGAGGGAAAGACGTAGTGTTTTACCCCTGTAGGGACGGCAATCTGGCAACGCAAGATATTGAGTGCAGGTATAAAGCGTTTACGTTCAACAGGTAATTCTGCTGCAATGATATGTTTTTGTTTGCGGTTTTCTTTTTGCATTTTTCCCCACTTGGATCTGAAACTGAAAGCTAGTTTGTGTTATCGTTTTAAAATTTTATTTTGCTTTTTTATTGTCTGTTTTGAATCCGTCTTCATTGTTCATATTTACTTTGTTTATTCATTCTATGCATCTTGTGCACATCTTGTGCAATGTGTGACTTTGAATATGGTATATGTTATCTGTCTATGTGTGTGTGTGTGTGTATGAGAGAGAGAGAGAGAGAGAGAGAGAGAGAGAGAGAGAGAGAGAGAGAGAGAGAGAGAGAGAGAGAGGGAGAGACAGAGACAGACAGAGAGAGAGAGAGACAGCAGAGAGAGAGAGAGAGACAGACAGACAGGCAGACAAACAGACAGACACACACACACACAGAAACACACTCACATACATACCTGGGCTCAGTGTTCATAGATAGGTATGGTTGTTACTTTCTGCCGCTTTTTTACTTTTACAAAATTATTCCACAGTAAAATGAAAACATGGGACACAATGTATCTTTTGTGAATCAACCCATTAGGTTGATAAGAACAGACACCAGTTTGCTCTCTAGCCCATGAAAGTTTGCTTTTCAATCACTCAGGCGAGACTTCTTGTGTCTAAACTTGTCTATGTAATATTGTTACATATATAATATAATATATATATATATATTTATATACAGCCATGTATATTTAAATACAGGTTTATGTGTGTGTCTGTAATGTATGCCTTTGATGGGCATTACTGGAAGGTCCTACTAATTTCCTGTCCCTCTCATGTGTCTGTCTTTCATCTATACTGGGCAAAACAAGAAATTGTGCATCAAAGTTCAATGTAGCTAGAACCTAATTTTTGTTATCACTCCTACGAGACCAAGCAAAATTGTTTTTTTCCCACATAGAAACTTTGATTAATGATTGATAGACTGATGACAAAAGTTTAGATGTCAAGTTAGATTTGATTGTTATATGTTGTCAGTTGTTTTTTTCAGAAATGGAATTTGCATGAAGTCGAATGATGCACATTTCTTTTTTTGCTGAGTATAGTATTAGTAGTTTCCTCTTAGTTCCTTAGTTTGCTCTAAATTAAAGTATTATTATTATTCTCACTCAGATCACTGCATGGGAGATAAATTGCAATGAAATAAAACTATGTATGCAAATTTGTCGACACACTTTGGTGTGTGCGTATGTATGTTTCAAGTGGGAGGGTGATTCTTGTGTTACTGAAAATCTTCCTAATGTCACTTTTCTGGCTGAGATTCATGACTTTTTATTTTATATATTTCCATCACTCACGTTTTATGAGTTTGAATGAAATTTTTGATAACTTTATGTCTTATTCCAAAATAGTTGTTGTCTCTAATTTAGTTTTTAAGCGTTTCTCTTAAATCTCACATGAGTGGAAATAAAATAGAAATACCCCAGTTTGTTCTCTTAGTGTGAGCATTTTTTCACTTTGTCTTCAATTATAACAATTTATAAAACAATAGGTATATCAGAGTAAAAAGCAAGAGGTAGATCAAAAAAAAACACAAGAGGTAGATAAAAAAACAAAACAAGAGGTAGATCAAAAAAAACCCACAAGAGGTAGATAAAAAAAAACCACAAGAGGTAGATCAAAAGAAAACACAAGAGGTAGATCAAAAGAAAACACAAGAGGTAGATCAAAAGAAAATACAAGAGGTAGATCAAAAGAAAACACAAGAGGTACATCAAAAGAAAACACAAGAGGTACATCAAAAGAAAACACAAGAGGTAGATCAAAAGAAAACACAAGAGGTAGATCAAAAGAAAACACAAGAGTTGGATCAAAAGAAAACACAAGAGGTACATCAAAAGAAAACACAAGAGTTGGATCAAAAGAAAACACAAGAGGTACATCAAAAGAAAACACAAGAGTTATATCAAAAGAAAACACAAGAGTTATATCAAAAGAAAACACAAGAGTTATATCAAAAGAAAACACAAGAGGTACATCAAAAGAAAACACAAGAGTTATATCAAAAGAAAACACAAGAGGTAGATGAATACAAGAGGTAGATCAAAGAAAACATAAAGAGGTAGATCAAAAAGAAAAGATCACACAAGAGGTAGATCAATACAAGAGGTAGATCAATACAAGAGGTAGATCAATACAAGAGGTAGATCAATACAAGAGGTAGATCAATACAAGAGGTAGATCAATACAAGAGGAAGATCAATACAAGAGGTAGATCAATACAAGAGGTAGATCAATACAAGAGGTAGATCAATACAAGAGGTAGATCAATACAAGAGGAAGATCAGTACAAGAGTTAGATCAATACAAGAGGTAGATCAGAACAAGAGGTAGATCAAAAGAAAAGACAAGAGGTAGAACAAATGAAGAGGAAGATAAATACAGCAGATCAATACAAGAGGTAGATCAATACTAGAGGTAGATGAATACAAGAGGAAGATCAATACAACAGATAGATCAATACAAGAGGTAGATGAATACTAGAGGTAGATGAATAGATGAAATACAAGAAGATCAATACAAAACGTAGATCAATACAAGAGGTAGATCAATACAAGAGGTAGAACAATACAAGAGGTAGATCAATACAAGAGTTAGATCAATACAAGAGTTAGATCAATACAAGAGGTAGATCAATACAAGAGGAAGATCAATACAAGAGGTAGATCAATAGAAGAGTTAGATCAATACAAGAGTTAGATCCATACAAGAGGTAGATCAATACAAGAGTTAGATCAATACAAGAGGTAGATCAATACAAGAGGTAGATCAACACAAGAGGTAGATCAAAAGAAAACACAAAGAGGTAGAACAATACAAGAGGTAGGTCAAAAGTTAGATAAAAAAAACCCACAAGAGTTAGATCAAAAAAAACAAAAGAGTTAGATCAAAAGAAAACACAAAGAGGTAGAACAATACAAGAGGTAGATCAAAAGAAAACACAAAAGTTAGATAAAAAAAACCCCCACAACAGTTAGATCCAAAGAAAACACAAGAGGTAGATTAAAAGAAAACACAAGAGTTAGATCAAAAGAAAACACAAGAGGTAGTTTAAAAGAAAACACAAGAGTTAGATAAAAAAAACACAAGAGGTAGATCAAAAGAAAACACAAGAGGTAGATCAAAAGAAAACACAAGAGGTAGATCAAAAGAAAACACAAGAATTAGATCAAAAGAAAACATAAGAATTAGATCAAAAGAAAACACAAGAGGTAGATCAAAAGAAAACACAAGAGTTAAATCAAAAGAAAACACAAGAGGTAGATCAAAAGAAAACACAAGAGGTAGATCAAAAGAAAACTTTGTCTGGAATAAGTTTATGTTTTATATTTATTTCATAAAAAACATTGTTATAAGGAGGAAAACCTTCCACTACTAACAGACATTTCCTTTTCCCAAAACTATTTCATAAACCATGAACGTTATCAAGATTCACTCTATCAACGAATTGGACACGATTTCACTTCAGACTGCAAATCCCTGTTTTTATAAACCTGTTCAGGAGATAACATTCTTTATTTGCCACTCGACTACATCACAAATTTCATACAACATGTTGTATACCTAATGTATAAAAATGTTAAATTTGTATATAAAATACAAGAGTTAGATCCATACAAGATATACTTTCATCACTTTAATAAAAAATAAAAAACGCTATCATATGAGGGCGGCCTAACCTGCCAGAACATGTATTAATATATGAGTGATTATAATTGCATAGCTGCCAACCTTTTCATGTATAAAAACAGACTCTCACAGAAGTCACAGACTATTTCAAATTTGCACAATGGCCCCTATGTTATATTCCAGAAAATATTGGTAAGCCTAATCTAACTTGAATAAATCCCCTTTTCGGTAAATAACAAAACCAACTGCTGGCCTTTCTGGCAAAGTGCTATGGTAGTTTTACAAATGGCACCTCTGGACTTTCACTCCAATTTCTCTCACGTCTCTGCCATTAACTTAGGTTTAAATCAACCCCCAAAAACACTTCGATTTCTCAAGTCTCTGCCAATGCCATTAACTTAGGTTTAAATAAACCCCTAAAAAACACTCCAATTTCTCAAGTCTCTGCCAATGCCATTAACTTAGGTTTAAATAAACTCCTCAAAAAACACTCCAATTTCTCTCAAGTCTGCCTTAAACTTAGGTTTAAATAAACCCCTCCAAAAAAAACACTCCAATTTCTCTCAAGTCTTTGCCATTAACTTAGGTTTAAATAAATCCCGCCAAAAATGCAATCTCTCTCAAGTCTATGCCATTAACTTAGGTTTAACCCCCTCACCCCCCCCAAAAAAAAACCCCAACCCAACTCCAATTTCTCTCAAGTCTTTGCCATTAACTTACATTTAAATAACCCCCCCCCCCCCCTCCCCCCCCAAAAAAAAAAAGGTTAATCCTCATATACATACTTTTCAAAGTAGATAAAGACCTATGGACTCAAAGCTAAAAACCCCAACCCATATTAAATATTGACGGTGAAAGTCGCAAACCGTGCAAGTCTAAAATTAGTAACACAGTTTCCCCCGCTTTTTTAACATTAGGAAGCCCCTATGCTTAGTCTAGTTGGGATTTCGTGGCAACAGAAGAAACTTGTATAATAACCATACGAGCAATCCGTGTTTCCCTATTGGGTCTAGCTTTGACACGTGAAAACCATGTATGTCTGTGAATAGATTAAAATGCGCAGCATCATTTTCTTTGATTTTCTCAAAACATCCAAAATTGGACTTACACAGTTTTCAATTTTCACCGTCAATATGTTTTTGCATACTGATTGGTAGCTATGTAATAGGAGTAAGACATTAAAGTTCTTTAAAGGCCAGAGCTGAAGTTCTAAAAATAGCACACAGGGTTTTATTCACGATTCTACAGCCTGAAATGGAACACCAGGCGATAATATTGCACTTCCTGGACAGGACACTAGTCTGTCACCAAGTTTTTCTGAACATTTGATACAGGTACAAATTTGCACCTGAGTCGAGTGGGTAAAATGTGCCTTAAGCGTCTTTCCCCAGGACGTCAGATCCAGCATTGCCCAGATTCGAACCCAGGACCTTTCGATCTTAAGTTACGATGCTCTAACAACTTGGCCAATGAAACCATATCACAAAAAGCAAACAAACAAATCACAACCACTCCAGCACACACACATACACACAAATGAATAATAAAGATAAAATTCCTCGCGACTTTGATGGGGCATTTAATCACTCAGCTGACAGAGGAGAGCCGAGCCTTTGGCAATCCAATAGTCCTGTGGCTTGGTGGATGGCAGGTACACGGCTACAACGTAGTTGGTGGAATGACCTGTGAGAACAACAACAGCAGTAACAATATCATGTGCTAGGGTCAGAGATAGACGCTACAACCGATTAGATGCACCTGATTGGTTAATATGGAATAACAGTGACAAGATTTAACAATTTGCAGGGACCTCAAGTCGTAAGTTCAGCTTAACCCTAACGTTGCCAGGCCTAACTGGGCTATTGGATGAGTTCAGCTTAAACTTTTGGATGAGTTCAGTTGTTGCCAGGCCTAACTGGGCTATTGGATGAGTTCAGCGTAACCCTTATGTTGCCAGGCCTAACTGGGCTATTGGATGAGTTCAGCATAACCCTTATGTTGCCAGGCCTAACTGGGCTATTGGATGAGTTCAGCGTAACCCTTATGTTGCCAGGCCTAACTGGGCTATTGGATGAGTTCAGTTCAGCTTAACCCTTACGTTGCCAGGTAACTGGGCTATTGGATGAGTTCCGCTTAACCTAACTGTATGTTGCCAGGCCTAACTGGGCTATTGGATGAGTTCAGCGTAACCCTTATGTTGCCAGGCCTAACTGGGCTATTGGATGAGTTCAGCGTAACCCTTATGTTGCCAGGCCTAACTGGGCTATTGGATGAGTTCAGCGTAACCCTTATGTTGCCAAATCTAACTGGGCTATTAGATGAGTTCAGCGTTACCCTTATGTTGCCAAATCTAACTGTGCTATTGGATGAGTTCAGCTTAACCCTTATGTTGCCAGGCCTAACTGGGCTATTGGATGAGTTCAGCGTAACCCTTATGTTGCCAAACCTGACTGGGCTATTACATGAGTTCAGCTTAATCCTTATGTTGCCAAACCTAACTGGGCTATTGGATGCGTTCAGCGTAACCCTTATATTGCCAGGCCTAACTGGGCTATTGGATGAGTTCAGCATAACCCTTATGTTGCCAAACCTGACTGGGCTATTGGATGAGTTCAGCTTAATCCTTATGTTGCCAAACCTAACTGGGCTATTGGATGAGTTCAGCGTAACCCTTATATTGCCAGGCCTAACTGGGCTATTGGATGAGTTCAGTTTAACCCTTATGTTGCCAAACCTAACTGGGCTATTGGATGAGTTCAGCGTAACCCTTATTTTGCCAAATCTAACTGGGCTATTGGATGAGTTCAGCGTAACCCTTATGTTGCCAAACCTAACTGGCTATTGGATGAGTTCTAACTGGGCTATTGGATGAGTTCAGCGTAACCCTTATGTTGCCAAATCTAACTGGGCTATTGGATGAGTTCAGGATGAGTTCACGTTGCCAAACCTCTAACTGGGCTATTGGATGAGTTCAGCTTATGTTGCCAAACCTAACTGGGCTATTGGATGAGTTCAGGCCTAACTGTAACCCTTATGTTGCCAAACCTAACTGGGCTATTGGATGAGTTCAGCTTAACCCTTATGTTGCCAAACCTAACTGGGCTATTGGATGAGTTCAGCTTAACCCTTATGTTGCCAAATCTAACTGGGCTATTGGATGAGTTCAGGCTATTGAATGAGTTCAGCTTAACCCTTGTGTTGCCAAATGATATTGACAAAGTCTCTGCTTGATTTATGTGATGGGAATGGAGGCAGAGCAAATTCTTGCTACATTCTCACTTACACAACTGGGGGAAACGGCTTTTGACCTAGTCCTGGACGCATTTCTCTCCTCAGCGGAATGTGATACACGAGAGAGCCGCCTTTTATCAAAGGTCTCAACTGGAAAATGAATCCATTGAACAGTATGTAAGGGCATTGCATGAACTAGCAAGATATGCGGATTTTCTAGACAAAAATGACGCGATTAGAGATTGATTTGTACTAGGGTGCAGAGACAAAGAACTTTCACTGAAGCTACAGTTAAGCACAGATTTGAAGCTTAGTGATGCAGTCACAATAGCGAGACAACAAGAGTTAGTAAAGGCGCAACTGCAAGTTCAAGAAAATCAAGAACAAGTGATACTCTAGATATAGACGCAACTTCAAGACACGTGAGAACAAAAAGGGTGTTACCAAAGGAATAATAGGATACCTAATCAGACACAAAAGATAGGTGTTAAGTGTAGAAAATGTGGCCTTTACCACGAAAGAGGAAAATGTCCTGCTTACGGGAAGAAGTGCCACAACTGCCAGAAAACGAATCACTTTAGTCAGGTATGCCGCACAAAACATACAAACGTAAATAGTCTAAGACAGGGCAGTGACAACAATGATCAAGAGGAAGAATGCTTCGTTGGAGCTATAAACAATAGCGATACAGAGCCTCCATGGAGAACAAAAATAAAGTTGTTCCGCACAATGGTGTCCTTAAAGATACACAGGAGCCGATGTCAATATCATTACCAGCAAAATGTGGAAAACCAAAGTTACAAGAAAACCATGAAGTTAAGCTTATGAGTCCTGGCGGTCCTCTAGTTATTAATGGGATTTTCATACGAAGATTAAAGATGGCAAAAAAGACACAGAATGTCTTCTCAGCCGAGCAACATCAAAAGCTTTAGGGCTAGTCGTTGTAAGAGGCAATTTAAATGAAGTAGGGCTGAAAACTTTTGGAGATGTCAAATGTGATCCAGTGAAGATACAGCTTGGAGATGATGCCACACCGTACTCAGTTCCTGTGGCCAGACGAAGACCTCTTCAATTGATGAAAAAGTCGAGGCCGAGTTGAAGAGAATGAAGGAAGGATATGTCATTCAAGAAATTAAGGAGCCAACTGATTGGCTGGCACCAATTGTACCAGTGGTACAAACAAATGGTAACGTAAGAATTTGTGTGTAGATCTCAAGAAATTGAACAAGGCTGTAAAACGTGAACGTTTTATTCTGCCAACTCTTGACGATATTATCCACAAGCTCAAGGATTCAACAATCTTTTCTAAACTTGACGCAGCCAGTGGATTTTGGCAAATCCCACTTGATCCATAATTAGCAAAATACACAGCGTTCATCACACCGTTTGGCAGGTACTATTTTACATTTGGAATAACTTCAGCGCCAAAAATATTTTAACGTATTATGACAAAATCACTGCAAGGAATAAAAGGCGTTATCTGTTATATGGACGATATAGTATGTTATTCTTCCTCTAAAAAAGAGCACACTCAGCTATTAAAGACAGTAGAAACAAAACTCACAGAAACTGGTCTGAAATTAAATGCAGACAAGTGTGTATACTACAAAGAATAATTGAACTTTTTGGGAAGAATTGAACTTTTTGGGACACGCCATAAGCAAGAATGGAATTAGAGCCAACGATTCCAAGGTAGAAGCAACTATAGGGAGGAAAGCATCCACTAACCGGAGTGCACGCAAACGTTTTCTGGGAATGATCAATTACTTAAGACGTTTTCTCCCTAACCTATGAGCAGAGTTGAGTCCAATAAATGGATTGCTGAAAAAGAATTTGAAAAGTTAAAACTTGCAGGTTGGTGTTTATAAAAGGCCCTCAGCTCATACCTGTGGTGGAAAGCGTGCCAGCGCGTGCAGACGTTTTGTAGAGTGGGGCCACGTACAGGGACGGGTCGGCCTCGTAGTCCATCTTGGGGTCCATGTGCATGACTGGCAGGCTGGACAATGGAAAGTCAAGGTCAGACAATCGATATTTGAAATATTCTAATTAGCAATATACACAGAAATCAAAAAGTTTGGAACAAGGACAAAATAAGAAATAAGAATTAAATCGTCAGTCAAAGTATCCATTGGTCTGTGTCGGGGATTGAAGATTGCTCTTTTTTGTTGTTTTTTGTTTTGTTTGCCAGCCTGTATGCCTTTCCAAGCACTTTGCCTGTCACTTTCTGTCTCTAGCTGTCTGTCTGTCTGTGTATCTCACACCTTTGTGACTTTAGAAATAATGCATTGTTCTCTTCTCCTTAGGTGTATGAATGAGAGGCCTTCTTTGAAAACAAAATGTATTTTAAAATGTTGCCCCTCATAAGCCCTAACTAACTACAACCTTGAAACTCTTCACTTAAAGGGTAAAGGGAATAACTGTCAAACTGATAAATTTTAAAGATTCATCCACAACTAAGGTGATCTCTGGGGTTTTTGGCGGGATTCTTAATCCCCCTCCCCCCTTGGTAAACACCAGGGATCTTTAACGTGCAGAGTGTTGTGATCTGCACACGGGACCTCCTTTTTTATTGTCCGTCTCCGATGGGACCATGTCAAACCATCTACCTGAACCACCATCTAAAAGACAATAAACTAAAGGTGGACGTGTCCAGCCTAAAAGCAAAGACAAATAGTGAGGCAAGGGGCATGTCGAAAGTGGTGAATAAGGACACAAAACAATTTAACTACTCATAGCCAACTTGGTTGGTAGTGCTCTCCTTTTCATGGCAGGGTGACGGGTGCCAAAGCACAGGCCGTGGGTTTTCTTCCTTTGATGCCCAAAAATTTTTTCTCTGTCTTTTCCTTGTGATTTTTGTCTTGTCTTTGTTCCTACAGGGCTTTAATTTTGTTTCATGTTTTCACTCATCACAGCTTTAGAGCAATGGTATAGCATTCTATGGCGCCAGTGGTCAGTGTTAACACCTGTAGCGTGGTGACCGGCTATTTCCGTCCTGCCTTAACAAACCAGGTGGCGCGAAGGCTGACTTTTGCCAAAAACCGGCTGACTTTTTTGCCATCTTTCTCTTGCAAACCGTGTGGTGCGAAGGCTGGCTTTTGCCATCTTTCTCTTGCAAACCGTGTGGTGCGAATGGCTTTTTCCATCTTTCTCTTGCAAACCGTGTGGTGCGAAATATTCCCGCATGGATGAGGAACACCTTCAAAATGTGTCTATTTTCATCGGCATTTAGACGTGATTGTAGAAGAAGCCTTGTAGTGGCTACTCTTACAAAAATTGACCGCAAAAGTCAATAGTATTTTGCTTTTTATTTATCGTGGCTTTAGGACAGCTCTTCCAATCTTAACAATATTACTTGCCTTATTAATAACACTTTATCAGAATATATAGGTTTCATATCTAAATATTATAGATTATAAAGTTATGTTGATTTTTAATCCGTAACACAGCACAAAAAACACAAACCAGCCATTAGGCCCAGGCGACCCATGCGCTGATGTGTGAATCATATGGGCAAAGTGAATCACCAATACACACTGTGTAATGAAATGAATCATATAGGTAAAATGAATCACAAATACACACTGTGAAATGAATCGTCTGGGCAAATTGAATCACCAATACACACTGTGTAATGAAATGAATCAAAAGTGAATCACCAATACACACTGTGTAATGAAATGAATCGTATGGGCAAAGTGAATCACCAATACACACTTTGTAATGAAATGAATCGTATGGGCAAAGTGAATCTACACACTTGTAATGAAATGAATCGTATGGGCAAAGTGAATCACCAACACACACTGTGTAATGAAATGAATCGTATGGGCAAAGTGAATCACCAATACACACTTTGTAATGAAATGAATCGTATGGGCAAAGTGAATCACACAATACACACTGTGTAATGAAATGAATCATATGGGCAAAGTGAATCACCAATACACACTTTGTAATGAAAATGAATCGTATGGGCAAAGTGAATCACCAATACACACTGTGTAATGAAATGAATTGAAAAAGTGAATCACCAATACACACTGTGTAATGAAATGAATCGTAAAAGTGAATTACCAATACACACTTTGTAATGAAATGAATCGTATGGGCAAAGTGAATCACCAATACACACTGTGTAATGAAATAATGAAATGAATCACCAATACACACTTTGTAATGAAATGAATCGTATGGGCAAAGTGAATCACCAATACACACTTTGTAATGAAATGAATCATATGGGCAAAGTGAATCACGAGTACACACTGTGTAATGAAATGAATCGTATGGGCAAAGTGAATCATGAGTACACACTGTGTAATGAAATGAATCGTATGGGCAAAGTGAATCACCAATACACACTTTGTAATGAAATGAATCGTATGGGCAAAGTGAATCACCAATACACACTTTGTAATGAAATGAATCGTATGGGCAAAGTGAATCACCAATACACACTGTGTACTGAAATGAATCGTATAGGCAAAGTGAATCACCAATACACACTGTGTACTGAAATGAATCGTATAGGCAAAGTGAATCACGAGTACACACTGTGTAATGAAATGAATAGCTCCCTGCAAGTTAAAGTTTAACACGCTAAGCTGACCTGCAATGCATTTGCCCTTTGACCTCATCCATCAAGGTCATGGCTTCCCAGTCCCAAGCACAGCCATCCATGAACAATCCGTGGACCAGAACACCTTCATCTATGGTGGGAAGCTGAGTAAGATACATAGATAAACACACACACACACACACGTCATTATTACAATTTTAGTTGAGTTGACTTTAGTTTCATGTTTTTACTCATCACAGCTTTAGAGCAATGGTATAGCATTCTATGGCGCCAGTGGTCAGTCTTAACACCTGTGGCGTGGCGACCGTAATATTTCCGTCCTGCCCTAACAAACCATGTTCACCATACATAGTAATTGTTTGTTTCACTGAAATTTACCCCATCCACTAAGTGTGGTGGTGTCAGAGTACAATAGAGAGTAAACAGCAAGATGGATGGCATGTAAAAGATTGAAAGACAAGAAGTATGACCTGCCAGCAGTGCCCGTGCTAACCACCCACTTGTAGCATGGAGGACATTTTCAAAGACGTCAAGTGAAAGTCTGCTACTAACTTGATTTGATACACACTTTCACAACTAACGTGATCTGGGGGTTTTGGTAGTACACTGGAACCTCTCTAATAGGGAAGTCTCGGTGGATTGTAAAATCGTCCCGATTTGCTGGGTTTCCCGATTTGCCGGAGACTTAAGGGATTTTGGTTTTCCTCAGCAGTTTGAAGTACCTAAGCCCTTCTGTGAGTGGTAAAATGCAGAGGTAAACGAACAAGTAGCCACAGGACCAGTTGATCAAAACGAAGATGGCATTCATCAAAGATGTCATTCACACTCACAAACGATCTTCTTTGTACGATAGATAGATAAGACATGCAATCAAGAAGGCATGTTAGGTCGTTAAATCTCCTCTCGTGTCCACCCTTGTGATTGGCGGATGAGGCGGGCAATGAAAGACTATGACAGTACACAACTTTCTAAGCGGCACCCCGCGTCAACACATGCTTTCACACCTTCCTGTTGTGTCTGGCTTATGGTCGTCGCGAACTGGCACTTGCAACATTGTGTACACATTATGCAATGTATAACACATGTAGCGATAATACAGGTGTAAGAATTGATGTTTTGCTAACACGGAAACCAAATTGGGATAAAAGGCGGCGTTGGAATGAATAAATATGGGGGAAATTGTGATGATAATCAATGCAAGCCCGCCAAAATTATCCCGATCAGCCAGGGACCTTTCCGTTTAGAGAGGTAAAATATATAGAAACAATTCTGTTCCCTAGGAATTCTTCCCGATTGGCAGGGTTTCCCGATTTCCCGATTAGAGAAATTCTAGTTTTAAAAATTGTTGTTTTGCCCTGTGACTGAGATGTGGAGAAAGCTGTAAGGAGATGGGGAACATTGTGGAATAAGATGAGGAAGCTAGCTGAGAACAGAGCAGTTTGACATGTGTTCATCCGTAGCCTATACCCTGACAATGGGGATTATAGGCTCATTATGCACTGCAAATAGCCAAATGATCTTTAGTGTGCAAAAAGTGTTGTGATCTGCACAAGGGACTTTTTTTGTCGTCTGTCTCTGATGGGACTATGATGTCAATACACCGACCTGGATCAGAGCAATAGATTTTACTCGAAAAAAAATCTAAAAAATCTTTCAACCATCAGGGCTTGAATCCACAACCTTTTGGTTGAGAGGCTGACACCTTGCCCCTGGACCACTAAGTCCCCAAGTCTAATCCAAGTAGCTGGAAAAAAAGGAAGGGAACGATTCTTGACGAAAAACTTCACATGGGTAAAAAAAACAAAACAAAATGAGAAAAAACCCAACTTACCTCCTCATCCAGCTTAATTGTCTCCCCTTTTGGTGTTGCAGCTATTTGTGCCGACACCTCTATCTGATCCCGTTCTAGTGACAGGACGTTGAACCGGAAGTTCAGGTGGTCTATGGGAAGATTGTGGCGACGGGCAAAGTTCTGCAAGGTGCCGTCAAAAAACCTGAGGGTATCATTAACAAAGTATTTTTTTATTATGATTCTCCAACTTTAAAAAATCCACACTATGGAAAGGTTACTTTGTTTTCTAATCTCTTGTCGACAAAAATTCTTGGTAACCATAATGTATGTAGAAAATGACGACTAAGGACATGATATATAAAGTGAAGTCCCGTAGGGGACAAAGATGAGACAAATATAGAGGAATAGACAAAAACAAATAAATCTTTGAGCACCGGACAGAATACAATCTGCTACATCTGTGTCAGCACCAATAACCATGCAACGAAAAGAGAGCGCACTGCAAAGCTTTCAAGGCCGTATTGGCCCATGGAGCTAGAGCGTGTCCTGGTTTTTATGGTGTGAAGCGTAACAGGTGATAATAATCACCTCCTGGACAGGACCCTAATTGGATGCAGGTTTCTACTCCTAAAGAAGTGCTTGTACCCATTTGTACCAGGATCAAGTGGGTAAAATGTCTGAAAAGTGTCTTTCCCTTGGAACACAGTGTTGAAACTAACTTTGTTCTAGGATTCCGAACCGAGACCTCTTGATCACAAATCTGGTGGTCTCACTACACTCAATTAAATCCATGTCTTAAGCACTTATACTTAACACACCCGGCAAGGGCGAAGAAGACACAAAAACAACCTTTCAGTTGCACGCTGAAAGACAGAATGACCTTTATTGTACTTACGATTGAAACTACAATTATTTCAGAGATGATTACGATAAAAAATAAATAGCTGAATTCATCACTATTCTCTTGCTCATCACATCCACACTCCTTTCACCACCTCCACTATTCTCTTGCTCACCATCCACACTCCTTTCACCATCTTCACTATTCTCTTGCTCACCACATCCACACTCCTTTCACCATCTTCACTATTCTCTTGCTCACCACATCACACTCCTTTCACCATCTTCACTATTCTCTTGCTCACCACATCCACACTCCTTTCACCATCTTCACTATTCTCTTGCTCACCACATCCACACTCCTTTCACCATCTTCACTATTCTCTTGCTCACCACATCCACACTCCTTTCACCATCTTCACTATTCTCTTGCTCACCACATCCACACTCCTGTCACCATCTTCACTACATTCTTGCTCACCACATCCACACTCCTGTCACCATCTTCACTACATTCTTGCTCACCACATCCACACTCCTGTCACCATTTTTGCTACATTCTTGCTCACCACACTGAATTGAATTCACAACACCATGAAAGTGAAAGCATTCTTCTGGAATTTTTTTGCTTTCTTGGGATCTCAGATAGAAATTAGTTTATAATCCTTTCTGGTTACAAAGTTTCTTTGTGTGCTGATAGTATTAGAGAGAGGGAGACCAATTTAAGTTTCTTTGTGTGCTGATTGCACTAGAGAGAGGAGACCAATTTAAGTTTCTTTGTGTGCTGATTGTACTAGAAAGAGAGACCAATTTAATTTCTTTGTGTGCTGATTGTACTAGAGAGAGAGACCAATTTAAGTTTCTTTGTGTGCTGATTGTACTAGAGAGGAGGAGACCAATTTAAGTTTCTTTGTGTGCTGATTGCACTAGAAGAGGAGACCAATTTAAGTTTCTTTGTGTGCTGATTGTACTAGAGAGAGTGACCAATTTGAGTTTCTTTGTGTGCTGATTGTACTAGAGAGGGAGACAATTTAAGTTTCTTTGTGTGCTGATTGTACTAGAGAGAGGAGACCAATTTAAGTTTCTTTGTGTGCTGATTGTACTAGAGAGAGGAGACCAATTTAAGTTTCTTTGTGTGCTGATTGTACTAGAGAGAGAGACCAATTTGAGTTTCTTTATGTGCTGATTGTACTAGAGAGAGGAGACCAATTTAAGTTTCTTTGTGTGCTGATTGTACTAGAGAGAGGAGACCAATTTAAGTTTCTTTGTGTGCTGATTGTACTAGAGAGGGAGACCAATTTAAGTTTCTTTGTGTGCTGATTGTACTAGAGAGAGGAGACCAATTTAAGTTTCTTTATGTGCTGATTGTACTAGAGAGGGAGACCAATTTAAGTTTCTTTGTGTGCTGATTGTACTAGAGAGAGACCAATTTAAGTTTCTTTGTGTGCTGATTGTACTAGAGGAGACCAATTTAAGTTTCTTTGTGTGCTGATTGTACTAGAGAGGGAGACCAATTTAAGTTTCTTTGTGTGCTGATTGTACTAGACAGAGGGAGACCAATTTAAGTTTCTTTGTGTGCTGATTGCACTAGAAAGAGGGAGACCAATTTAAGTTTCTTTGTGTGCTGATTGTACTAGAGGAGAGACCAATTTGAGTTTCTTTGTGTGCTGATTGTACTAGACAGGGAGACCAATTTAAGTTTTTGTGTGCTGATTGATTGTACTAGAGAGAGGGAGACCAATTTAAGTTTCTTTGTGTGCTGATTGTACTAGAGAGGGAGACCAATTTAAGTTTCTTTGTGTGCTGATTGTACTAGAGAGAGGAGACCAATTTAAGTTTCTTTGTGTGCTGATTGTACTAGAGAGAGGAGACCAATTTAAGTTTCTTTGTGTGCTGATTGTACTAGAGAGGAGACCAATTTAAGTTTCTTTTGTGTGCTGATTGTACTAGAGAGAGGAGACCAATTTAAGTTTCTTTGTGTGCTGATTGTACTAGACAGAGGAGACCAATTTGAGTTTCTTTGTGTGCTGATTGTACTAGAGAGAGGAGACCAATTTGAGTTTCTTTATGTGCTGATTGTACTAGAGAGAGGGAGACCAATTTAAGTTTCTTTATGTGCTGATTGTACTAGAGAGAGGAGACCAATTTAAGTTTCTTTGTGTGCTGATTGTACTAGAGAGAGGAGACCAATTTAAGTTTCTTTGTGTGCTGATTGTACTAGAGAGAGGGAGACCAATTTAAGTTTCTTTGTGTGCTGATTGTACTAGAGAGAGGGAGACCAATTTAAGTTTCTTTGTGTGCTGATTGTACTAGAGAGGGAGACCAATTTAAGTTTCTTTGTGTGCTGATTGTACTAGACAGAGGGAGACCAATTTAAGTTTCTTTGTGTGCTGATTGCACTAGAAAGAGGGAGACCAATTTAAGTTTCTTTGTGTGCTGATTGTACTAGAGAGAGGGAGACCAATTTAAGTTTCTTTGTGTGCTGATTGTACTAGAGAGAGGGAGACCAATTTAAGTTTCTTTGTGTGCTGATTGTACTAGAGAGGGAGACCAATTTAAGTTTCAGAATTGTTTTTTTCTCTTTCTTTCTTACATCAGAAAATCACACTGATAAAAGTGTGATAAGAGTCACGTTCTTATTCTTGTTTGATCACATTTGGTGTTCAACTTTCTTACCATTTCCAGCTTCAGCTTCATGGCAACTTACCATGTCCACAGTATGTGGTGATCTCAGGGTAAATTAAGACGAAACCACAAGATGAAAGATGTGTCAAAGAGCGACAGGAAAGAAAAAAGACTGACCACTAGTGCCCACTAACCACTCACCAATTAACTTAGTGATGGACACAACTTAAAACAAAAATCCAAACAAAAGGAAAAAAAAAATCCAACAAGTCACACTGCTAGAAATCTACAAAAATCACCACAAATAAACAAAATATAAAAATTAAACAAGATCCACTTCGCATAAAATTGAGTTGCACCCCCCACCCAATTTTAAAAATTAAATTATATATAAATAAATTGCAAAATAATACTACAAATCCCAAACCCCGCTTTTTTAAATAAAAAAATAAACCAAACAGATATGGCTAAAAACAGTTTACATACCCATATTTTCCTTACCTGTGATGATTAACAAAAATAATTCTTTTACGTTACCTGGATTACTTCAGTAATAAAAAACCAATCCATGTGATAAAAAAAACAGAATTTCATCGTTTTCTGACTCATCAGTTGTCATAAAGACCTCAACGGTTTGATATCAGTGCATGGTGACCATGATCTGAAATAGTAGTGTCTCCAACAGATCAAGACATGCTCTGGCACATGTGACATGTGACATTGGTAGCCTAATGGTTAGATCATGAGATAGGATCCTCAGTTTGAATCACAGTTATATTAGATTCTCATGTTTTGTGTTTTTTGGGATGGACAGTTAACACGCAAATTCCCGTTTGGCCTAAGGTGGAGAGTAAAACCCGCAACAGACTGGCATCCTGTCCGGGAGGCGATATACTGTCACATAGTTCAACTTCACGCTATGAAAACCGAGTTAAACTACGGGTCTATGGGTCACAGTGCCCTTGAAGAAACTTTCCTTTACACACACAGACATAAACAAGCACCTGTCACACGCATTAAACTAAACACACAGTGACGAGGATAACCCATCCACATACAAACTTCTAACACAAAAAAAACGTCCAGTACCTTGAGGAAAGAAAAACCCAGACAGCCAGAAAGACTTGGGCGGGCCATTGATGATCCAGTTCTCTATGAAATCACAGCGGACGATCAAATCTTTTACCCAGGAGCTGAGGCACTTCAGTGACGGGTGGCAGAGTTTGCCCACAGGCTCGGAACCTGATAATTACAACATTAGGAAAGATAAAAACAAACAAATAACAATAAAAATCTTGCTGTCATCATAAATAGAAATCAAAGGACTGAGAGAAAGGAGACTAAGAGAAATGAGACAGGAAAGAACAAAAATCTGTTTGGGCTGTACTCCCTTCATCATTGACTAAAAGATTAACCCTTTCAAGGCGGGTCCCGTATATTTGCATGCCGCTGGTCACTCTAAGCACACCTACGCTAGTGGCGGGTCCCGTATATTTGTATGCCATTTGAGGCGGGTCCCGTATATTTGCATCACTACCGGCTTTCCAGCAAGACTAAGCATTAGTGGCGGGTCCCGTATAACTGCACTGCACTGCACTCAAAAGACAGTTTGGGAATGCCTCTATTCAGACCAATTACGCTGATCAACCAACGCCACTCCAAACAGAGAAAGTATATTTTCTAAAGGGGTGAAAGTGATAGTTCATTTCAGGCTAACACACACTTGATATATTTCTTATAAAGAGATACAACAATACACAGGAGCTGTATCTCAAACACAGGCTGTGGACCCTCTGCAAAGTGGACAAAACCAAAGACTCTTGTCTTCATATGACCGACGCAACTTCTGAACAGATGGCAATTACTTCAGTGAAAAGCTCCACTCCCAAAGAAAGAAATAGTGATTGATATATAAACAAAAGATATCAGTGGTCAATCCCATGGCACACCTAAGGTCAGTCTGAATGGAGGGCGTGACCTTCAGTCAATAGAAAGAAACCATGTTCAGGGTTGACCAATCAGGGGGAGCATTGTGTTCATGGTTATATTGTCAAACGTCACATACGTCAAAATATATCTCCATCTCTTTTTCACATAAGAATAAAGAGATTAGAGTGTTGAAAGTACTGGGGAAAATTAAAGCTTTCATCTGAGTTCAGCGATTAGCAACAAAGAACTTTGATCTCTCAAACAGGTCCATTTCACATGGTCATGATGACATGTGGTATCTGGACAAAGAGGAAGGCGGCTATTTGAAGTGTATAGGCGTTAGAAACTACAAAGTCTATCTTCCTACTGTATAGAAAGGACTAAGGAGGAGACTTACACCCAGAAGTGGGGGGAGATGTGAAAAACCATTGAATTACGTGAGGGTGGGTGCTGTTTGGGAGGAGTTGAATTACTATTGAACTGTAGGAAGGGAACAGCCAAGAATACAGAATGATGGTCACTCATATCATTGTAAATAGGGAGAGAGGGTGATACTAGTGATAGAAATAGGGTAGAGAGGGAGTTTTCAAAAGCCTGAGAAGCGTGTTGGTGAGGAGAGGTGTTAGGTCTGGGATAGAGTGCGTTGCCGCAGCTGGGGGAGGGGGGCACACACTTGTGAAAGCAATAAACCAGGGGTGGGGGGCAGGCACACACTTGTGAAAGCAATAAACCAGGGGGGGGGGGAGGCACACACTTGTGAAAGCAATAAACCAGGGGGGGGGGGGGGCACACACTTGTGAAAGCAATAAACCAGGGGGGGGGGGGGGCTGTTTCTTTCATCATGGGAATGTGTTACCTATGCACATTGCACTCGGTCATGGGATTAGCGGAAGGCGGTTGGACATTTCCTCTATAGTTCCATCATTTTTATTTAGATATGAGAATGAAATTGATTCCTTTAGAAATAAAGATATAATGATGTTGTTCATTGAAACTCCCTACTACATAAAATTCGACACAGCCAACCACGCTATTATTGAATGACTGGAGTAATGCAGACCTCATCTCCCTCTCTCTCCTTCTCTTTCATTTTCTCGTCCTCTCTATTCGTCTTTCTTTATCTTCCTCGTTCTCTTTTTATGTCGCCTGTTTGTTTTCTTTCCTCTTTCTCTCTCCTTTCTATCCTCCCTCCTCTCTCTCTCGTCTCTCTTATGTCAGTTGCATTTCGTTTTCTTCTTTTTTTTTGTCTTTTCTTTTTGTTTATTGTTGTTATGAGGTTGCTCTGTTGATGAACATTGCTTGATGGGTCGTTGCACCAATGGCTTTATTAGTATTAGTTTCGTCCAGCATTGTTTAGTGTTTATTTGTTTCTATGTCTCCTTGTTGCTTATGAAGGTTGGGCACACTGAAGATTTCTCGGTCCTAACCCATTTTCTATCTTTTAGTATTATACTTATACCTTTCATATTCCTCTTCATTAGTAATGGGCCAACTGCAGTATTATTCCTTTTCATGTTTAACAAAAGTAAGCTTTAATAGATGTTATTGTTAGTAAACAATGCTATATAAACACGATGACAATAATAACAAAATGAATTGCCCACTATGTCACCCTCATCTCCAACGAAGATAAAAAAAACAATCCCAATAATCACAGATGCGTCCATGGTCAAGCACGGCAGCCTCGTCAGTTTTCCTCTTTCTCTATCGGTGCCACGTGCGGAAGTCTTGTACACAGCGGACTGAGATTATTTACCCATATTGAGGTCAGCCGGCAGATTAGCCTTACAAGAGTTAAAAGCATTACGAGGGAAGTGTAATATTAGAATTCAATGGTTTAAGAGGTGGTTGCACACTTGTTGCTGATGAAGATAAAGATGAAGATAAAGATGAAGATAAAGATGAAGATAAAGATGAATCAGAGGAAGCACCCTTTTTAGTAAGAGTACAATGTCATGAAAAAATACCCAGTGTAGTCGTGATTACAAAAGCTACAGCACTACGGTTTGAACCAGTGTCGTTGTGATTACAAACTCACAACACTACAGTTATAACCAGTCTCGTTGTGATAACAAACCCACAACACTAACCAAGTGTCATCGTGATTACAAACCCACAACACTACGGTTAGAACCAGTGTCGTCGTGATTACAAACCCACAACACTACGGTTAGAACCAGTGTCGGTGATTACAAACCCACAGTACGGTTAGAACCAGTGTCATCGTGATTACAAACCCACAACACTACGGTTAGAACCAGTGTCGTCGTGATTACAAACCCACAACCCACTAAGAGTTAAAGCATTGTCGTCGTGGAAGTGTAACCCACAACACTACGGTTAGAACCAGTGTCGTCGTGATTACAAACCCACAACATAAAGATGAAGATAAAGATGAAGATAAACCATGAAGATAAAACCCACAACACTACGGTTAGAACCAGTGTCGTCGTGATTACAAACCCACAAAACAATACCCAGTGTCGTCGTGATTACAAACCCACAACACTACGGTTAGAACCAGTGTCGTCGTGATTACAAACCCACAACACTACAGTTTATAACCAGTGTCGTCGTGATTACAAACCCACAACACTACGGTTAGAACCAGTGTCATGGTGATTACAAACCCACAACACTACGGTTAGAACCAGTGTCGTCGTGATTACAAACCCACAACACTACGGTTAGAACCAGTGTCGTCGTGATTACAAACCCACAACACTACGGTTAGAACCAGTGTCATCGTGATTACAAACCCACAACACTACGGTTAGAACCAGTGTCGTCAAACCCACAACACTACGTTAGATTACAAACCCACAACACTACGGTTAGAACCAGTGTCGTCGTGATTACAAACCCACAACACTACGGTTAGAACCAGTGTATTACAAACCCAAACAACACTACGGTTAGAACCAGTGTCGTCGTGATTACAAACCCACAACACTACGGTTAGAACCAGTGTCGTTACAAACCCACAACACTACGGTGATTACAAACCCACAACACTACGGTTAGAACCAGTGTCGTCGTGATTACAAACCCACAACACTACGGTTAGAACCAGTGTCGTCGTGATTACAAACCCACAACACTACGGTTAGAACCAGTGTCGTCCGTGATTACAAACCCACAACACTACGGTTAGAACCAGTGTCGTCGTGATTACAAACCCACAACACTACGGTTAGAACCAGTGTCGTCGTGATTACAAACCCACAACACTACGGTTAGAACCAGTGTCGTCGTGATTACAAACCCACAACACTACCAGTGTTAGAACCAGTGTCGTCGTGATTACAAACCCACAACACTACGGTTAGAACCAGTGTCGTCGTGATTACAAACCCACAACACTACGGTTAGAACCAGTGTCGTCGTGATTACAAACCCACAACACTACGGTTAGAACCAGTGTCAAACCCACAACACTCGTGATTATTACAAACCCACAACACTACGGTTAGAACCAGTGTCGTCGTGATTACAAACCCACAACACTACGGTTAGAACCAGTGTCGTCGTGATTACAAACCCACAACACTACGGTTAGAACCAGTGTCGTCGTGATTACAAACCCACAACACTACGGTTAGAACCAGTGTCGTCGTGATTACAAACCCACAACACTACGGTTAGAACCAGTGTCGTCGTGATTACAAACCCACAACACTACGGTTAGAACCAGTGTCGTCGTGATTACAAACCCACAACACTACGGTTAGAACCAGTGTCGTCGTGATTACAAACCCACAACACTACGGTTAGAACCAGTGTCGTCGTGATTACAAACCCACAACACTACGGTTAGAACCAGTGTCGTCGTGATTACAAACCCACAACACTACGGTTAGAACCAGTGTCGTCAAACCCACAACACTACGTGATTACAAACCCACAACACTACGGTTAGAACCAGTGTCGTCGTGATTACAAACCCACAACACTACGGTTAGAACCAGTGTCGTCGTGATTACAAACCCACAACACTACGGTTAGAACCAGTGTCGTCGTGATTACAAACCCACAACACTACGGTTAGAACCAGTGTCGTCGTGATTACAAACCCACAACACTACGGTTAGAACCAGTGTTAGAACCAGTCGTGATTACAAACCCACAACACTACGGTTAGAACCAGTGTCGTGCGTGCAGATTACGTGATTACAAACCCACAACACTACGGTTAGAACCAGTGTCCAGTGTCGTCGTGATTACAAACCCACAACACTACGGTTAGAACCAGTGTCGTCGTGATTACAAACCCACAACACTACGGTTAGAACCAGTGTCGTCGTGATTACAAACCCACAACACTACGGTTAGAACCAGTGTCGTCGTGATTACAAACCCACAACACTACGGTTAGAACCAGTGTCGTCGTGATTACAAACCCACAACACTACGGTTAGAACCAGTGTCGTCCGTGATTACAAACCCACAACACTGATTACAAACCCACAACACTACGGTTAGAACCAGTGTCGTCGTGATTACAAACCCACAACACTACGGTTAGAACCAGTGTCGTCCAGTGGATTACAAACCCACAACACTACGGTTAGAACCAGTGTCGTCGTGATTACAAACCCACAACACTACGGTTAGAACCAGTGTCGCGTGATTACAAACCCACAACACTACGGTTAGAACCAGTGTCGTCGTGATTACAAACCCACAACACTACGGTTAGAACCAGTGTCGTCGTGATTACAAACCCACAACACTAAGAACCAGTTTTGCTACACCACTTATAAACCCACAACACCAAGATTTTTACAAGAAGGAGAGCATCCTTTAAGTTTCTCTATCCTGTCTTGTCTTCCTTCTCTCGGGCCTTTGATTTTTATGTCATGTTCCTCGTCATTAACTGTCAGTCTACTACAGTAACGTTCCTTTTTATCCATAAGATTTGTTTCATTAAAATTCATCTCGTCCACCATATGTGGTGATCTCAGGGGTGAACTAAGAGGTAATAGCAAGATGAAAGATAAGTGAAAGAGTGAAAGGAAAGAAATAAGACCTACCAGCAGCGCCTACCAACCGCCTACTCACCATAAAAAGACTGGTATCAAGTCTGAATATTCATAGCTTTTGAAATCTTGAATCAAAATGAGAAATTTATATTTTTGTGCCATTTGCAATGTGTGGCATCGGTGACCGAGTAATTGGGCTGCCGGACTTGGGATTATGATGTCCTGGATTCTAATCTTAGCAATGCCAGATCCGACGTTGTGTTCCTCAGGAAAGATGCTTAACACGCATTTTACCCACTTGGCTCAGGTGCAAATGGGTACAGGCATTAACTTGGGAGTAAAACTTGGACCAGACTAGTGTCCTGGCATTGAGGTGATTATTATCAGCTTCATGCTATAGAAACAGGGATAAGGCTCTGGCTCTATAGGCCATAATGGCTTTGAAGGAACTTTGCTTTTACTAGTGTAGCATTCCTTTTTATCCATAAATCTGACACATCTTCCTCCCCGAACTAGATACTTACCCATGTGTGAGAAAAATAGCAAAGAAAAAAACCCTCACAGTTCCCATTGAAACTAGAATATAAAAAAATAAAAAATGGTTATTAATAAGTGAAATCTTGATAAAAACGTTAAAAAAATAATAATGAAAATTTATGACATTTTTGTACCATCTGGAATTTTTGTTTCAATTTTTTCTTTATTTAATTGTTGGTCAAATCCAGCTAATTTTTCTGCATCAAGTTTTGTAAATTTACCCAATAAGATCATGTTGCTCATAAAAAATATAAAAAACGTTCAAGAAGTCGTAGGAGCATAGTTGTATGTAACATATTCAATGCGGGCCCCACAAAATGGTGATAGTATATCAAATCTATGGCAGTCTGTCACGCACTGCACAAGTCAGACTCACCTGGTTATTGAGAAAAGCCGTGTAGATTTTTTCCAGGTCTTCACTCATCACAACAAAACCTTTGATGGCTTTCTGCAGCTGTTGTAAAGATGTCTGCAATGGAAAAGCCATACACGTACACACTCACATTTTAGAAAATAAAGTTGCAAATTTGATATTGGTCATGGATTCAAATCATTGCGATTTCAGAAAATTTCATTTAAGTTTATTGAAAAGAAACAATCCAAATAAAAAACCTAAAAAAAAAAACATGGTTTCCTCGAAGAAAACACCAAACAAACAAAGCGCTCTTGAAAAACCAACAGGGGGGAAAAAAAGCAGCCATGACACTTTCTTCGAAGCAAAAGTCGGAGCCTTTGGCTGAAGGCCAGATATTATTTTAACCTTGAAAGAAAGAAACAAACTGAGAAGTCCAAAATCCCATCGTTAATAAACAAATATACATGCACTTCGGTACCAACTTCTAACCCTTCATTTCCTAGATCAGCGCCTCTCAAACTATCTGATGTGGCGGACCGCAGTATTTTCTCTCACTGTGCGGACAGGTGACCGAAACAAGCAGAGCGCTCATAGTAAAAAGAGCGGGCAGATTCTTAACCTCCACGTACTGGCAGACGATGGCTCGGCGTGGCGTCCACCGGGCACGTATACCACTACTTTGAGTGGCACTGCCTTAGATGACACACAAGACAAAATATTAATGGGAACACGTGTCATGAACGCTATGCCGTCTCACCTTGATAAGCTTCAGGAGTCTGTTGAACCTGAAGACTTCTTGGGTCAGGACGACCGTCAAAGAGTTCAGTCGTCCTTTGGCGTCCAACTGATGACAGAGAAAATTTGGGGATTACCTGTCACTCCATTCTTATCATCCAATGCCATTGCGTTTCTTTGTTGTTCGTTCTTTTATTATTTAAAGACAGCAGCTCTATCTGCCTGTTCTCTAAAGATTTTGAAAAATATTCCTCTATCTGTATAACAAAAAGGAGAAGCTAAAACCTGTAGTGAAAGAAGCATAGAATCTGTAGCTTTCAAGAAAGTGGTATATGTTGATAAAGATTTGCTATGTTAGTACTCTGCTAAGCCTAGTACAACACCTACTATGGAGGGAAGTGTGTAAGACAGATTTGGTTTGCCATCTACAACGACTAGAAATACTATGTGAATTTGGCCCACAGATAGAAACAATGAAAACAAGTAGAGTCAATGGTCTTAGTTTAGTCTTGCCACTTCCTGACCTGAGTAAAAAAGTAAAGCAAAAATAAAAAGTTAAAAACTCAGAGTTGAGCGTAGGGTAACCAGGAGTAGAGCCCTGATTTGTCTAGGCCTTTGGGACAATGTGATAGTTTGCCATTGCTTTCTAGGCCTTTGGGACAATGGGGTAGTTTGCCATTGCTTTCTGGGCCTTTGGGACAATGGGAGTTTTGCCATTGCTTTCTAGGCCTTTGGGACAATGGGGTAGTTTGCCATTGCTAGGCCTTTGGGACAATGTCGTAGTTTGCCATTGCTTTCTGGGCCTTTGGCACAATGGGGTAGTTTGCCATTGCTTTCTAGGCCTTTGGGACAATGGGGTAGTTTGCCATTGCTTTCTAGGCCTTTGGGACAATGGGGTAGTTTGCCATTGCTTTCTAGGCCTTTGGCACAATGGGGTAGTTTGCCATAGCTTTCTAGGCCTTTGGGACAATGGGGTAGTTTTGGCCATTGCTTTCTAGGCCTTTGGGACAATGGGGTAGTTTGCCATTGCTTTCTAGGCCTTTGGGACAATGGGGTAGTTGCCATTGCTTTCTAGGCCTTTGGGACAATGGGGTAGTTTGCCATTGCTTTCTGGGCCTTTGGGACAATGGGGTAGTTTGCCATTGCTTTCTAGGCCTTTGGGACAATGGGGTAGTTTGCCTATTGCTTTCTAGGCCTTTGGGACAATGGGGTAGTTTGCCATTGCTTTCTGGCCTTTGGGACAATGGGGTAGTTTGCCATTGCTTTCTAGGCCTTTGGGACAATGGGGTGGTTGCCATTGCTTTCTAGGCCTTTTGGGACAATGGGGTAGTTTGCCATTGCTTTCTAGGCCTTTGGGACAATGGGGTAGTTTGCCATTGCTTTCTAGGCCTTTGGGACAATGGGGTAGTTTGCCATTGCTTTCTAGGCCTTTTGGGACAATGTGGGGTTTTGCCATTGCTTTCTAGGCCTTTGGGACAATGGGGTAGTTTGCCATTGCTTTCTAGGCCTTTGGGGGGTAGTTTGCCATTGCTTTCTAGGCCTTTGGGACAATGGGGTAGTTTGCCATTGCTTTCTAGGCCTTTGGGACAATGTGGTAGTTTACCATTGCTTTCTAGGCCTTTGGCACAATGGGGTAGTTTGCCATTGCTTTCTAGGCCTTTGGGACAATGGGAGTAGTTTGCCATTGCTTTCTAGGCTTTTGGGACAATGGGGTAGTTTGCCATTGCTTTCTAGGCCTTTGGGACAATGGGGTAGTTTGCCATTGCTTTCTAGGCCTTTGGGACAATGGGGTAGTTTGCCATTGCTTTCTAGGCCTTTGGGACAATGGGGTAGTTTGCCATTGCTTTCTAGGCCTTTGGGACAATGGGGTAGTTTGCCATTGCTTTCTAGGCCTTTGGGACAATGGGGTGGTTGCCATTGCTTTCTAGGCCTTTGGGACAATGGGGTAGTTTGCCATTGCTTTCTAGGCATACGGCACAATGGGGTAGTTTGCCATTGCTTTCTAGGCCTTTGGGACAATGGGGTAGTTTGCCATTGCTTTCTAGGCATACGGCACAATGGGGTAGTTTGCCATTGCTTTCTAGGCATACGGCATAGTGTGGTAGTTTGCCATTGCTTTCTAGGCATACGGGACAATGGGGTAGTTTGCCATTGCTTTCTAGGCATACGGCACAATGGGGTGGTTTGCCATTGCTTTTCTAGGCATACGGCACAATGGGGTAGTTTGCCATTGCTTTCTAGGCATACGGCATAGGCATAGTTTGCCATTGCTTTCTAGCACATAGTGTGGTAGTTTGCCATTGCTTTCTAGGCATACGGCATTGTGGTAGTTTGTCATTGCTTTCTAGGCATACGGCATAGTGTGGTAGTTTGCCATTGCTTTCTAGACGGCATAGTGTGGTAGTTTGTCATTGCTTTTCTAGGCATACGGCATAGTGTGGTAGTTTGCCATTGCTTTCTAGGCATACGGCATAGTGTGGTAGTTTGTCATTGCTTTCTAGGCATACGGCATAGTGTGGTAGTTTGCCATTGCTTTCTAGGCATACGGCATAGTGTGGTAGTTTGTCATTGCTTTTCTAGGCATACGGCATAGTGTGGTAGTTTGTCATTGCTTTCTGGGGCATACGGCATAGTGTGGTAGTTTGTCATTGCTTTCTAGGCATACGGCATAGTGTGGTAGTTTGCCATTGCTTTCTAGGCATACGGACAATGGTGTGGTAGTTTGTCATTGCTTTCTAGGCATACGGCATAGTGTGGTAGTTTGCCATTGCTTTCTAGGCCTTTGGGACAATGGGGTAGTTTGCCATTGGGCATAGTGTGTGGTAGTTTGCCATTGCTTTCTAGGCATACGCTAGTGTGGTAGTTTGCCATTGCTTTCTAGGCATACGGCATAGTGTGGTAGTTTGCCATTGCTTTCTAGGCATACGGCATAGTGTGGTAGTTTGCCATTGCTTTCTAGGCATACGGCACAGTGTGGTAGTTTGCCATTGCTTTCTAGGCAGTTTGCCATTGCTTTCTAGGCATACGGCATAGTGTGGTAGTTTGCCATTGCTTTCTAGGCATACGGCATAGTGTGGTAGTTTGTCATTGCTTTCTAGGCATACGGCACAGTGTGGTAGTTTGCCATTGCTTTCTAGGGATACGGCATAGTGGTAGTTTGCCATTGCTTTCTAGGCATACGGCATAGTGTGGTAGTTTGCCATTGCTTTCTAGGCATACGGCATCTAGTTTGCCATTGCTCCACATCACCTTTACTTTCGACAAGTCTGAACAGATCTAGCTATCCACTTTGCTGCTGGGTTGACAGAGGAGGGCAAGAAAATTTTCACGGACTGGGAATCATTCCAGCCACCTGGACCAGTAGCCATGCCGCTCTACTGGCTGAGCTACCGGCACCTGATCTGTGTACATTTGGAAGAAGAAAAATGGTAAAAGTTCCTGGGCCGTGTTGACACAGTAGAATCCTAGATATAGAGTTGACTTCCATTGATGAGGTCATCTGAACTCACAGACTCCGCTACTTCCTTATCTCTGTGATTAATAAGCAAAAGCTGTCAACCGTTTAAAAAAACAAAAAGTCTGCTGATCACTGGCCTTTCTGGCAAAGAGTGACTGCAGCATTGGGAACTCAGAATCGTGTTTACACAATCTCTCTGTCTCTGCCATTACGCAATCTCTCTGTCTCTACCAGTATGCAATCTCTGTCTCTGCCATTCTATTCGGGTTTCTTTCAACAAAGATTACAGATAACCCATATACATACTTTTCAAGGTAAATGCAGACTGACAGGCCTCAAGACAAAACCCCCAAACTTAACACATTTTTGACATACTGGTTGGCAGTTATGAATAGAGTTTTATTCATCACATAGAAAATAAAGCTTTTGATCTGTGCCAACAGGTGTCAGCCATGTTGGACAGAAGGATCTAGGGTTGAGAAAGGATTTGATTAAAAGCAGTAGAGTGCATGATGTACTGACGATGAGACAAAGGGAGGCAGGCGTTGTTCTCACCATAAACATAGACTGGTCAGCTTCATCGATATCCAGTTCATCCGTGACGCGTTCCATTATGTTTTGGGCCAAATCGTAAGCTATTTCATCGTTGGACATCGCGCCTTCTTCCGCCGTTGTGCGAGGCTGCACTTCGAGAACCGTTCTAGAGGATTTAGTTTTATAGATTTAGTGACACTCTCACTCGACATGTTACTCTCTTGTCTGCCTGAGGTGCGGGTCTGTTTCACTGGAAATTCACTGTATGTGGTGATCTCAGTGTTAATAAAAGAGGAAACAGTGAGATGAAAGATAAGTAAAAGTAAAAGGAAAAAGAAGAAGGACTTACCAGTAGCACCGCCCACTGAGATATGAGATTATGACACAGCTGATAATGGCGTCGGTGGCTGAGTGATTAGGCTGCCACACTGAGGATCATGAGATCCTGAATTTGAATCCTGGCAAACTTAGGCCTGACGTTGTGTTCCTTGGGAAAGACATTAAATACACATTTTTCCTACTCGACCCGGGTGCAAATGGGTACAAGCTGTAGCTTGGGAGTAAAAACCTGCATCAGACTAGCGTCCTGTCCAGGAGGTGATTATTATCACCTGTTCCGTTTCACGTTATTGAAACCGTGATAAGCTCAGCTCTATGGACCGTGTTCGCCTTGAAGGAACTCTTGATACAGCTGATAAGCAGTTCAATGTTCATCCCATTAGATCAGCTTTACACAACATTACACAAGGACAGCTGTCAAAAATGCGTGGTCCCATCCTTTAACTTTCATTGCAGCATGTCCTTTTACAAATGTTTAAGCATTGAAAATTGATGAATGGAGAATGCATTATTATTTATGAATGTTTAAGAAGCTAAGCTGACATGTCATTAATTTTTGTTTATGTTTATTATTTCACCGCAGTATCTATTTACTTGCTTAGATCTCCTAGAATCTATACATTGATGACTAATTTAATTTAAATTTGTTTTTAATTTGGATATAGTAATGTATTCTATTATTTCTAATGGAAAATGTGATTACACATGTATACTTTCCTTTTTATGAATTAATAAAGATAATTGAATTATTGAATTGAATTGAATTTATCCTAGCAGTACAGAAAAGACTGTAGTACACACTCCTAAACAGAAAGAAGATTAAGCAGTAGCACTGACAACTGGCTCAATTCTGACTAAATTGGCACTGAGAGATACTCAGAGGAGTCGTATAAGTAGATTATCATGAAGAACAAGTGAAGAATTTATAAGCTTTGTTAAGACCTGTTAGGTCTTTGAGACAATGTGATTTCTGACACTTTCTACATTCTGGATAACATGCAATCAATTATGCATTTAGTCAAACTCCATTCAAGCAATATGCAAAGTAATAGTGAAATAAGCAACTTTCTACAAACTGGATAATGTGTAATCAATTATGCATCTAGTCAAAAGCGCCATTCAAGTAATATGCAAAGTAATATTGAAATAAGGAACTTTCTACAAACTGGATAACGTGCAATCATTTATGCATTCAGTCAAACGCCATTCAAGCAACAAGCAAAGTAATAGTGAAATAAGCAGTGGGTGTAACAAGCTAGGCCCTACCCAGAAAGGTGTGCGTTTCACTCATCTGGAAGGCGATGTTGGCATTGTCGTGCATGCCGAAGATTTCCACGGCTTGTCAATGATTGGTAGCATCTCAACGTAGCTCAGGAAACCCTTGAGGGTTTGGCTGTTGGGGCTATAGTAAATTCCTGGTAGACAAAAGAAAAAAAGAAAGAAAGAAAAAGAAGTGCATGACTCCATATAATTGTAAAAATAGGTGGAATGAAAGAGACAGAATTAGAAACATCATCAAAAGACGGTAGGACTACCACCATGCCTACAGTTCATAGAGAAACAAGCAATATAGAATGGTTTAGAGACATCTTATAACAATGCCACCAAATCAACCAAAAATGGTTTAGACATATCTTATAACAATGCCACCAAATCAACAAAAATGGTTTAGACACATCTTATAACAATGCCACCAAAACAACACATCTTATAACAATGCCACCAAATCAACCAAAAATGGTTTAGACACATCTTATAACAATGTCACCAAATCAACCAAAAATAGTTTAGACATCATTGTCACCAAATCAACAAAAATGGTTTAGACACATCTTATAACAATGTCACCAAAACAACCAAAAATGGTTTAGACACATCTTATAACAATGCCACCAAATCAACCAAAAATGGTTTAGACACATCTTATAACAATGTCACCAAAACAACCAAAAATGGTTTAGACACATCTTATAACAATGCCACAAATTTTTTTAGACACATCTTATAACAATGCCACCAAATCAACCAAAAATGGTTTAGACACATCTTATAACAATGTCACCAAATCAACCAAAAACGGTTTAGACACATCTTATAACAATGCCACCAAATCAACAAAAATAGTTTAGACACATCTTCATAACAATGCCACCAAATCAACAACAACGGTTTAGACACATCTTATAACAATGCCACCAAATCAACAAAAATGGTTTAGACACATCTTATAACAATAACAATGCCACCAAATCAACCAAAAATAGTTTAGACACATCTTATAACTATGGCACCAAATCAACCAAATAGCAACGTGAGTATTCAATAACAGATTGCCACGAGCCAGAGCAAAGAGGAAGACCCACAATGAGATGGATAGATGGAGTTCATAATATGCACAAGTGTTTGACATTGCTCCGATGTAGGCTATTCACCAGACAAAAAATTATCTCCCCAGATGCTGTATGACAGAAGAGGATGAAAAAAGGAGAGGCTGGGCCCACCAACAGCTCCACATGAAGGCCTGAACATTTTCACTTTCTTTCACTTTGAAGACCTCAAAAACCACCTGTCATAAACTGGATGCATTTTTTTGGCGATATCCATTAGACGATAGCCTTCATCAATCCCTTAGCAAGGCAAGATGGCCTACTGTATATCACCACGTATAAGACACAACTTTTTGAATGAAAATCATGGTGCAAAATCTATCTGCGTCTTATCTCTGAAATTCTTTAAACATAATGTGTTTGTTTCCTTCTAAAAATAAAAAATTACTGTGGCGTACATCATCGTATAATATAGGGGCTGAACTTTTTGACTAATACACCGATGATGACTATTTATGTTCCCGCTATGTACACTTCTTTGCATGATGATACAATACACTGTATGACGAGAACGTAATCAAATTAGTGGGAAAGAAACAAATAAAATAGCATAGATTCCAATCTTTCCCTATGATTCCGTGAATCAATTATCGATCGATAAAGTCACAGCACTGTTTGCGGAATAATAATAATAATAATAATAATAATAATAATAATAATAAAAAATAATTCTTGTATAGCGCCCACCCTGAAATATATCAAGGTCAGAGCTCTCAAACATGGTTAAACATTATAAATCAAGACATATGCATAATTTACACACACCAATGCAATATACACGTTATGCATAACACATATTTTCAAAGCATAGATGATAATACAAAAGACAGTTGGCATTATTGAACTACACTTTATGACAGCGGTGAGAAGTACAAATCTGTGTGGCTGTGTGGAAAACAGATGGGTTTTAAGTTTTTTTTATACGTGTTAATTGATTCTATTTCTCTTAAGTCTTTGGGGAGAGACCCGAAAGGGGGTAGGAGGCACTAGATCGGGACACTTTTGGAAGTGACTGTGTGTGAGTGTGTGACCATAAAAGACATAGAAATAAATAAATAAATAATCAGAGAGGAGGGAGGCAAGGAAAGAGGCATGTAGGTTTGGTGGTGAAACTAACGTTGGCTTTCTTTCGATTAGGTCATTGCTGCTGCTGTTGTTGGCTTTTTTTCTTTGTTTTTCATCACCTGCTCTCTCTCTCTATCTCTCTCTCCCTCTATGTCTCTTTTGAAGGGTAAAATCAGCTCTACTTATCGCATTGTCACTCATTATTTAAGCAGTGAAATTTTTCGGACTTGGCAGAATGCATACACGATAAACCCACAATGCATGAAAAAGAACGATGGAGGGTGCACAGTCACAGAGTTTTACAAAAAAACGACAAAAAAAGGTGTTGGTTGTGTCCTATCTGACGTGTATTTGATTGAGGCAATATTTTCCTTTTCCAAAGTAGGGGGTGTGTGTCTTATACCCCACCGCTTCCTGTATGAGGTGATATTGACGGTAGTCTTTTTCTTTCAATGTTCTCAAAACCATGCAAAACTGATTTAGATCATTAAATTGTGGCAGCTGTAGTGATATTATATCGTACATCATGACAAGCAAGTAAATCGTTTTTCCATTCTTCAATGCTTATGAATCAATGTTTCAAGATTTTTCTTCTTTTTCTTTCTATGAAGGGACTGATTCAACGGATGGATGCTCAATTTTTTTTTGGATGGATGGAACCAGTGGATAGGTTATGGATCAGATGGTTCGCCAGTTGGTGGTCCCTGGTTTAATCCACCTGGGTGATCAGGTGAGCCTGACTAAATTACATTGGGTAAGAAGCTGTACAGCTGTGCACATTATTTTGTTGTAGCTTAATCTTGAAGGTGTTAAAAATCATGTGAATTTCTTATGTCAACGGGAATTAACAAAATAATAATCCTACCTGAAGGAGAGTATTTGTATTTTGCTATGATGAGAAAATCTGGGTGGAAAAAAGGTTTTCAATATCGTTTCGAGAACCGCTGATCTTGGGCATGTGACACGCCCCCACAGGTAATCTGAAGGAAATAAGGGGCATATTCAATAAAAAATGATCATGGCAACAACAACCACCCCCCCCCCCCCCAACACGCTTAGTCAAAACCATTCTACACATGTGGCTTAGCCTTGGTGATCAAACTCATGAAAGGAAAGGAAAGAGAATAGACCTTTGACACCTTTCATGTCAAAAGCCAACCGTTAAAATAAAACCTACGGCACAGCGTTGAACTCTAACACAAAACCCGTCCTCCCTAGTTGTAGACAGGTGAACTGACACAAGAAACTGAGGTTCGGCTGTCTGACAAGGGTCAGCTACCGCAAATAGATCCCTAGAGTAATGATCGGCACCATTACCGCCAATAGGTCCCTTGGGTAATGAAAAGGAGAAAGCCAAAATTATGAAAAAGCAAGCAACAAAGAGAACAGGGAGGATGCTATCAAGGACATGGGAACTTGGGATATGGAGCAGGGAAGGGAAGTATTATTATTAGAATTTTTAGGGCCGTGTTCAAATAGTGAGTCAACTTTTTTCTTTGATGAATTATATATTCATTCTCATGACTTTTCCTCATCAGAATGTAATTATTTTGTGAATGGATTACCCTAATATATGGCAAATATATTCCTTATAGAGATAATTTTCATAACATGCATAAATATAGACATTGTGCAAAAAATTCTGAATTTTGAGTTGCGGAAATACAAAAATTTGCGTTTTCTTCAAAACATGTTTTTTTAGTCATACTTTTCGCTAAAAGTCAAAACCTTACGCTTAGATTTAAACCAAATTTGGTATATAACTTCTTTATATGTTTGTCGAGTTTGTATAAGAGGCCTTTGGGAAATAATTGATGATAGTGATGTTATTGATGATTTAGTGTAAAAAATTGGTGTTTTGGGGATTTTGAAAGTTGATTTTTAAAAATAATTTTTTTCTCAGTAAGTAGATCAAATATCTAAAATCTGATCTAATACAACCAAAACAGTCCTCTTTACTACCTGTATCTCATAGTCAGGTGAGTTGCATGCCATCATAATATTTTGACTTTTAGCGATTTAAAAAAGGCGAATAAAATCCAGCATGGCCACCAAAACTTTGAGCGACAAAAAAACTATTCCATCTCAATCACAGGACGATACCCTTTGTATGTGAGTTATGAACATTATTAGTCAATATGAGTATTTTGCCAAGTACCTGTAGTCCCCCCCCCCCCCCCAATTCATATCATCCACAATTAATTTCAATTTACCTAGACCAACTTTGAACTCTTCTTGTGTAATAATAAATAATGTCTTGGGTATAATTTTTTGCGCACAATGGAAAAGTACTCCAGTTTACACTTGGTGACTACACGACATGACAATCAGACTATTAAATATGGACGAAAACAGAACAATATAATATGGTAATTTAATTGGTATTTCATCAACAGCCGACAGGTAAGGCTTGCGTTGTCTTCTGACCGTGGCTGACCTCGGTCAACGTGACCTAACTGGAGGGCAGAAGAAACTAAGAGGACAGGTTTTCGACGCTGTGAGGGATCCACCGAAAAATTGATTAAACGATGATAAAGTCAGTTAGCATGTGACAAACCTCTCCAGTGATGTAGATGAGGTGTCCCAGGAATCTTCTTGTCCTTACAGAACATCTCCAAGTTCAGCAAGGCGCACTCACGGTCACTGTCACTGAAGGCATACTGGACAGAAGCAGGAAGAGGCTGTTCGTTAGCGAAAGTTGGTTTGTTTGTTTGTTTGATTTGTTTGTTTCAGAAATTTACCCCCGTCCATCAGTGCGGTGATCTCAAGATGAATCAAAAGGAAACAGCAAGATGAAAGATAAGCGAAAGAAGGCGGACTAGACAGAACCAGAAAGAGGCTGTTTTAGCTATTAGTAGCTGGTTGGTTGCTTAGTTTGTTTCATTTCAACAATGAAAGTTGGAGAGGGTGAAGTCTAAAATTAGTAACATCTTTCTCTCTTGCATTTTTAACATTAGGAAGCTCCTATGTTTCGATTTAGTTAGGATTCATCGGCACAAGAACCAATAGAAACCCATATAATAACCATATTATGAGCAATCCGTATATGCCTATTGGGTATAGTTTATGACACATGCAAAACTTGTATGTCTGTAAAAATACATTGAAAAGCGCAGCATCATTTTCTTTTGATTTTCTCAAAATATCCAAAATTGGACTTATTTGGTTTGCGACTTTCAGAGTCATTTTGTTTGTTTGGTTCATTGAAATTTACCCCGTCCATCATTGCGGTGATTTCAAGGTGAATTAAGAGGAAACAACAAGATGAACTGGGCAATGGACAGGTAAGCATCTGTATGGGAGTAGATGATCCCGCCCTCTACGAGTCTCCTGCTGCCTTGCAGGTAGGTCTTGGTTGACCAAAGGCTAAGGGAGTTAACCCTGACAAAAATAACAACCTGCTGCCTTGCAGGCAAGTGCAATATATAACCATCTAGGAAAGGCATTTGGATGGCAAGAATTGTCAACAAAAAACCAAAATGGCAGTATACAATAGTTTAATGTCCTACTCTCCTCCATGGTAGCGAAACTTGGACTTTAGACAGTAGAGAATACAGTAGAGTACAAGCAGCTGAAATGAAATATCTAAGAAGACTAGTAGGAAAACTAAAAGAGACAAAATCAGAAACACAACAATAAGAGATCAAACCAAAGCAGATGGCATAAAAACTAAGATGAAACAAATCAATTGAGATGGTTTGGGCATGTTAACAGAATGAATGACAATAGAATAGCTAAATCAGTATACAGTGCTACCCCAACATAAAAAGATCAAAAGGCAGACCTTGGAGGAAGTGGGAAGAAGATATGATCTCGGTGTTTTTGGTAGGATTAAAATTTTGGGGTTGCCCAGACTGCTTTTGGAAACTGCCAAGGGATCTTTAACATATTAGAATGTTATGATCTGCACACAGGACCTCCTTTTTATCGTTCGTCTTAGATAGGATTAGGTGTCGATCCACCTACCTGGACCAGGGAGGTAGATTTTGCTAGAAAAAACTTGAGATTTTCAACCATTGGTGGGGCTCGAACCCACACCCTTTGGTTGAGAGACCCGACACCTTGCCTCTGGGCTACTAAGTTCCCCTCTATCTAACAAAGTCACAAGAATAAAACTCACGGATGATGTTCCATCCTAATGGTCCAAACTTTAAACGCTCAAGATGACGGCATGGAAGAAACAGATGCCAAACACGATACGCCGCCAATTCTGGCCCAGAGCTAGAGGACACATAAAAAACAAAACAGCCACACACCAAAATTAACTCTTCAACTACAGAATACAGAAGAAGACAAAAAATTTCCACAAAAAGTGACAATAACAATTTTGATGAAACGGCTGTAAAAAATACTAGAAGAAAATAAAAATCCAAAAAGCCAAACAAAATCAGAATTTTCTCTTAAAACAACAACACTCACCGTGATGTTCGAAAAAATCTGTTGTGATTTCCGAGAAAAGCTCTTCTAAGATTCGCCCGAATGCCTTTGGGGGTTCATTGGTGACATAACAGAATTCTGAAGGGCGCTGACGGGGAAGTGTTTGGCAGGCATGGAGGACAGGAACAGCCTAAAGTTCGAGATGGATGTCTTGCAGGTTTTCTTGCAGCTTCTTGATCAGGGTTTCCATGGGCAACATCCACGAGGCCGCCAGATGGCAGTTCTTTGGGACGGGGTGAAAATATTTATGTGTGAATCAGGAGTTGGGTAATTAGAATGTCGTTTCCGTTTCACTGCAATTCATCTCATTCAATGTATACAATGATCTCAGAGTGAATTAAGATTATTTGTTTTGTTTCACCACAATTTTCCCCTTTCCTCCATAGGCCGTGATCTCAGGGTGAATTCAGAGGATTTGATTTTGTTTCAGTGCAATTCAATGCATCCAAAACATCATTTTGTGATCTCGGGTGGATTAAAAGGAACAGCAAATAAAAGACTTGTGAAAGAAAGGAAAGAAATAGGACCTACCATTAGCGCCCATCACCTTCCCATGAATTAAGAGGAACAGCAAATAAAAGACATGTCAAAAAAAGAAAAGAAATGGGAAAGAAAAACTGCCAATAGAAATGAAACTCAGCAGCAGCAGTGAAGAAAAAAAAAAAAAACCCAGAATGAAATACATCACTTTAAATCATAATTAAATTGACACTGCGGGTTCAATTAAAAATATGTGTGCTGACACTGATACTCAAGAATTAAGTTGGTCAATTATTATTATTATAAAGAAGAGAAAGAAGTAGAAAAACAAAAAGAACAAGTACAAGAATATTAATAATAATAATAATTTATAAAAAAAAAAAATAAATAATAAAAATAATACTAATAAGAAAAAGATGAATAATAATAATAATAATAATAATAATAATAATAATAATAATAATAATAATAATAATAATAAAAGAAGAAGAAAAAGATGGAGAATTAGAAAAAGAAGAAGAAGATGAAAAGGCCAACAACCTGTAGGAAAACCCAGTCGCCTTTGACAGTTGCTTTCTTGATCATTTTCTCTGCCACAGGCCCCTGACCTTGACCCAGAGAGATGGACTGAATGCTGCGGAAAGAGGCAAATTGAAAAGACGGTAATTTTCTGATCAAAAGTAAGCTAGACGTAGAGTGTGGGCAGAGCGGCGGGGAGAGCAAGAGAAGGGAGTGAAGGGGGATGAGCAAAAGAGGTGGGAGTGTGGGACTCTTGCTTTCATCCTCCAAACCAATCCCGAACCCTCCAGTCTCATGAGGGCACTGTATAGAAAAACAAGTTGGGCATCCTTATCCGGTAAAAAACAATCAATAAATTGAAGGGGTCATGTCAATAGTGTGCCTAAGTCACAATTACGTCATTTAGTGAAAATTGTCAAAAACCATGGACATTGGCACTGTTGGCTTTGGGAATTCCAAATTTCAAACGGCTGTAAACGTGATGTATTTTCATCATTTCATTTTCACACTTTTCAGGAAGCATGATTTCCATTTATTTCCTAGGATTATTTCTCTGTCTCGTTTTTCACGAAAATGGACATAGGCACACTATTGAACTGACCCCATTTGATTGTTACAGAAACACAGCCAAGCAACAGACTATCAATTCCCATGGACGGAGATGGTGGAGTGTACCAGAGGACGACTCTATGAAGTATGTCAGCCAAAAACCGAAAGGAAGCTTGTGGACTGAAGCCTCAACCATTGATCAAGTCTCTCCAGACAGATTAGGGTCATGGAACGTACGCATCTTGTAAGAAGTATAGAAAAGGGTCGGAACAGACTGGATGTCGGCTTGAATGAGCTAAAAACGATCTCCCAGCAGAAGGAAAGATGGAAATGTCTTGTCTGTTGCATATACCCTAGTACGGGTACAAGACTTTGATGATGATGATGATGATGAAGACTTTGACCTATGCGTTAACTTAAAATTTCAGTGGTATAAAAATGACTTAACAAGTGGCCAGACACACTCACTGATCAAGCAGATCTCTCTTGAAAGAAAAAAAAAACCCTACCCTTTTAACCTTCACGCTAACTTAAAACTTTGACGGTATCAAAATGACCAACGAATTGCCAGGCACAACTTACTGATCAAACAGATGTCTCTCTCTTTGAAAGGAAAAAAAAAAACCCCAACCGCTTTGACCTTTACACTAATTAAATTTTTTTATGGTATCAAAATTACTGAAGAATTGCCAGTCCCACTTACTGATCAAGGAAATCTCTCTCCTTGGCAAATCGCAGGAAAGCACCCATGGGGTCAGATCCGGTGGACAAGATGAAGACCAATGGCGTGGTTTTGGTCATGTTCTCGTAAAGGTCAGCCAGGGACACGGGTGGGCTTTCTACAAACGCTTGACCCAAGTTCATGGCTACAAATTCTGTTATCACTGATGTTAACTGTGTAACATGAAAACATTCACAATTACTTTTATCACTGATGTTAACTGTATAACATGAAAACATCCACAAATTCTTTTATCACTGATGTTAACTGTGTTACATGAAAACATCCACAAATTCTTTTATCACTGATGTTAACTGTGTTACATGAAAACATCCACAAATTCTTTTATCACTGATGTTAACTGTGTAACATGAAAACATTCACAAATTCTTTTATCACTGATGTTAACTGTGTAACATGAAAAAATCCACAATTACTTTTATCACTGATGTTAATTGTGTAACATGAAAACATTCACAAATTCTTTTATCACTGATGTTAACTGTGTAACATGAAAACATTCACAATTACTTTTATCACTGAACTAACTGTGTAACATGCAAACATTCACATATGTATAACATGAAAACAATGGATTCCGGTTTATGTTGGGACAAGAAAATCAAGTCTGACTTTAAAGAACAAAGAGGTAGAAAGACTAAAATAGAAACCAAAATGGGAATGCTATGATAACCGTGAAATCAAATAAAAAAGTTAAAGAAAGAAAAACATTTGAAGCTAAGTTAGATAAATGAACACTAAGAATCCTTGTGGGTAATGTAAGGCAAAAATGGGTGAAAGTAAATGAAACAGATGGAAATGAAGGAAGTGATATTGCATGTTATGTCTTTCAATATTCGAGAGCTCACTATGCTTAGATCATTGTTCGTCATAGAACATTTTGAGACAATGCTCGTCATAGAATATTTTGATACAATGCTCGTCATAGATCATTTTGATACAATGCTACAATGCCTGTCATAGAACATTTTGATACAATGCTCGTCATAGATCATTTTGATACAATGCTACAATGCCTGTCATAGAACATTTTGATACAATGCTACAATGCCTGTCATAGATCATTTTGATACAATGCTACAATGCCTGTCATAGAACATTTTGATACAATGCTCGTCATAGCATTTTGATACAATGCTACAATGCCTGTCATAGAACATTTTGATACAATGCTACAATGTAGAATATTTTTGATACAATGCTCGTCATAGAGTATTTTGACACAATGCTAGTGTAGAACATTTTGACACAATGCCAATGTAGGACATTTTGACACAATGCTAGTGTAGAACATTTTGACACAATGCCAATGTAGACATTTTGACACAATGCTAGTGTAGAACATTTTGACACAATGCTAGTGTAGAACATTTTGACACAATGCTAGTGTAGAACATTTTGACACAATGCTAGTGTAGAACATTTTGACACAATTTTGCCTATGCCTATGTAGAACATTTTGACACAATGCTAGTGTAGAACATTTTGACACAATGCTAGTGTAGAACATTTTGACACAATGCCAATGTAGAACATTTTGACACAATGCAAGTGTAGAACATTTTGACACAATGCCAATGTAGAACATTTTGACACAATGCTAGTGTAGAATATTTTGACACAATGCTAGTGTAGAACATTTTGACACAATGCTAGTGTAGAACATTTTGACACAATGCTAGTGTAGAACATTTTGACACAATGCTAGTGTAGAACATTTTGACACAATGCTGGTGTAGAACATTTTGACACAATGCCAATGTAGGACATTTTGACACAATGCCAATGTAGGACATTTTGACACGATGCCAATGTAGGACATTTTGACACAATGCCAATGTAGGATATTTTGACACAATGTTAGTCTTGGACATTTTCACCCAATGCTAGTACATTTTGATAAAGTGCTAGTCTAGGATATTTTGGCACAATGTTAGTCTTGGACATTTTCAACCAATGCTAGTACGTTTTGATAAAGTGCTAGTCTAGGAGTCTACGACATTTTGACACAATGCTAGTCTAGACATTTTGACACAATGCTAGTCTAGGACATTTTGACAAAGTGGTAATCTAGGTATTTTGAAAATGAGAAAGATTGTTAGAAAGAACATTTTGACAAAATGAGTCAAATGACATTTGACATATTGCTAATCTAGGACATTTTGAATAATGAGTTATAGGACAGATTTGGCACAATGTTAGTCTAAAGACATTTTGACACAATGCTAGTCTAGGACATTTTGACACAATGCTAGTCTAGGACATTTTGACAAAGTGGTAATCTAGGATATTTTGACATAATGCTAGTCTAGGGCATTTTTACATTGCTAGTCAAAGAACATTTTGACAAAATGCTAGTCAAATGACATTTTGACATATTGCTAATCTAGGACATTTTGACATAATGTTAGTTATAGGACAATTAATTCAACACCAATCAACAAAAGTAGCATTTGACCAGTGATTCCACCAATTGAAACATATGTCTAATCTCCGACAACTACAAAGACACACCTTGTCAACTATAGAAATGACATTTGCCGCCTCCTCTCAGTGTAGATTTCAGACAACAGTCTGGAGAAACCTCCCATGGTCAAATACAAACAAGCCAGTAGGGTGAGGAAATGTCAGCATTGTTACAAGGAAAAACAGGAGCCAGAACTTGACTGGAGGAATGTCATGGTCAAATTTAAACAAGCTAGCCTTGGTAGAGGAAAGTTCACCATTGTTACGAGGAAAAACAGAGCCAGAACTTGACTGAGGAATGTCATGGTCAAATTTAAACAAGCTAGCCTTGGTAGAGGAAAGTTCACCATTGTTACGAGGAAAACAGGAGCCAGAACTTGACTGGAGGAATGTCATGGTCAAATTCAAACAAGCCAGTATTGATAGAGGAAATTTCCAGCATTGTTTCGAGGAAAAACAGGAGACAGAACTTGCAAACAAATACACTACGTAGAAGACGAGTAAATGAGGGATACATAGCAACAAAATAGCAATACAGATATATAGGATAATATATTAATGATATTGGAAACTCCTCCTCATTTTATGTAAATCTTAAAACTTGAAATCTGGCATATTCTTAGATAGGTTATGTCTAATATATCTATATTAGGTGTATATGTGTAAACATCATTTTGAGTTATTTTTGATATTACTTGAAAAGAATTCAAATTATTATTTTTTTATTACCACCATCCTCTCTATTGTTTTTTGTTTTCTTTCTGTTTTTTTTAAAATTTTCTTCTTGCAATGTATGTGTATTTATGGGTACTATATAGTATTATGTTTCCTCACTATTGATGTTATCCTCGTATAGAAATGAAATATAGATAAAAGAAGAGAGGATACAAAAGGGTATAGATAATAGAATGCCCATATTGCCTATCATCTGTTGAATTATTGAACAATAAACGCTTGCCAATCTGAACCCCCCCCCCCCCCAAAAAAAAAAAAAAAGAAAAAAGAACAGGAGCCAGAACTTGACTTACCTCAAACTCGCCCAACTGTATCCACATTGGGGTGAGAGCCAGGTCGTGTTGAATTCCCCGGAAATCCTCAAAAGCCTCGCTGACATCATAAGCCATATTCCAGTTGTAAACTGACAGCCAGTCCAGGCCATCTGGTTTAGGCGGGTGAGCCTGTTGAGGCAAAGATGGATGAGTTTTCTCCCAACATGCTATTTTGCCTTCACATAATGGTTAACTCTTTCAGACCTCTATTTCCTTATTTCTCCTCGTCTATTTTATCTGGACTGGCAATTAAAACTGTTGTTTTTCACAAATAAAGAGTTGAAGGGGGGGGGAGGGGGGTAAGAGAGAGAGGGGGAGAGGGGGAAATCCTCAAAAGCCTCGCTGAGAGAGAGAGGGGGGGTCGCCCGTGCCCCCGCCTCCTGAAGTGATTTTTTTGGCTTTTGAGTTTTGCTTTTGCTTTAGTATGTACGTGAGTAACTGTCAAAATACGGTCATCCTATGTCATTGAAAAGTTTGCAGCGTCCTTGGTTGCTATAAAAACGGCCGCCATCTTTAATTTCGAGATAATTTTCAAAATCTGTCTCCTCCTTTAGTTATAAATAAAATCACTCAAAACAGTGGAAAACAATGTCTTTTTCATTCAATATCTAAAGAGTGACGCGTTTAAAAAATAGATATTTTGATATTTAAAAAGAAAAAGAATTTTTGAAAATAAAATATATTGTGAATATGCAAAAACAGCATTTTTATTACAAAAAAAATATTCTCAAAAAGGTTACAACATATAAAACACGACAAGAGGAACCTGTGTGCCAGATATATTACAAATCGATCGGTAAATGATGGAGGAAATAGAATTATAATGTGAAAACTACATTTTGAAAAATGCAAGTAAAAAGATGAAAAGAAAATAACACAAAACAAACGCTTCAGCTGGATCTCCCTAGTTGTAGCAGCCCCTTGTTCTTTCGACAGTCTCTGCATTGTTACTAATGTAAAGAGGACTATAAGTCTAGGTTTAGATGTACACTGTTGGGAAAACAGATGTCAAAATGGCCAGTTTCTTATATTTTTTATCTCTATTCCTATGCTTGTGCGTGTGTTTACATACACACTGATGCGCAACACCTCTTACATCGCACAGTGATAGGCTGAAGTGCCGAGCGGTGCCGGCAGAAGTCAGCCAGGTAACCTTGGTGTTGCCACATTTAGCGAATAGCCGCCAATATACGGGTTTTTACTGCCATCTTCTCAGTTATGTCAAAATTTTGACTGTTTTTACCTACCCTTGTGTTTTGCTACAGCATTTCATAAAGGTGAACATTAACTTGAGCATTATCACAAAGACTTATACCTTTTGGAATATAGTTAAGGGGAATGCAGGTGACATTTTTTAAAAAAAAAAAAAAATAAGACAAACATTTTAAATCTCTTTTTCGCTCTGAAATTTTGGACTGTCAGATCAGAAATAATTTAATACTCTTGCCATGGAAAGCTTTTTGTACAAAGGCATTTTTGCGATGGAATACTTTAACACTTGTTTATATAATAAAAGTTGTCTCTAGGTATGCTTTTCACAAAGATTCCTCACAAACGTGTTGTTATAAAACTGTCTGGACAGAATTTCAAATTTTGTGGGTTTTTTCTAAAAAAAAACAACCCATTATTTCAACCCAACCTGCATCACGAAAAATCTTGATATATCGGAGACTATAACCCCACCACATCCCACCGACTATGATGACTTTCAAAACAACAGACACAACAGCAACACCACTACCTGTCCATTTTGCCTGCTGGGCCTCGCAAGAAGAAATTCCACTGAGCAAGGCTGATTTCACCCGACGTCTTCATTATTTCCACACACAGCATGAAGGAGAACACCAATTTGTGCCTTTCAAAAAGTCCCCTGAAGACCAAATATTGAACACATGACAGCATTGCATTGGACATTCTTGTATGATACCGTAACTCATGACAAAATATCAGTTCAGAATTATATCATTGGCCTCACTAACTACACATTTGATGATTTTTGGAATTATTATTATTATCAGTCAGTTGCCATTGTTCGTATGCCTAGAGGAGGATGTGGAAAGCAATGGCAAACTAACAGATTATGTCGTATGCCTAGAGGATGTGGAAAGCAATGGCAAACTAACACATTATGTCGTATACCTAGAGGGCATGGAAAAGCAATGGCAAACTAACACATTATGTCGTATGTCAAGATAAAGCAATAGTAAACTAACACATTATGTCGTATGCCAAGAGGATGTAAACTAACACATTATGTCGTAGCAATGGCAAACTAACACATTATGTCGTATGCCAAGATAAAGCAATGGCAAACTAACACATTATGTCGTATGACAAGAAAAAGCAATAGTAAACTAACACATTATGTCGTATGCCAAGAAAAGCAATGGCAAACTAACACATTATGTCGTATGACAACAAAAAGCAATAGTAAACTAACACATTATGTCGTATGACAAAAAAAGCAATGGCAAACTAACACATTATGTCGTATGACAAGAAAAAGCAATAGCAATAAACTAACACATTATGTCGTATGACAAAAAAATGCAATGGCAAACTAACACATTATGTCGTATGGCTAGAAAAGCAATGGCAAACTAACACATTATGTCGTATGACAAAAAAAGCAATGGCAAACTAACACATTATGTCGTATGGCAAGAAAAAGCAATACAAACAAACACATTATGTCGTATGGCAAAAAAAAATGCAATGGCAAACTAACACATTATGTCGTATGGCTAGAAAGGCAATGGAAAGCAATGGCAAACTAACACATTATGTCGTATGACAAGAAAACAGCAATGGCAAACTAACACATTATGTCGTATGGCAACAAGAAAAAGCAATGGCAAACTAACACATTATGTCGTATGGCAAGCAATGGCAAACAAAAGAAAAAGCAATGGCAAACTAACACATGGCGTATGGCTAGATGTGGAAAGCAATGGCAAACCCCTAACACATTATGTCGTATGGACATGGAAAGCAATGGCAAACTAACACATCATGTCGTATGCCTAGAGGAAAAAGCAATGGCAAACTAACACATTATGTCGTATGCCTAGAGGGACGTGGAAATGGCAAACTAACACATTATGTCGTAAGCCTAGAGGAAAAGGGGCCCTAACACATTACTCATATGCTCAACGCTGAGCATGGACTTACTTTGTTTTATCATTCTGAGCCGACAAAAAGTATAACACTGAACACAAACCCCTTTTTCTTAGAAAGCCAAGGCGAAAATATTCAATATTGCCAAAATTATTATCACACA
>JAXRKP010000439.1:120000-135000 GCA_037039925.1 Doris montereyensis | reverse complement strand
ACTCACTCAAACACTTTCAACCAGTCTCTTAACCCCAGGTCTTGGGTTCGCCTTCAACAGGCTGAAAATGTTTTCTCAAGTTTTCCTCAAATGAAACCCATCCCCAAAATGATCCAGGTAGGTGGATTAATTGACACCTACTACCATCAGAGACAGATGATAATAACGAGGTGCCGTGTGCGGATCATAACATTCTGTGCCTGTTAGAGATCCCTTGGATGTTTACTGAACAGTCCGGAGGCAAAAAAAATCACATAAAAAACCCAGAGATCACCTTAGTTGTGGATGTGGGTAAAATCAAATCAAATTAAATCAAATACCAAACACCCACCCCCCCACACTTTCGATTGCCCACCCCTCCTACCTTAGCAGCTGGTCCTCTAGCCCCTTCTTGGTGACGGTAAAGTTTATGATGGTGACCTTGATGCAAACCTCCGGCAGGTAATGGGGGGTTGGACAACTGCTGGTCAGGTAGAGCTTGAAGTCTTTGTCGTAGTCGATGTCACTGTCACCCAGATGGATCAATAGACGGCCGCCCTGTGGAATGGGGTCACGATAAGGATAAGGGAGGAAGCAAACAGCCTGTGAACAGTTTTTATCATGATAAGTAAGGCATGAGATAAAATACAGGTTGTTTTTTTTAGGTTTCTCTGGTCGATTTCTCTCTCTCTCTGTCTGTGTCTGTCTCTATTTCTCTCTCTCTCTCTCTTTTATCTTCTCTCCCTTTCTGCCTCTATGTATCTCTCTCTGTATTTGTTTCTTCCTCTATCTCTGTCTGTCTTTCTTTCTTTTTTTTCTCTTTCTGTCTCTATTTTGGTTGGCAGCTATGTGTTTTTAATGATAGAGTATTTGATAGGGGTCGGACGGGAGCGTGCAAAGTAAACGGTTAGGGTCACTGGGTGGACAAGTGCAGTGTGTGAGACAATGCGGCCCATACATGTCCAAACTTCCTACCTGCATGAATGTTTGACCCTTCTCCCCCCTCCGAAAAAAACCAACATTACTTTAGTTTACATATATGTATTTGTATATTTGTCTTTGTTTTGTAATCCTTCGTTTTCTTTCTTTCTTTCTTTCAAAACTAAGTACCTGCATAAATGTTTGCTTCAAGAGAATTGGCTCCAGGGCAGGGTCTAGCGTGTCTCCGACGTCTTCCAGCAGCACCGGCAGTCCAGTCCTTATACACGCCTCCAGGATACGGAGGAAAGCACCGTCCGTCATTTTCAGGATCTTCAATTTGTTCTGAGCTTCTTTGTTTCGGATCCAACGATTGGCCTGGTGACAGAGACAAAATTGTGTTTCAGAATAAATGACATTAGAATAGTTAAATCAGTATACAATGCTAAAACCCAAGGTAACAGACCAATAGACAGATCTCAGAAAAGTGGGAGGGACATATAAAAGAGGCATTAAGCAAGGAAAATTAACTTTCATGAAAGGAAACAGAAAAGGCTAGGATATGGCAGCTAGAAAAGAAAATTTCCATACACTGAAAGGTAGAGTGGGAACTGATAAAGAAAGAAAGAAAGAGTTTGAAATAAGTTTCTCAGTTGCTTTCATCTATCAATCACAAACTAAATGTTCTCTTGCTTAATTTCAAGTCTTAATCTTTTAACTATTACTCTGATGATAAAACCACATGCATGATGTCCCTCCCATAGCCCCAATAATAAAACCTATCAGAAGTTCATAAAGAAATTCATTACCCATTTGCTTTTATTGCCGCTTTAAAAAAAGAGACATACGTCGAGACAATCAGACAACTGATGTACAGGCTAAATAGTAATTAGTAAAGTAAGCTGAGTTCCTTCAAGGCCATTACACCAAATAGAGCTGGATCTTATCCTGGTTTCTTTAGCATGAAGCTGAACAAGTGATAATAGTTACCTTCTGGACAGGACGTTAGTCTGTTACGGGTTATAACTCCCCTGTTGTTGGTACCCATTTGCCTCTAGGTCGAGCAGGGAAAATGTGTGTCAAAGTGTCCTTCCCAAGGAACACAAATATTGCTAGTATTTGAACCCGGGACATCTTGATCCCAAAGATGGTGTCCTTACACTAGGCTACCAATGCCACACTAAACATTACATTCCACTCCAACAATAGAAACATCACTGAATACATGCAACGTCTAAATCAAATGTTGCCCCGACACTGACCTGCTCTGGGGGTCAATCATGAGGGGCCAGCGACGGCCTCTGGTTACCAGAATGGCATTTTCGGTGGAGACCTGGTCACGGGGCAGTCCGTCGACGTTCCATTGTCGAATCTCAAAGTTGTCTGTTGCCACGGATACCAGGCTAATACCGTCACTGATAGGAACGTCCAGGGATTTGAGTTGGCTGCACCAATCTGAGGGGACATCGAGTCTTTATCTCATTAGATCGCCTGGCGCTTAATAAAAGACAAGACTAGGCTGTCAAACAGTTGAATACATAGTCCCAGCTTCACACATATTGATAGTCACCTTATACTCACTTTAGCCTACTACAGTGAGACCGTGGAACAACCTTGAGTCAGTCAGTTTACAAGTCAGGAGCCAGGTTACTTAGATTTTGATTTGATGTACCCACATCCACAACTAAGGTGATCTCAGGGTTTTTGGTAAGATTTATCATCTATCAGATGGCATGAACTCTGGGGGACAATTTAGAGGAAGCAGCAAGATCAAAGACATTTGAAATAGTGAAAGGAGAGAAGTAGGACCTACCAGTAGCAATCTCCCCACCTCTCCTAACCTCTCCTAACACCGCCCACAGAGGATTCTGGAAGGTCAAAGGTAGAAGGGTCAAGTTAAAGGGAAACAAGGATTTCAAAGGTATAGGTATAATTTTGCATGTAAATTCATATTTTCGCGTTGGGGCTGATGCCCTTTTGAAGTAAAACAAAGTCTCAAGTACCTGAGACCAAGTGGCGTCAGCGGCCAAATGGTTAAGCTGCAAAGACGGGATCATGTCATCCTGAGTTCGAATCCCCTTGGCAAAGCTAGGTCTGATGTTGTGTTCCTTGGGAAAAACATAAATACACATTTTCCACTCGACCCAGGTAAAATGGGTACAGGCACTAGCTTGGGGTAAAACCTGGGCGCCCCCAGATTAGTCCTGTCCAGGAGATGATTATAAGCAACTGTTCCGCCTCACGCTATTGAAACCGGAATAAGTTGCGGCTCTATGGGCTGTAATGGCCTTGAAGGAACATTACCTTACTTTCTCTACCCGAGACCAAGACGTTTCTGTAGACGGACGTAAATGCCCAAAATAAGCAATGCAAGCTGCCGCTATGAAGACGTCTCCAACAACGTTGGACAACTGTATGTCAAAGTTCACCACCTCTTTCCTCCCAGCGAATCTGAGAATGATAATGCCACACTTTCCAACCCAAATGCAGTTTTTATAATAGACATCTTTTTTAAATTGTCTTGTCTCCTGAAAGAGATAAACCTCATGGAGGCTCTAAGAAAGAAAATTCACAAATGATGGGAGGTGACCAACTAACATTCAAACAGTTTGTAAGTATATAAAAAAGCAAAAGTTACTTGTTACGGCCCATAGAACCAGAGTTTACCCTGTTTCTGTAGCATAAAAGCGGAACAGATGATAATAATCAACTCTTGGCCAGGACGTAATCTGATGCAGGTTTTTACTTCCAAACTAGTGCTTGTACCCATTCTGCACTTGGGTAGAGGGGGAAACTCATGTTAATTTTCTTTCCCAAGGAAAACAACACCCGACCTAGCTTTGCTAGGATTCGAACCTCGGACCTCATGATCCCCAGTCCGGCAGCCTAACTACTTGGCCACCGACACCATCCTTGTAAATATATGTCATACCAGTTTTAGTAAATAGACTAGAATTATAACGCATTTCGTTACAAATGACTATGTGAAGAAGCTTATATATGGACTGAGATTTACCACATAGTCAATGTCCTTTGTATGCACACGTCTTTTAAATCCTAATGAGGCAAAAGACATTTCTACTAAATTTTTTAAAAGATTTTTGTTAAAAACACAAGGGAATGAAAATAAAACAGGACATTCAGGTAAAGATGAATGACAAAGCTTTGAATGTCTCCAATGTGGAAAGCCACTGAATTGTCATCAATGGACAAGTAAAGTAAAGCAAGTTCTATGCTCATTGTTTTACGCCACCCATCACCCCTGAGGTAGGGGTCATAGGTTGTGGGCAGCAACCTTCCAGAGCTACTATCTCTTACAATTCGACAGTGAAACTCGCAAACCGTGTAAGTCCTAAAATTAATTATATCTTTCCCCCCGCTTTTTTAACATTAGGAAGCCCCTATGCTTCATTTAATGGGTTTCCGTGGCACAGGAACCAATAGAAATCTGTATAATAACCATATGAGCAATCTGTGTTTTACACTTTGCAAATCGTGTATGTCTGTGAAAGTAGACTAAAACGTGCATCATCTTTTTCTTTGATTTTCTCAAAACATTCAAAATTGGACTTGCACGGTTTGCGACTTTCACCATCGATTTGTTTCCATTGGTTGCCAACAATATCCTCAACTTCTCATCTCTGTCTCCATCTGCCCCTAGGTTAACCTCTCTTTCTTTTCAATTTGTTAGTTCCAACCGACAGCTTCCTTCTCAATGTATGCCCTGCTCAACACCATTTCTTTTTGCTTGTTTGTTTGTTTATTTGAAATTCACCCCATCCACCATTGCAGTGTTCTCAGGGTTCCTTCTTGCAATTTCTTTTTCAATAGTTTTCTCCTGCCGTTCTTGTTGAGCGACGGGTACTCGGGAGGAGAGTCCAGATCTTTCTCGATACATGGCATAGTGTGGCAGTTTGCCATTGCTTTCCACTGCCAACTTCACATTCGCCGTGTTTAAAGAGATCTAGTTGCCCATTTCCCTGCTTGATCGACAAGAGGGCTGTGAAAAAAATATCTGTCCAGACATAATCTTTTCGTTGAAATTTATCCAGATCACCACTGCAATGATCTCAGGGTGAATTAAGGGAAGCAACAAGATGAAAGATAGACGGAAAAGGACAAAAATAGGACCTACCAGCATCGCCCGCCAGCCGCCTGGAATCAAACTCTGGTTGCCCAAGCAACTGAGCTATGGGTGCCTTGAGGTTAAAAGACCTTACCATAAACAGACTGAGACATTACCTGCTCGTCTGCCAGAGCAGCCGTCAGCTTTGAGGATCTTTTTGAGTCGACCTGCTGTGATGGCCATGTTTCTTTCCAGCGCTTTCTTTTCGGCCATACTTTTGTCAAACGTTGACTGTAACGCTTTGATCTTTGACTCCACGTCATAGAGTTTGGCTTGTTTGGATTTCAGATCGGACATAACCTTGTCCAAGACACCCTGGGCCTCAGCCAGTCTTGGGGAATACAGAAAATCAATTGAAATCATGCTTTCGTATGAGATGCTAAAAACAACTTTCCCAGATGACATTTGACAAAAAATGATTAAAAAGAAACATGATGCCCTGAAAAATAATGATGCACAATTGATATAACATTAAGAGATACATACACACACACAAAACACATTATAACAGTAATCAGGCATATCATCACTGCAGGAGTCGCGTATGGACCAATTCCGTACGTTCCATCACACTCTATGTATCTGTGAATAATTTATTTTTTATAACATCTTGACTGAAAGAGATCGTAACAGATAACCCCCCCCTCCCCCAATCCCCCTGTAAAAAAACAAACAAACCAAATTTACGGAAAAATTCTACTCACTCAGAAAGCCAAAATAACAGCAAGAGAACAAAGCAAGTGAGAAAATTGAACGGAACCGTCTGCTCAATGACAAACTCACTTGCAATCTGCCGGTTCCCTGTTACGAAAGACGTTGGAGTAGAGATCCATGGCGATACCCACAACCATAGATTTGCAGGCCTGTGAAGAGTTAACACTGTCACTAGCTGTTTACCAACTAACACACATTTCAAAACAAGAATAATGACATTAAATACTGTAAAGCCCAACAGGAACAAAGACGAGACAAATGCAAGGAATAGACAGAAAAATAATCTTGGCCTACAAAAGGAATTGTACCTGCGACCTTGGCGTCTGCATCCCTTACTTCACTATAAAGGAAAAGCGTGCCACCAACCAAGCTAATTATATAGTGTTTTAAACAATAAGAAGGAAGAAGCGTTGTTATCTTGGTCGGTGAGAGCTGTCTTTTCATGTAAAGGCCGATGGGTCCCAAGATGGTTAAGATTCTTTCTGTCTATTCTTCTATTTGTTTCGTCTTTGTTCCAATGGAGCTTTAATATTATAATTTAATGTCCTTTCCTTTAATTTCGACATGCCTCTTGCTTCCCTTGTTTGTCTATGAACATTTCAGACACAGAGAGTTGATTTGATTTGATTTGATTTTAATCATCCATCCACAACTAAGATGATCTCAGGGTTTTGGTAGGATTTTTAGATTTTGCCAGGACTGCACTGTAAACGCACAAGAGGTCTTTGATGTACACGGTGTTGTGATCTGCACACAGGACCTCCTTTTATCATCCGCCAACGATGTGATTAGGTGATGATCCACCTACCTGGACCAGGGGCGTTTTTACTTTTTCTTAAAAATTGAGAAAAATTTTCAACCTGTCGGGTATGAACCCACAACCTTTTTGTTGAGAGGCCGACGCCTTGCCTCTCGAATTACCAAGTCCCCGTAGTACAGACAGAGGATAGAATGAGTGTTTAAGAGCTGTAAAGAAAAGAAAATATCCATACTCAGAGTTGAGAACAGGGCAATCAGGAGTTTTCTAGGCATACGTGCCATTGTTTTCAAAGCCAATTTAGCTTTCATCAAAGTCTGAATATAACGTGCTACCCTTTATTTCACTGCTTGGAAACCCAACAAAGCAAAAATAAGACAACCGCAAAAGAACACAATCTGACAGAGGATTGCTTCTATTGAAATCTACTCAGTCCTGTGTTCTAAGAGTGAATTAAGCGTAACAGCAAGATGAAAGACATGTTACAGAGTGAAAGGAAAGAAGTAATAACTACCAATGGCGTCCGCAAGCCATCCATAATCAACAGAGAAATTCAAAATTAGAAGAAGCCTTATGGGTAGTAGGATAGTAACAATTTTACTTCTTCTTAATAGCTGACCAACTCAATTCTTGAGTATTACTGTCAGCGCGCTTATTTTAATTTAACTCAAAAATATTAATCAATTTTGGTTTCAATGTTTAATGCTGTTTTTAAAAGTCTTCAGTGCCACTGCTGAGTTTGATTTCTGTTAGCAGGCCATTCCACAGCCGTACCGTACTAGGATAAAATGAGGGCAGGCGACAATAAATGTTTGAAGATGAAACCATGTATGTTTGACAGCCTGGTCTGGTTCTTTTGGTATTAAGTTTGCTGATCTAATGGAATAAAGATTTACGATCGGTGGGCTTATGCTTTATACACGGCTAGAGACTATAAATCCATATCTATCTTTATTATACGTATGAGGATGATAAATTGATGGCACAAAGATATGTTGTAGTGTCTGTTTTCTGTGCCTGTGTTCAATGTCTCACCTTTGACACTTTTTTCCACAGCTTCTGGGACAAACTTTGGATTGCTGATGTATTTTTTCAGCTTCTTCAGTTTGAAATCGGGTATGTTGTCTTTGTCGTACTCCGCCATCTTCTTCAGGAAGTTGCTGTCCCTAGCATAGCCTTACAGCTGGCCCAGTCTGTCCTGCAAATGAAAAGAGAGATAAGAAAATAGTATCAGTGGAAAATATGAAGTAGAAAAGTCCAGGATAATTTGTAAGAGAAGGAATTTTATAAAGATGGATTTATAGTACTCCCTTCTCACTGATTGTATATCACGTTATCCCCAAGCTGCCATTTCATTCAAAGCCCTGTTTAACTCCGTGGGGAGTATACAATACAGCAGCCTGTTAAGTGTTTCATACTTGCACACTGACATGATCTTTTTCTAGTTATAGCTGGGTACTTATTCACACCTGAATCGAGTGAGAAAAGCAATCTTTCCTAAGATTACAACGTCATCGTGAACATTCTTTTTTGGCCAGTAAGTTAGTGTCGTCGATACAACTCACAGAACCTTTTGTCAAATATAGATCAACAAAAGTAGGATGATAGGAAATTAGCATTAATGTAAAAAGCAGATTACCAAGGAAGGAAGTAGGAAAGTCAGGGATAGATGTATGTAACGGAAATGTAGAGAGCGGGTGATGGAAGAAAATCTAAATCTAAAGTCGTTGACAAGCCCCCCAAAGTGAAATGTTTTGCATTTTTTTACATTTTTGTCATTCTAAAGACTTCAGTCACATTCAAAGAAGAGTAAGACATAAAGCAAAAGAAAGTGATTAACGTGAGAGAAATTAAACTGATGTGATAGTGGATGATTGATGCAAAATATATAGGAACTATGTCACACATCCCAAGAATGCTGCTCTGTCACCTTCAGCTAAGAAAAGAAAAAAAGGAAAAATAAAAGGAAATGAAGTTAAATCTCATTATCCCAAAACACATGTCTTTCAGAAAGCCCAGGTTCCATCTTCGTTAAGAAAATGAAGACAGGATAGTGAAGAATTACTTTTGTCCCAGCAAAATGGCCACCGCCTCATGACAGTCTGTACCAGCTCGGGGGTTTGGAAAAGACACGAATCTCAGCGATGTCATTCTTGTCCAGGGCATCCAGCGCCTAGTGACATACAACACATGTCATAATGTAAGTTGACTACACACATCAGATGTAAGTTTACTACACATGTCATGATGTAAGTTTACTACACACATCAGGATGTAAGTTTACTACACATGTCATAATGTAAGTTTACTTCACACATCAGGATGTAAGTTTACTTCACACATGTCATAATGTAAGTTTACTACACATGTCATGATGTAAGTTTACTTCACACATCAGGATGTAAGTTTACTACACACATCATGATGTAAGTTTACTACACATGTCATAATGTAAGTTTACTACACACATCAGATGTAAGTTTACTACACACATCAGGATGTAAGTTTACTACACATGTCATGATGTAAGTTTACTACACACATCAGGATGTAAGTTTACTACACATGTCATGATGTAAGTTTACTACACACATCAGGATGTAAGTTTACTACACACATCAGGATGTAAGTTTACTACCCATGTCATGATGTAAGTTTACTACACACATCAGGATGTAAGTTACTACATGTCATGATGTAAGTTTACTACACATCAGGATGTAAGTTTACTACACATGTCATGATGTAAGTTTACTACACATCATGATGTAAGTTTACTACACATGTCATAATGTAAGTTTACTTACACACATCAGGATGTAAGTTTACTACACATGTCTACACATGTCATAATGTAAGTTTACTACACATGTCAGATGTAAGTTTACTACACATGTCATAATGTGTAAGTTTACTACACATCAGGATGTAAGTTTACTACACATGTCATGATGTAAGTTTACTTCACACATCAGGATGTAAGTTTACTACACACATCAGGATGTAAGTTTACTATAATGTCAATGTAAGTTTACTACACATGTCATGATGTATCAGTTTACTTTACACACATCATGATGTAAGGATGTTTTACTACACACATGATCACATCATGTCATGATGTAAGTTTACTACACATGTCAGGATGTAAGTTTACTACACATGTCATAATGATGTAAGTTTACTACACACATGTCACATGATGTAAGTTTACTACACATGTCATAATGTAAGTTTACTACACACATCATAATGTAAGTTTACTACACATGTCATGATGTAAGTTTACTACATGTCATAATGTAAGTTTACTACACATCATAATGTCATAATGTAAGTTTACTACACATGTCATAATGTAAGTTTACTACACACATCAGGATGTAAGTTTACTACACATGTCATGATGTAAGTTGACTACACACATCAGGATGTAAGTTTACTACACATGTCATAATGTTTTACTACACATGTCATAATGTAAGTTTACTTTCACACATCAGGATGTAAGTTTACTACACATGTCATGATGTAAGTTTACATACGCACATCAGATGTGTTTACTACACATGTCATGATGTAAGTTTACTACACACATCAGGATGTAAGTTTACTACACATGTCATAATGTAAGTTTACTACACACATCAGGATATAAGTTTACTTACACATAGCATGATGTAAGTTTACAACACATGTCATAATGTAAGTTTACTACACATAGCATGATGTAAGTTTACAACACGTGTCATGATGTAAGTTTACAACACATGTCATAATGTAAGTTTACTACACATGTCATAATGTATGATGTTTACTACACATGTCATAATGTAAGTTTACAACACATGTCATGATGTAAGTTTACAACACATGTCATAATGTAAGTTTACTACACATGTCATAATGTAAGTTTACCCACATGTCATAATGTAAGTTTACAACACATGTCATAATGTAAGTTTACTACACATGTCATAATGTAAGTTTACAACACATGTCATAATGTAAGTTTACTACACATAGCATGATGTAAGTTTACAACACATGTCATGATGTAAGTTTACAACACATGTCATAATGTAAGTTTACTACACATCAGGATGTAAGTTTACTACACATGTCATAATGTAAGTTTACTACACATGTCATGATGTAATTTACTACACATGTCGGGATGTAAGTTTACTACACATGTCGGGATGTAAGTTTACTACACATGTCATAATGTAAGTTTACTACACACATCAGGATGTAAGTTTACAACACATGTCATAATGTAAGTTTACTACACATGTCATAATGTAAGTTTACAACACATGTCATAATGAAGTTTACTACACATGTCATAATGTAAGTTTACTACACATGTCATAATGTAAGTTTACAACACATGTCATGATGTAAGTTTACTACACATGTCAGGATGTAAGTTTACAACACATGTCATGATGTAAGTTTACTACACACATCAGGATGTAAGTTTACAACACATGTCAGGATGTAAGTTTACAACACATGTCATAATGTAAAGTTTACTACACATGTCATGATGTAAGTTTACAACACATGTCGGGATGTAAGTTTACTACACATGTCATAATGTAAGTTTACTACACATGTCATAATGTAAGTTTACTACACATGTCATGATGTAAGTTACCTACACATGTCATGATGTAAGTTTACAACACAGGTAATGATGTAAGTTTACTACACATGTCATGATGTAAGTTCACTACACATGTCATGATGTTCATTGCATATTCATGTTATTTATAAAACATGTCATGATGTTTATTGCATATTCATGTTATTTATAAAACATGTCATGATGTAAACTACATACTATGATGTTTATATCTGATTAAGAATTTAAAAAAAAACAATAAGAAAATGATAAAAACGAAAGTCTTTAACATTTCTGCAAGTTTTTTTTATAGAGAATAAAAACGAACCGATACCAGTGAGTATCCATGATGAGATTAAAAACAACAACAACAACACGTTATCTCTAAACCCTCAACTATCAAAGGTAGGTAATACATGCCTTGATAGATGCTTCAAGAGCCGGTAAGGCCTGGTTCAAATCTTTCTGAGCATCGTTTGCTAGTAGCTGTGTAGCGTTGGCTTTCTCTTGTGCTTTGTTCTCCTCTACGGCTATGACCTTTTGAACCTGTCACAAGCAGACCAAAGGTCGTGGTTACGCTCAAGAGTAAAAATAAGCAGGCCCGGAGGCAATGGTGGATTTAGTTTTACGTTTATAAAAGTTGAGTTTCACAAATTGTGACAGCATTAAACTGGCAACCACAGTTCCGATTACGGGTGATATTAAGTACGGTTATTAGATCAAGTCAGTATCGCAATGACTGGAAATTGACGAATCAGTAATAAAAAAAGTTTCCTTGATTGCAGGCAATATTGTTTTCAAATAAACTCATATACTGTCTTGATCCAAGTGTTGACAGACTAAATATCTAAAGCTGGTTTGACAGCCTGATCTGGTTGTTCCCATTCCAATTTGAATGTTGTCTAATGGGATAAAACAAAGTTGGCCATTGATAGCTTTAAAGACAATAGTGACCTTATTCCTGGCTCTCCTAATAAAACAAAGTTGGTCATTGACAGCTTTAAAGACAATAGTGACCTTATTCCTGGCTCTCTAATAAAAACAAAATTGGCCATTGATAGCTTTAAAGACAATAGTGACTTTATTCCTGGCTCTCTGTTTGACCATGGGGGCTAAATTTGATAAGCCATATTGTGTTTGTTTCTAAACGAGTCAAATGACAACCTATTTTGACGTAGCAACAACATTGGTTCATAAGCAACATTGGTTATGCTTGACATAAACCTTAACACCCTAGATAGAACATTCAATCGGGATATTATGCCATGTTTGACATAAACCTAACATCCCAATCAGATTGGATATTATGCCATGTTTGACATAAACCTAACATCTCAATCAGATTTGATATAACACCATGTTTGACATAAACCTAACATCCCAATCAGATTTGATATTATGCCATGTTTGACATAAACCTAACATCCCAATCAGATTTGATATTAACACCATACCATGTTTGACATAAACCTAATATCTCAATCAGATTTGATATTATGCCATGTTTGACATAAACCTAACATCCCAATCAGATTTAATATTATGCCATGTTTGACATAAACCTAATATCTCAATCAGATTTGATATTATGCCATGTTTGACATAAACCTAACATCTCAATCAGATTGGATATTATGCCATGTTTGACATAAACCTAATATCTCAATCAGATTTGATATTATGCCATGTTTGACATAAACCTAACATCCCAATCAGATTGGATATTATGCCATGTTTGACATAAACCTAATATCTCAATCAGATTTGATATTATGCCATGTTTGACATAAACCTAACATCCCAATCAGATTTGATATTATGCCATGTTTGAGATAAACCTAATATCTCAATCAGATTGGATATTATGCCATGTTTGACATAAACCTCACATCCCAATCACATTGGATGGTAAAAATGAGAGGCACTCTAACAAGGCATGTTCTTTGTTTGTCTGTTCACTCTAAGCCAAAAGAAACCGTAAGTCTTTATTGTAGACTTCATTTTAAAAAAGTGACACACACACACTCTCGTCCAATCGTACACCCGTTATTTCAGCAATGTCAATACGTTACAACTACAAAAAGGAAAAGCAAACTGTTCTGACAAAAGGACAGCCACACGGTTAGATTAAACATAGACCCGTCTAAAAAGTCCTATAATAACTAGCAAAGTCCAATACACAGAGCCGAATGTCGGGAAATCAAGAGTACAGTACAGATTATTCTAGGCACACAGCATAGTGTGGTATTTTGCCATTGTTTTCCAAGCTGCCCTTGCTTTCGCTGAGTCTGAATATATATATATATATATAACTAACCATTTCGCTGCTAGGTTTACAGGAGAGCCAGACAAAAAACACTTTGCCCTGGCTAACTGGGGAGTGACGTCGGTGGCCGAGGGGTTAGGCTGCCAAGTGGGGCTCATGAGGTCCTGGTTCAAATCCTGGCAAAGTCAGGCCCGACGTTGTGTTCCTTGAGAACGCGAGCGCTTAACACGTATTTCCCTACTCAACCCAGGTGCAAAATGGGTACAAGCAATAGCTTGAAGTAAAAACCTGTGTCAGACTAGCGTCCTGCCCAGGAGGGGATGATCATCACCTGTTCCACTTCACGCTATTGAACCCGGGATAACCTCCGGCTCTATGGGCCGTAATGGCCTTGAAGGAACTTAACTGGGGACTGAACTCGGGTCGTCCACATGGCTTCTTTGTTTCATTGAAATTTACCCCTATCTACCATTGTGGTGATCTCAGGGTGAATTAAGGGGAAACAGAAAGATAAAAGATAAGTGAAAGAGGGAAGGAAAGAAGTATAACCTATCGGCAGCACCCGCCAACCACCCGCATGACAGTCAGGCGCTTGACCAACTGACCCACAAGGCCACCCTTATATCCAGAGAAGACCCTACTACCAGAAAATTCTAATCCACTAACTTCATCGGCCATAGCTTGATCTATTTTGAGCGTTCCATCAAGGCGGCCGTGTCGGCGGACTTCTGTTTGAGTTCAGGTTCGAGGCCACCAGCTCTCTTTTCATGGAGTCGACCAAGTCGTTGGTGGAGTAGAGTTTAGCCAGGCCGTTGGACACTCTCTCACGGGCCGACTTGATGGATCTGTTTAGCCGGAACAAAACAATCTCACGTTTAGTACATGCAGGTCATGAGTGAGTAATGTAATCGCAGTAGCTTATTAATTCTGATGGAATCAAATTGTAGGGAAATAAATGAAGAAGCAGGCCATTGCACATATGTCTTTGTTAATCGTTCGTGAAAGAAGAGAGAGAAAAGAAAGTGGGGAAAGAAAATATAACTTATTTTTTGCTATAAAAGATACCATTTACAAAGGTAAAAAAATCATGTTATAATCCACTTAACGCATCCAGGAAGGTCAGAAATGTTGAGTGTATGAGATGGGTATAATAAAAACCCAGTTCTATAAATCTACAAAGTGTCAAAGTTTACTCAATCCAAGTGGTAGAAACAGATTCTATTGAGTAGAATGCTCTTTTGAGACAAATTTTTAAAAAAAATTTCCTTCCTGTCCAGTCTCATTCTAATCAATCAAATACAGAAACTATTATGTCAAATATAAAATGTAAATTGATGTCAACTTTTGCTACTTTTTGTTCCTTGTACAGCAATATACCCATGTACATATCATGTCATTTAGGGTGTGTGTTTATAAAAAAATCTCACTAGATGTTTCCCATGATTTTCTGATAAAAAAAAACAACATAAAACCACTCTATCTTTTTCCTTTGCTTTCTACCATATACATTCTCCAAGAAACAACAACTTAGAATCCACGTCACCTGGACTTGTCTTGCAACATGGCCATGTACAGGTTGATGAGTTCCAGGTAGGACGTGGGCGTGGTGT
>JAXRKP010000439.1:112500-115000 GCA_037039925.1 Doris montereyensis | reverse complement strand
ATCATGAAAAGGTAAAGCATTCATGAAAATCCCAAACAGGAGACATGGGTTACTAAGGTAGAGCTAAATCATTAAGCTAATGATTCATGTTCGGAGAAGTAAGCAAGAAAAATGGTGGCACAATAAAAATTAAAAAGACATGTTTCATTGAAACTTACACCTGTCCAGCCCGTGCGGCAATCTCAGGGTGCATTAAGAGGACACTGCAAGACGTTAAATCAAGTAAAAGGCTGAATGAAAAAAAAAAAGGACCTACCAGTAGTGCTGGCAGCTTCCCACCAAAATTTGTTTGTTTCATTGAGATTTACCCAGTCTACCATGGCGGTGGTCTCAGGGTGAATTAAGAGGAAACAGCAATATGAAAGATAAGTGAAAGAAGGAAAGGAGAGAAATAGGACCTACCAGCAGCACCTGCCAACCACCCGTGCCCACCAAGAGCCAAAAGGTAAATGATAGCACAGGGTGAAACAATGAGCAGCGAAGAAAGGACTTTATCACACACAAAGCTGATGAACAAGGACATGAAATAAATACTGAAGCCCCCAGGAACAAAGATATGAGACATGAAAAGAAAGCGTGCTACAAACTGAGCTTACTATGCTTTGTTCCTATGGGGCTTTAATATTATTCCCATGTCATTTCCTTCACTCAGGCTTACCTTGTGAGAGACTGCTTGCCAGTTCCACCAACACCAACCAGCATTGCGTTGCCGCTCCTGCTGGACGATTCGGGCAATGCGCGTTATGTGCTCAACAGCGTACTGGAAGAACACCAGCTTCATCTCTTTGGGCGATGACATGTTAAGGTCATCAAGGTACTGAGGAGAGGACGAAATGATCATACAAAATTCACTTTTCAATGGACTGTTGGAAATTATATGTGCATATAGATAGATACATTGGTAATAGAATATGTGCAAGTCAAGCAATTTGGATTATATCTAGCTGTTGGAACCCTTTTGTAAGTAGAAATTTATCAAATCAAATTTTATCAAACATATATATATTATTGCCGGATTTAGCTTCCTCATTTATGCCTGAAACCAATGGTATATAACAACATATGTTTACTATCAGTCTGTAGGCCACTACAGCTTTAAACCTAAGACCCACTTTGCTTGAGTGGGTGGCTTCAGTACGGGCTCTGGGCACAGCGGTTAAACATTGTGGGATTGAATCAGTTAAATATCTGTCTATCTGTTTTTCTGTCTGTTTCTGATTGTACTTATAGGCCAATTAAATGTCTGTCTATCTGTTTGTCTGTCTATGCTTCTGATTGTACTTATAGGCCAATTAAATGTCTGTCTATCTGTTTGTCAGTCTATGTTTCTGATTGCACTTATAGGTCAATTAAATGTCTGTCTATCTGTTCATCTGTCTATGTTTCTGATTGCACTTATAGGCCAATTAGATGTCTGTCTATCTGTTTGTCTGTCTATGTTTCTGATTGTACTTATAGGCCAATTAAATGTCTGTCTATCTGTTTGTCAGGCTAGGTTTCTGATGGCACTAATAGGCCAATTAAATGTCTGTCTATCTGTTTGTCAGTCTATGTTTCTGATTGCACTAATAGGCCAATTAAATGTCTGTCTATCTGTTTGTCAGTCTATGTTTCTGATTGCACTAATAGGCCAATTAAATGTCTGTCTATCTGTTTGTCTGTCTATGTTTCTGATTGCACTTAAAAGCCAACTAAATGTCTGTCTATCTGTTTGTCTGTCTATGTTTCCGATTGCACTTATAGGCCAATTAAATGTCTGTCTATCTGTTTATGTTTCTGACTGTACTTCCCAACTTTTTTCCTTTCACATCACTGACAATCTTTATTTTCATTTTCTTTGTTTTGAAATACCATAATAAAGCACACAAATTGAGCGCCTGCAATAATTGCAATATCATTGTATCAAGAATGATAATAATAATAAAAAAACTTCTACGGAGTTTGATTGATAAAAACTGATTCTTGATGCTACATGTTATTTTATTATTATTTTCGAGGCCCTCGATAGCTCAGAAGCAAGGTGTCGGCCTCTCAACCAAACATCCTTACAGTTATTCACATCCTTGTTTTTCACTTTCAATCATTTTACACTTCAGAAATTTAGGGATGGACCACCCTCCCCCAATCAACAACATAGAAATGTGTAAAATTTCGTTGATTCCAGTCATGACCTCTTACGTACATCAATTAGCACAGTTTGAAGTTTTTTCAGGTCTGTAATATCCTCGTAGAACACATTTTCTGGATCAGCCCCAGGCTTCATGAAGTTTCCAAAAATAATTGGATTTGTGACAAACCAGGATGGCTCTATATTCTGAAGCAGAGGAGAATTTTTTAACATCACAGCTGAGAAGTTTTGTTTTGCTTTATTTTTTATATATTTCTTCAAAATCAATCTCCTTTTGTAATAACTTTTGTCTAACAAATGAGTTTCAAAACGCAAAAAGCAAACTGTACCTATGTATCATACAAAAATCCCAACAATGTGCCTAGAGCTGTC
>JAXRKP010000439.1:40000-107500 GCA_037039925.1 Doris montereyensis | reverse complement strand
TCTATGAAATGGTTGACAACAATAGACTTAGAATTGATCTATGAAATATTTGATGAAAATAGTGTCAAAATTGATCTATGAGATTATTTGAAAACATATTACTTGAGGAAATTTGTATTTACATGCAGTAGAATGTTTTCTTTTCATTGTTTAAAAATGCATTCATGCCTCATATGCGACATTAACGACCATAGAAAATGGATCTCAGTTTTCAGTCACAAACAATGACAACTATAATATAATAATAAATCATAATTTACATACCGCCAATGTCCATAAAAATATGCTCAAAGACGCTTTACAATTACAGTGTGATATGGATCATTATTATTCAAGCAGGGCGACAATGATAATATAGTACATACCTAGATAATAAAAGATAATTAATAATACAAATCAAAAACACAAAATCCATACTTCAGATATAAAAATCACGCATTCAACTTAGTGTATCCAATACAGTTTGAAAAAGTTCTGTTTTCAATGATCTTTTGAAGGTGTCGAGTGATTTGGAAATTTTGTGTATGAGGTGACAGAGACTTTCAGACAGCGGGGCCAGAAAATGTAAGGGCACGATAAAACTTTTTGTAGATTTTGACATTTTACGATCATGATAAGACTTCACAGAATCTAAGCTGCCGACTTGGACAACGAACATTTATAAGTGACTTCAGATAATCAGGGACATCATCATAGTGAATGCATTTAAAAACAAAACAAGCCAATTACACTACAAGAATGTTCATCACAGTATCGGTAGAAATGACAAAATGTGCACGGTTACTCAAACTCATGGACAACTGGGAGAGAAAAAAGCCATCCCTTCAACTTAAACCTATTACCAAGTCACAAAAAACTACCGCTACCACCTTTCCTTACGACCCCCTGACCTCAATGTTTTTCCAGGTCATCGTCTCGCGGTCATAAAGACCTCCAAAATCCAGGTATTGTCTCAGGAGTTCCACTGGCGGCTGTGAGCCGTATGTGTCCAGTTTGGGCATGTTCAAGTCATCTATAAAGATGATGACCTGCTTTCCTTTCGGAGCACCTGCCAACAGATAGGAAATTAAAACGTAGGACACTCTGCCTTGCTGAGTGTAAAGACAAACAGTGAGGCAAGGGGGGGGGGCATATCGGATACATACTAAAGTACATAAATGCTTGTCTTCGTCCTTTTGCACACACAATGACAAGGATGAATTTGGCTGGACTTTGGCCTTCACATAGAATCCCACAGGCTTAGACGATTACCCGGGAGTAATCAACTATTCTAAGTTCTTTCCCCAGCTGGTGGGTGATTGGACGGCGTCCCGTGGGTGGAGGGAAATCCAATATCTTTCTTAATGTGCTGGGAAGAACATATGCCGGCCTACGTCTGACCGGTCGGACCCTGAGACTGAACTAACAAAATTTACATGCGGCAAAGCGGAACAGATGATAATAAACATCTGATCAACATGATGCTAGTCTATCAAAGGTTTTTTTACTCCTGAGCTAGTGCTGGTACCCATTTGCACCTGGATCAAGTAGGAATAAGTGTGCATAATGTCTTTCCCAATGAACACAACCTCGGACCTAGAATGACTAACTTAGATTTGAACCCAATACCGCATGATCCCAAGTGATCCGACTTGTCTAAGCACTCGGCCACTGTCATCATCATCTTGAAAGAGTCTACAATATATATTATTTTCGAGATAACATTTTGATCGAGAATCAACCAGATCTACACAGTTCTCAGAAATAAAATTTATTACAAGAAGGCCAGGCAGTCATGAAATGTTTGTCATAGAAGACAAGACTGTAAGAGAAGAGAGTGACAAACCTATAACGTTCTTCCGTCGTTTGTCCAGCTTTGCTTCTATCATTTCCTGTGTCCGATTACTGCTTGTCTGGGCTGAGAAGTTGATAAAAATCGGCACATAATTCAAACGCTCTCCCGTTCTCTCCAAAAGATCTCGTGCTATGACTGACTGGAAAAAGAAAAAGAAAAAGAAGTTCTCTTTTTGTTATTTCCATTAGCGGCACATTTTACAGTTTGTTCTCAATCAGCGACTTTTAGAAATGCCATAAATCACTACTGTTTCACTTGATAAGGATCTATCTCACGGTTTTAATTTTTGCAATTTAGTATTTCCTGAGTCAATCTGTCCTGATTTCTAGAGTCCTTTAAAATTGTTCAATTTAATGCCTCTGAAGTTGCCTGGTTCTTCAAGTATCAGGACTAGTTGGCTTCATCCACAAATTCCATTGTACTCCAAAATTCCTTCCGATCAAAACCTGAGCTACTGTCACATACATGTCAACATTGAAGGGTCAAGCAAGCTTTCTACATTTAAGTGTAATCTCTGATGTCATAAAAGTTATGTTCCTCCGATGCGATGCAAACTTAGCCGACCTAGTCATACGTAACAAATCAATAAAACGAGAGTGTTGTGTTTCCAGATTGGATGCAATCGGATAATCAGTGTCATGATAAAAGCAGAGAATAAAATCTTTGCATCAAATTGTTGCACATCTCATGAATCGAAAAAGATTTCCACTTTTGGCGGTTCAACCATGTTGTTGTAACTTCATAAAAATTAAGGGCTTGAGGAACTTTGCAGTCATTTCTCTCAAAAGTTCAAATTTAAAGAAAAAACGTTCTCTCTCTACCAGCGGTATGTAAAAACCAGACATAGCTGCCAATCTTTTCAATATTCTTGCTAAGCGGTATGTAATGAGAAAAACCGTTCTTGATACCCAGACATAGCTGCCAATCTTTTCAAATATAAAAAACCAGACTCTGACAGCGCAAACTAACTCTTGCTTGCACGACAGTCCGTTATATTCCAGAAAACATTGATAATTCAACTTGGTTTAGCCCCTTTAAGGTAAATATAAAAAAATCGTGGACCTATCTGGCAAAAAACAATTGCATTTTTGTGAATTCAGAATAGTGTCTCTTGACTTTCACTTCAATTTCTCAGTCTCTACAGTTCCCTTAGGTTCTAAAACAAAAAGTATTTTTAATTCTCAAATACCTATTTTTCAAAATAAATAGAGAGTTAGGGACTCAAATAAAAAACATAGTTCCTTTAAGGTCGTTATGGCCCATAGAACCAGAGCGTATCCTGGTTTCACTAGCATAAAGAGGAGCGGGTGATAATAATCACCTCCTGGACAGGACTTTAGTCTGATGAAGGTTTTTTACTCCCAAGCTAGTGCTTGTTCCCATTTGCACCTTGGTAGAGCCGGGGTCTTTCCCAGGGAACACAATATCAGACCTAGATTTGCTATGATTCAAACCCAGAACCTCATGATCCTCAGTCCTGCAGCCTAATCGCTCTGCCACAAATGCCGCCGGCTGGCAGCTTTGCCCAGATAACAAAAACATTTGTGCATTCACACCTTGCCTACTCCCGTCCCACCGGTGTACAGGACGCATCGGCCAACAGCCAGCAGCTTTTCCAGGATGTAGCCAAACCGCACAGTGTCTGTGGTGGGCACCAGCATCTTGAAGAAAGAGATCGACTTGTCGTAGCGGAACTGTGGCACCAGCTTGTCCCACATCTCCATACGTTTGACCTCTGTGTCAACAAAGTAGTTCCATAACGTGTAGCTGGAGGCCAGCTGCAATCAGAAATAAAACAAAAATAACCACCAAAATTTAAAAATTCATCATCATTTATACAGGAACGCTAAGGGTACGACTAATAATAATAATAATAAAATACATTTCTATAGCACTCATTATCAATACTAGATTAGCCTCAAACAGTAAGACAAAAGGCATGTCGCAAGTGAAGGACATGACATTGAATAATATTAAAGGCCCATAGGAAAAAAGACGTCCCTAAGGAGTGTAGTTAGCTCGGTTGGTAGCACACTTTCTTTTCAAGGCGAGGCGATGGGTGCCGATGCAGAGGTTGCGGGTTTCGATCATGGTGGCAAGGTTTTTTTTCTGTCTATTCCTTGTATTTTTTTTGTCTTTGTTCCTATGGGGCTTTAATATTAATCAATATCATTTCCTAGTTTGACCTCTGAGTGCTTTACAGTGACATTTTGAATACAAGAAAAGTATGAAATTGTGTGGTGTTAACGGAAATAAAATAATCTAAATAAGATTACCAGAGGGGTTTAATACAAAATGAAAATAATTACATCTATACAACTTAAAATATTTATCAACAATGCATGTAAATATTAATGGGAGTTAACTTAATCAAGAATTTTTACATGAAAACTACAAGTCAATGTACAGTGGTCTCTGGCTTTTGTGAGATCTCAGGGTGAATTAAGAAGAAACAGCAACATGGAATAAGTAAATGAGTGAAAGGAAAGAAGTAGGATTTACCAGTGGCGCCTGCCAACCACCTACAGGCCAGTTGAAGACATGACAATCGTAAAAAGGGGGAATTTGTTTGTTTCATTGAAATTTCCCTGTCCACCATTTCAGGGAGGGCTCGGTAGTTCAGAGGCATGGTGTCCATATCACAACCAAAAGGTAGTGGGTTCGAGCCCCGCTGACGGTTAAAAACTTTTTCTCGAGTTTTTTCGGGTAAAATCTACCCTCCTGGTTCTGGTAGGTGAATCGACACCTAGTCCCATCGGAAACGGACGATAAAAAAGAGGTCCAGTGCGTAGATTACAACACTCTGTGCACGTGAAAGATCTCTTGACTGTTTACAGGGTAGTCCGGGCAAAAAATCCTACCAAAACCCCTGAGATCACCTTAGTTGTGAATGTGGGTAAATATAATCAAATAAAAAAAACAACATATCAGGTCAAACAAGATGAAAGATAAAAAGAGATAAAGGAGAGAATGAGAACCTACATAAAAGGAGAGGAGAGAAGACTGATAAAAATAAATAAGAATCAAGATGAAAGAAGAGTTTGTTTGTTTCATTGAAATTTAGCCCGTCCACCATATGCGGTGATCTCAGGGTGGTTTAAGAGGAAACCGCAAGATAAAGGATAGGTGGAAGAGAGAGAGAGAGAAAGAAGGACCTACTAGCAGTCCCCACTGACTGCCCACAGACCACAGAAGAGAAGAGTAGCAACAGAAGAAAGAGGAGAAAACATAATGTGAACAAAGAAGGGGGCCCTCCTCCAAAACCGTATGCAGGAGCCACCTTTCTGAACGGGTCAAATAAGCAAAACTGACATCGCCTGATTCAGTGTAGTTGTTGACTTGGATGCAATAGCAAAGTTTCAATGCTCATCAAATGTTCTTCTTTTGCCCCAATAAAATAATTTAAAAAATAACCAATGAGAAAGATCATGAAAAAGGCAAGTCAAATTTCTTTTGGGTACATAATACCATGGGATAACAATGGAAAACTGAATGGAAAAAGAAGCCATAGACAACAACAAATAAAAATGTTAGACAACATCACAATACGTAAAGTTCCTTCAAGGCCATAATGGTCCATAGAGCCTGAGCTTATCTCAGTTTCTATAGCTTGAAGCGGAACAGGTAATAATAATCACCTCCTGGACTGGACACTAGTCTAATGCAGATTTTTACTGCCAAACTAGTGCTTGTACTCATTTTTCACCTGAGTCGAACAGGGAAATAAATGTTAAGTGTCTTTGGCAAGGAACACAACGTCAGGCATAGCTTTTTCAGATTTCGAATCCAGATCCTCATGATTCCCAGTCCAGCAGCCTAACATGCATCACAATATGACACAGAAAAAATTCAAATAACGGCAACAGACGATCGTGGGAAAATGGAGAGACATGACGACTAACGCCAGCCAGCAAGGCACATAATTGAAGGGGTCAGTTCAATAGTGTGCCTATGGCCATTTTTGTGAAGAGATATAATGCTAGGGAATAAAAGGAAATCATGCTTCCTGAAAAATGTGAAAATGATATGACGAAAATACATCAAGTTTACACCCGTTTGAAACCTGGAATTCCCAAAAGCCAACAGTGCCAAAGTCCATGGTTTTTGGCATTTTTCTCTAAATGACGTAATTGTGACTTAGGCACACCATTGAAATGACCCTTTCAATTAAGGAATTAGAAAAATGGAAAGCAAAGACAATGAACAACATTAAAACACCTCCTGAAATCCCATCTACCTTAGCGTCAGGGTTCTCATCAAACTGGTTGCGGATAAAAGCGTCAAAGGCGTCCCAGGAGTTCTCAGTGAGATTGCCACCGACGCCCCAGAGATAGGCAAAGGTGAAGATCTGGAGAAGCAGGCAGAGCTTGGTGGCCTCCATGGCCCAGTTCAGGGGCGCCTGCTGGGAAAACAAGATGGCTTCCAGAAGCTTGCAGATAGTCACCACTTTGCTGATGTCCACCTGGGATGAAGCGATGTGGGCAAAGACAAAGCAAAGAGTAAAAAATTGGTTTGTAACATTCTTCATGTATGCAGATCTCATGATTTTATAGTAATTGTAGATATTGATTATATTATGTTAGATATTATGAAAGCTATTTTATGATATATGTCTAGGCCTATGTAGAGCGCAACTGAGCAATACCCTTATTGATAAGGGCACTAAATAAATTTTGAATTATCATTAACATTATCATTCTGATATTTTCATTCTGGAGGGCAGCAGGCGTCCTATCCAAGCAATCGTGAAAGTACAGAATCTTTGACAACAGTGTTGTCACATACCACCAAGTCCTACGTTTCACATTCCAAGAATAAAATGTTTCTTTTTATTTTGTTTTTTGTCTTATTGTTGTGAGACTTGTTCATGGCAGTTGTGTGATTGTTCATTATACGATCGGCCGCCCCTCGTCGCAATTAGTCCTGCTCACCATTGTCTGAGCAGTCATTGTTTCTTTGTCTCCTTGTCGCAATTAGTCCCAGCTCACCATTGTGTGAGCAGTCATTGTTTCTTTGTCTCCTTGTCGCAGTCATTGTTTCTTTGTCTCCTTGTCGCATTAGTCCCGCTCACCATTGTGTGAGCAGTCATTGTTTCTTTGTCTCCTTGTCGCAATTAGTCCCGCTCACCATTGTCTGAGCAGCCATTGTTTCTTTGTCTCCTTGTCAAAATTAGTCCCGCTCACCATTGTGTGAGCAGTCATTGTTTCTTTGTCTCCTTGTCAAAATTAGTCCCGCTCACCATTGTCTGAGCAGCCAGTTTCTTTGTCTCCTCGTCGCTGAAGAAGAGTGCCTATGCTTGAAAATTTCTCTGTCCTGATTTGTTCTTTATCTATTAGGCCAATTTTTCTTACAAGCATGCCTGTAAATAATGGTGGAATATCATTTCTCTTTATTATGAAGCTGGGTCTCTTAAACTTTGACTGCGGTTAAGTCAGAAACCACTGCATCGGTTACGGGTGATATCAGTGTACAGTTATTAGGTCAAATTAGTACTGATACTGAAGTTATGAACGCTGTTTATTGTAATGACCGGAAATCGAGAAATTAGATATAGTAACAATAAAAAGTTTCATGGATTGCAGGAAAACAATCTTTTTTCAATCAATTAAAGTACTGATTTGACCCAAGAGTTTATTAACTAAGAACCTAAAGCAGGATATTTGAAACCTACATGTGAAATATGGAGGTTGTGGGTGCAGTGGTTCCTGATGTATGAGCGGTCAAAGTTAGAGACATTCAGCATTATATATATATATATATAGATTTAATGTTCCTTCATTAGTTACTGGCATACTGCAGTGCCATTCCTTTCTATTGGTGAGAAAGACAAGACTTGTTATACCTGGTAAATGGCTTGCGTGCATTTTTTGGTCACAAACTGCAATCCTTCTTCCACGTAGGTCTCAAACAAGCTCATGAGGAATTCCTCGGCCTTATCAGCCATCTTGTTGGCCCATCTGGAAAGCCACATGGTCACGTATGGCATCCACTTCAGTTCTTCTGGGTCAATGTACACCATGCCACACCTGTGTCAGTGCACACAAAATAGAAGTCAAAAGTCAAAATAAAGTTCCTTCAAGGCCATTGTGGCAGACAGAGTTGGGAGTTTGTAATATATTGACATTGCTGAATGAACGAGTGTACGATCCAACGAGTGTGTGTGTGTATCATTCTCTTATTTGAAGTGTACAAAAGTTACATCATTAAAGACTTCCGATTCCTTTGTGGCTTAGAGTGAACGGGCGCCAAATAACCAACATGTCTTGTTAGAGTGTCTCTCATTGTTACCATCTAATCTGATTGGGATGTCAGGTTTATGTCAAACATGACAACAGAGATCATTTCTGTGGTAACATGTGTAGTGGGGAGCAGAACAGGTGATAACAATCCCCTACTGGCCAGGACGCTAGTCTGAGGCCGGTTTTTAATACCATGCTAGTACTTGTACCAATTTACAACTGGGTTGAGAGGGGAAAAATGCATGTTAAGTGTCTTTCTCAAGGAACACAATGTCATACCTAGCTTTGCTAGGATTCAAACCCGGGACCTAATGATCCCAAATCCGACAACCTGATCACAAGGCCTCTTGACGACACTTGAGTGAATCCACAACATCTTCATAGTAGATTTATTATATCCTCTCAAAATCTGCTGCGAATCTTGTTATATAGGCTTAGATATAGAATCAAAATCTTTTCATATAGATCTATATATATATAGAGTTCAAATCCGCAACAAAGAAGTGAGGAGAAGAGTGCTAAACAATACACCTAGCACCCACAGACGTATACACAAACACAAAACACAATGTACAAACAACTACATAACACACCCACAGACGTATACACGAACACAATGTGGAAACAACTACATAACACAAAGACATGTACAAAACACAATGTACAAACAACTACATAACACACCCACAGACGTATACACAAACACAATGTACAAGCAACTGTAACAAACAACTATGTACAAGCAACACACCCACAGACATATACACAAACACAATGTACAAACAACTACATAACACACACACACACAGACATGTACACAAACACAATGTACAAACAACTACATAACACACCCACAGACGTATACACAAACACAATGTGGAAACAACTACATAACACACCCACAGACATGTACACAAACAAAACACAATGTACAAACAACTACATAACACACACACAGACATATACACAAACACAATGTACAAACAACTACATAACACACCCACAGACATGTACACAAACACAATGTACAAACAACTACATAACACACACACAGACATGTACACAAACACAATGTACAAACAACTACATAACACACCTACAGACATGTAACAAACACAAACACAGACATAACTACAACAAACACAAACACGATGTACAAACAACTACATAACACACCCACATAGACGTATACAAAAACACATAAAGTTCCTTCAATGCCAGTACAGTCCACAGATTAGAGTGTACCCCAGTTTCTATTGCCTAAAGCAGAACAACAGGTAATAATAATCACTTCCTGGATAGGACGCTAGTCTGACACAAGCTTATACTCCCAAGGTAGTGCTTGTACCAATTGTCACCTGGGTTGAGTGGGGAAAATGCTTGTGTTCAGCATCTTTCCTGAGGAACACAACGTTGGAACCTAGCTGTGCTAGAATTCGAACCTGGAACCTCGTAATCCCAAATCTGGCGGCCAAACAACTTGGCCACAGATACCTCGCACACATTCACACACACACGCACACACCTACTGACAGTGGCTGGAGATGCTACCGCCAAGTCCTGCACCTCAAACAGCATGTGGATGTAAGGCGTGAACTTGATGCGCTCACTGTTGGCCAGGCACAACATCTTGTTGTCATCCAGCACTGTGTTCATGTTTTCAATCCACAGGGCGTCCACAGGGCCGTCACACACAATCCACTGATGATCTTTGCTCGTGTCCTTGGAAGGCAACAAGAAAAGACAGATACATCAGCCTTACACATGTAATAAAAAAACAACGCCCCCGCCCATAAAAAACAAACAAACAAACAAACAAAGAAGATAAGAAAGAGAGGAAGAGAAAGCAAGGACTTACGTCATGTTATTCCGACCTTCCGCTTCATGTACTTTTATTAAAATCCTTTGTTCTGTCAATGCTGATGTATGGATGTGAAGCTTGAAAGTCAACAAAAGGGGAGGAGAACAGACTCAATGTCTTTCAATCAAAATGTTTGAGGCGAATCTTCAGGGTAAGATGGCAACAACGTGTAAGCAACAAGCAAATACTGGAGATTTCAAATACACACAAATAATCCACAACGAGCTGAAGAAAACAGGATGGTCATGGATAGTCCAAGCCTTCAAGAAAGGACTATGGAAATGACTGTGCTGTTACTTTGGCAAGGACAAAGGAAAGAAACAGAGAACACCACAAAAACAAGCCTTAGAATGGTGCAGAAAGAGAGGAATGGAGAGAGATGGACTTTCTAGGAAAGAGCGAGAAGGGCGTCCCAGGATAGAGAAAATTGGCGAGAATATGTTCAGACTAGAGAGAGAGTCAAGGTCAAGGTAAGGTTTCCTGTACCTGTACGCAGTGCCTGACAGTGAGTCCCATCAGCCCGTCCTTCCACTCCATGGTCAAAAGGTTAACACCGCCGTACAGCTCCTCCATTGTGACAGACTTGGGGTTCATTGCGTGCACGTGGACGGGTTGGTAGAAGTCGTCGGCAATACCCTCTGCATGCAGGTTGGAAAGAGTATCTGCTAATATCTGTAAATGTGCAGACATGAAGACCTAAGTTAGAGTATCTGCTAATATCTGTAAATGTGCAGACATGAAGACCTAAGTTAGAGTATCTGCTAATATCTGTAAATTCACAGACATAAAAACCCAAGTTAGAGTATCTGCTTTTCTAAGTCAATAGAACACAAGTGCAAGTCAATGTTTCTCTCAAGGAATTTTTCTATTATTTGTCTAATTGTAAATATGTGGTCTTGTACATTTCTTCCTGATCTAAATCCACTCTGATCCTCTACTCTATTCCTTAATCTCATTTCCTGTATCCTGGCATATACTTTTCCTGGAACGCTAAGTAGTGATATCCCTCTATAGTTTGAGTATTCCATAGTTGATCCTTTCTTATGTATTGGTACTACCGTTGCCTTTTTCCAGTCGTCTGGTACTTCCGTGCTTGTTGGCATATTGCATGTAGTAGTTTGTCTGCCTCTCTCCCTTGGTTTTGAATCATTTCTGGATAAATTTGATCTGCTCCTGGAGCTTTTCCTAATTTCACTTTTCTTATAGCTGTTTGAATTTCTTCCATTGATATATCTACATCTTCAGCTGTCTCCTTTGGATTACTTGTTACTCTTACTAATTGATCTTTACTCCTTGTTTCATACGTTCTGGAGAGATTATGTAATTGGTGAAAATACTTTCTCCATATTTCTATGATTTCGCTGTCTTCTTTCATTATTTCTCCTTTGGCATTCTTAATTTGTCATATTGGGTATGCTTTGGTCTTTCTCATGCTCTTCATTGCCCCCAGAACTGCTTTTGATTTCCTTGATAGCTTTCTTGAAGTCTTTGTCCAAACTCTTCCCATTGTTCCTGTCTTGCTTTCCTAACTTCCTCTTTGGCAATAGTTCTTTTATTCACGTAATCTATCCTATCCTCTGGTCTCTTTGTTTGCAAGTATTTGTTCCAGGCATCCTTCTTTTCTTTGATCTTAGTCTTGACATTCTCATTCCACCATGCTGTTCTTTTCCTATCTCCTTTAATTTGTTTCCTATGACAGACCTCTTCAGTACAACTGAGGAGTGTTTTTTTATACATCTGCCACTTTTCTTCTATTGTGCTATCATTCAGATCTATCTGTCTTTCACCGATAAATCTTATTATCCTAGATTGGTATACCTGTTTTACTACTGGTTTATTTAGTTCCTTTATTTTGAGTTTAGTAGCTTTCTTCTCTTTCCTTTTCTGTTTGTTTTCTTCAGTCAGTAATCTCATTTTGGCAATCACTAAGTGATGATCACTAAATATTTTTGCTCCTCTGTTTACTCTTGCATCCAATGTACTGTAAAAAAGGGAGCTGCTAACTATTATGTAGTCTATCATTGATTTTTCACACCTGTCTTCATTTACTCTTGTATATTTGTGATATCTTTATGAGGAAAAAAGGTGTTGGCTATTTTCATGTTATTCTTTAGGCAAAAATCTATTAGTCTCTCTCTATTTGGAGAAGTTGTTGTCTCTCCTTCTTTACCTATTACTCCTCCTGACGTTTCTACATTGTTGCCTACTCTAGCATTTAAATCTCTTAAATTAGTTCCAGTTTGGGTTTAAGATTCTCTGCAGCTATTTGTAAATCGTTTTCAAAGATATCTTTTTCTTTTTTAGTTGCGTCTTCGTTTGGTCCATAAGCTATTAATAATTTAATTTCTCGTCCTTTTGGTTTAATATTTACCTCTAATAGCCGTGGGCTTATAAATTTACAACTTTCTAGTAGCCTTTCATGCCTTTTATGCACTACTCCTGCTCTAGCTCTATCTTTGACATCCACGCCTGAGAAGATTAAAATATGATTCGGTCCTACATTTCCTATTCCTTGTCCTTTGTCTGTAATGGCCAAAATATCTACTTTGAATTTTTCCATTTCTTCAACTAATTCTAACTCTTTTCTATTTATTGCCCTAACGTTCTATGTTCCAAAAATGACAGTCTATATTCGTTTCCAAGTCTGTCTTTGAAAGATAAAGCCAGTTGTATTATATTTATTTGTCTGAATCAGGTTTTTTTGGATAAGCAGGGGATTAGCCCACTGTATCCTAGGTAGATGGTGGGGCCGCCACCTTGAGGCCCCCTACCAGGCATTGTTATTTTCTGTCAGGGTTAACTCCCTTAGTCTTTAGTCATTCAAGACCAGCCTGCAGGGCAGCAGGTTGTTATTTTCTGTCACGGTTAACTCCCTTAGCCTTTGGTCTATCAAGACCGGCCTGCAAAGCAGCAGGTTGTTTTCTGTCAGGGTTAACTCCTTAGCCTTTGATCGGCCAAGACCCAACTGTAAGGCAGCAGGAGACTCATGGAGGGGGGGATCATCTACCTGTCCACTGCCCGGAGAGTATCTGCTAATATCTGTAAATGTACTTGTATAAAGACCTACGTTAGAGTATCTGCTAATATCTGTAAATGTACTTGTATAAAGACCTACGTTAGAGTATTTGCTAATATCTGTAAATGTTCAGTATAAAGACCTAAGTTAGAGTATCTGCTTATATCTTTAAATGTTCAGACATAAAGACCTAGGTTAGAGTATCTGCTAATATCTGTAAATTCACAGACATAAAGACCTAAGTTAGAATATCTGTTAAGAAAATGTAAATGTACAGACTTAAAGACCTAAGTTAGAGTATCTGCTAATAAATGTAAATGTTCAAAGATTAAGACCTAAGTTACAGTATCTGCTTATACCTGTAAATGTTCAGACATAAAGACCTAGGTTAGAGTATCTGCTAAATCTGTAAATTCACAGACATAAAGACCTGCATTAGTTAGCAAGTCTGTATCTGCATTATTATTTGTAAATGCACAGACATAAAGACCTAATTAGAGTATGTGCTAAGTCTGTAAATGCACTGATAAATGTACAAAGAGTATGACCTAAGTTAAATGCAATATAAAGACCTAATTACCTAAGTCTGTAAATGCACAGACATAAAGACCTGCATTAGAGTATGTGCTAAATCTGTAAATGCACAGACATAAAGACCTGCATTAGAGTATGTGCTAAATCTGTAAATGCACAGACATAAAGACCTACATTAGAGTATGTGCTAAGTCTGTAAATGCACAGACATAAAGACCTGCATTAGAGTATGTGCTAAATCTGTAAATGCACAGATATAAAGACCTAAGTGTCTGATGATAAAATGGCAATTTTGTTTCAATAAAATTGACCTAGTCCACCATTGTGGTAATCTCAGGGTGAATTAAGAGGAAATTGCAAGATGAAAGATAAGTGAAAGAAGGAAAGGAAAGACGTAGGATCTATCAGCAGCGCCCGCTAACCACCTGCTAAATAGGTAAAACGGTGACATACAAAAAGAAAACCTAAAGACCATCAATGCTGAGCAATGGCTGCTTCTACAAGTAATGTTTTAGGTTATTTATAAAGACAAACAGTCAGGCAAGGGGAAATAACTATTGCAACCTCATAGTAACAAAGACAAGAGAAAATACAAAGGAATCGACAACAACAAAATCTTTGGGCTGCATCGGCACCCATCGCCTCGTCATGAAAAGAGAGCGCTCTGCCAATCATGCTAATTACGCAGAGTAACCTTTCCCAAGGTCATGTGATCACCTGATAGATAGTCGTCTTGCCACCTCCCGTGGGCCCAACCAGCATGACCCCGTGACGGACCATCATAGTTTCCAGTAGCTGGATAACCTTGACGATCTGCGTGTTGACCACCATCAGGCCCTTGTCCTTCTGCACTTGAATGACCTCTTCCTTCAGCCGGCCGTAGTCGTGCTCAGGGATTTGCACGCCGGGGAACAGATCAGACAAAATGGCCTACAGAGCAAAAGTGACAATAATACACAAGAAGCTAAGGTAAAGTTCCTTCAAGGATGTCAAGGCTCATAGAGCTGGAGCTTTTCCTAGTGTTTATAGCGTGATGCAAAATAGATGATAATAAATCACCTTCCTGACTTTATTTATTTTACCTACATTCACAACTAAGGTGATCTTGGGGGTTTTGGTAGGATATTCAATTTTGCCCAGGCTGCCCTGTGAAAAGCAATGGGATCTCTAACATGCACTGGCTATTGTGACTTGTCAACAGGAACTCCTTTTCATCATCTGTCTCTGGTGGGACTCCGTCTCTGGTGGGACTGAGTGTCGATCCAGCTGCCTGGGCTGGGGATGGGGTGTAGGTTTTACTCGGAAGAACTCGAGAAAACTTTTCAACATGCCAGGGCTTCAACCGACAACCTTTTGGCTGAGAGGTCGACACCTTGTATCTGGACTACCAACTTCCCATCTTCTGGACATGATGCTGGTACCCATTTGCACCCGTCTCAAGTGGCAGTGTCTTTCCCCAAGGAACACAATATCAAACCTAGTATTGCTAGGTTTCAAACCCATGATCTAACAATCAAAACTCTGGCAATATAAACACTAGACCATTGAAGGCACATTATTGAAACTAGTCTACCCATTGATGCTAGCCTACAGTCGATTGAACACCAACACAGACACATGCAAACTGACCCATTTCTAGTTTTCAAAGGGTTGAGAGAGATGGCAAAATGTTTTCTTAAGTTGACGTGTTCAGGTCTGTTCAACGAAAGTATTTATGTAGATAAAATAATTTTCTAAGTGATTTTGACTTTGCCCACGTTCTTCTTGTATTTGTTCTAACAGTTTGTAGAATTTATGGAAGTCAGGTTTATAAGCCTATCGTAATCACGGGGTTGATCTTCCTTCCATTATAATATAATTTATCCAGTCTACCATATATGCGGTAATATTGAGTTGAATTCAGAGCAAACAGCAAGATGAAAAACAGTAGGTGAAAGAGTAAGGAAAGAAAATAACCCAACATTTCATGACGGTCACAGTTAAGATGTAAAAACTTTGAAACTGTTAAAGATTTCAAGAGGAAAACTGAGGTGAAAGCAAAAGACAATCTGGGCTACAAGGAGACGTTGATGTAATTGGGTGTGTGGACACAGGAGATGCCATGAGATGAAGACAGCTTGGTCCATAGAGAGACGATGGTATGTTGACGTTAAAACAAAGAAGACAAATGCAGCTTTGGAAATCCAGTAAGACGTTTAGTTGTATAGAACTTTGGTAAAATGACGGAAATATAAATGATCCTTTCCAGCACTCAATGTAGCATCGGTGGTTAAATGGTTAGGCTATAAGACTTAAGACAAGGCCCTGGTTTCAAATAATGGCAATGCTAGGTTCAACGTTGTGTTCCTTTAGGGATAAAAAGCTTTCATATGCATTATTCAAGCCGACCCAAGGTGCAAATGAGTGCTAGCATCTGCTGGGAGTAAAATCTGGGACAGATAAGCATCCTGTTCAGGAGGAAAACGCATTATCCCCTGTTTTGCTTCATGCTATAGAACCAGGACAAGATCCTTGCTCTATAGGCCGCAATGACCTCAAAACAATTTTCCTTTGCTTCCTCCACTCTATAAATCATTAAACACTTTGCCACCATCCCCACCCCTTTCACCCCACCATGTCTTGCATAGCGCAACAAGACAGAGATTGCTGGAAAGCTCTTGGTGGTGGCCTGCGCGCCTTGAGGGGTAACAGGGTCTGATGGTGATGATGATGATGACGATGGTGATGACAATGATAACGATTATGATGATGATGAAAACCATGATGCATTGATGACGACGACAATGATATCAAAAATAAAAATAAACGCAAATACCTGGAAGAGGCCAGCATCATTGGAAAGAAATTTGGGCAAGTTGCTGTCTCGCAGTGCCGAATGAGGACGACGTTTTCAGGTTTGTCTGGATTTTGTCTTTTCAGTGATCCCGCCATGACAAGCACTGATTTTACGGCTCTCATGCCTTTAAGATAAAATAAATGCTTTCTATATGTGCATATTTAGAGAGAGATGGGTGTAACATAAAAATAGACGGAGAAGATGTCAAATAATAAAGTGTATTAACGTCTCACGACATAACGGTCACCCTTGAACAACATAATATTTAGAGAAATCAACAGACACAACATCACAAAGGAAGAAATCTTAGACACAAAGAGGGTTTGCAACATGTATGTTTGTTTCATTGAGAATTACCCCATCCACCTTATGTGGTAATTTCATTTTTTTTATGTGGCTTTTTTTACCTGTCACGTATTGAAATCTTGCCCTTGAAACAGAGATTGAAATGAACATATTGAGAGAATTGAAAATGAATATAATATAATGCCATGGAAATGTGCCTTTCGGATAATAAAGTTTTTTTTAATACATCTATCTTATCTAATTAGGAAAGAATAGCAAGATGAAAAGATAAGTGAAAGAGTGAAAGGAAAAAAGTGGGACCTACCAGCAACACCCACTGACCACCAATCAAAGCAAACATGGGGTAGTGTACATTGGAGAGGTAGACAGAGAAGACATTGGGAAGATGATGTAAAGGACTGGACAGGACACCGCCAGAGAGGAGGTACATAAAAAGCATGAAATGAAGACAGGAATGGAGGGCAATACCACGTCAACCCCCGACATCAAAATGCCATTCTATCATCATCCTCATCATCAGTCTTGCAATGGTAAAAGATGAAATCAGTGTGTCACGGAGTCTCGGTACTCCAGAGGCAAGGTGTCGACCTCTCAATCAAAAGGTCGTGGGTGCAAGCCTCGCCAACGGTTGAAAAAGTTCCTTGAATTTTTCGAGTACAGGTAGATGGGCGATACCTAGTCCCATCGGAGAAGGATATTAAAAAGAAGGTCCCCTGAGCAGATCAGAAAAAATGTGTTTTTCCAAAACAAAAACTTTGTTAGACCTAGAATCGAAAGGATTCAAGGATTTTATGATTCAAAATCTGATAGCCTAGCCACTGGGCCACCGACCCCGTCCCACCCATCCAAAGTACCAAAGTCGTAATGATCCTGCTGGGAGAGCTGCTCACTGCACAGTTTGTACATCTGCACCATTTTCTTGGCCAGGATCTTGGACGACTCAAATCCCTCAGAGTAGAGAATGACTTCAGCGATGAGACCTGGGAAGTAAAGCCAAAATAGGCCAAAGTTTACATCGGTTTTTACATATATAAATGACAAGGTAAAATTTGTTACCAAAAATAGATGTATCTTCTGTACATAACCACTTCTCCCACCCCGGCCCACTTCTCCCCATCTATTTGTATTTGTTGGTTCTGTCTGATGTTTACACTGGGTTTTGTCCTCTTTAAAAGTTCTATACAGTGGTAAAAAGAGTTCTTCTTCATCACTTTTAACGAAGGTTTATATTTAAAATTTTCGGGAAAATGCCGGTGAATGGCCCACTTCTCGCCACCCTTCCTTGTTTTTCATTGTTTTCCAGGCGGGATTTCTGTTCACAAAATACTTTCTAAGTAGGCATGTTAATTCTACCGTGAAAAGGCAGAACGATGTAAGTTACAATTTTTTCAGTTAGCAGAAAAGTATGAACTGTTTGTTAGAGAATTCCAAATTCTCTCACTGAAGCTTCAATCATATTTAAGGGGATATGCGGGCTCTGAAACTGTCTTTTTTCATTTGATTAATTTTTTTTGGTTATATTATGCACACATGTAATCAGTGTATTGAAACATGAACTTACATGGTGTTGATTATTTGGTTGCCATGGAAACGGTCACTATCTTGAATTTTTATGTTTTTTGTTTACAAGTTATTTTACATAGCTATTTAGAAAAACTGAATGACAAAATCGCTCCAAACTTCATACACAAATTGTCCAAGGTAATGACTATACTATAAAACTTCAAAACAAAATTCAGACTTCTAGTTTTTTTAATGCTTCTATGATTTTGTTTGTTTGATAAATACAAAATATGGGACAAAGGAAAAGTTAAAATGCTCGGCGTGGTGCCTGCCGACTGGACGTACTGCTGACGTCTTCTTACCATAGTCTGGCACCATCATGGAGATGGGACGAAACAAAGCCTGGAGGTTGTCTGGCAGCTCTGTCCTGCCGGCGTAGCCCGGGTTCATGGTGATGAAGGCGGCACAGGTATGGATTAATTTTATCTCTCGTCCTTCAAACATGAAGCGAGTTAACTTTGGGACATTGACAGAGAAAGCAGAAAAAACCTGACCACATGTTCATCAAATAAAAAACATTTTTAAAATAGAGTTTTGTGTTTAGTTGGTCACTTTTCTTTCAGAAGATCTAACAGTGGAAAACAACAAGTTGACTTCTATTATATCTTATCAAGCATAGCTACAAAGCTGAATACAAAACGTGTGTGAAGCAGCTCTACTAGGACATTGTATAAAAGAAATGAATGCAAAAAATAGATGTGTTGAGACAGTTTACGTAAAAAAGGTCTCTGTCATGTATTGTACCCGTCCAGTCCTCGATTCTGAGTACCATCCCGTCTGTACCTATACCTGTACATCTATGTGTTAACAATAATAAAGTACCAGTCTTATACTTGGTCTTAGAACAAGCAAGTCGTCTTCTTGATTCTCTCCGTGTACTTACGAATACATACAAAATACGACAGTCTCCAGACAAAAAACGTAGAAGCCATGATGGGAGTGATGATCACAATCATGGAAAAATAGAAATAGATAGGAAAGAGACAAGAAAATCCCAAGGAAGCCAAAGAAGAGACGTCCCAGACGATAGGACAATGTACTGAAGACAGGATAAATTTTTACACTGAACACAGTTTATTTGAATAAAGTTTAAGCAAGACTACTAGAACAAGAATGATTTATAGAACTTCTTTTACATGCATTTTTTTACTATTTTCATTTGAGATCATCAACTTTAAGTCAAGGGATCTTTAACGTGTACAGAATGTTGTGATCCACACATGGGACCTCCTTTTATTGTCAGTCTCTGATGGGACTAGGTGTCGATCCACCTACCTCGACCAGGGGGAGTAGATTTTGCTAAAAAAAATTAGAGAAAATTTTTCAACCGTTGGCGGGGCTCGAATCTACTACCTTTCGCTTGAGAGGCCGACACCTTGCCTCTGGACTGCCGAGCCCCCAAGAGTGGTAAGTAACAATTACTGGAGTTGTTAGTGTATTTTACAAAATTGATGAGATTGTTGTTTACATTTTTTTGTCAATGTCCTCTCTTACTACAGAACACAGTCAGCTTGGTTGGTAGTGAGTTCTATTTTCATGGCGTGGCAACGGGTGCCGACACGGAGGTCACAGGTTTCGATTCTATTGATACTCTGCTGGATCAGTAACATTGACAGCCAAAGATTTTTTTTCTGTCTATTCCTTCTGTATTTGTGTCATCTTTGCTCCGATGATGGGCTTTCAATAATGTTTCATATCATTATTCATCACATTTATTTTGGGGTGTAAACTGTAAGTGATCAATGATCTCACACAAGTTTCTCATCCGCCCCCACAGCTAGCATACCTTCTGAGCCTTTGCATTCCTGATGGTGATCAGCTGCTGTGCAATGACAGATAGCACTTCAATGTTGATGCGATTGAACTCGTCAAAACAACACCAGGCACCTGACTGGGCCAAGCCGGAGAAAAAGCCGCCCATCATCTACAGGCAAGCAAATCAGGATATCAGAAGTAAATATATCATAAATACAAGCATGCTACACCACGGATGATATCAAATACGGTTATTAGATCAAGCCAGTAAATCATATTGAGGTTATGCCCTAGACAAGAATGACACTGCTCCAACCTTTGGTGGCTTCATTGAATGAAAATTCTACTCAAAGACGGAGAAACAATGAAGATTTTCTCACTTGTAGTAGGAAATTTTAAAAAAATGAAAACAACCAGAGCCTTTGACACACAATGAATGACCAACTCAGAATTAAATAGAGAGATTACAAGCATGCCCACAAATAATGTTGGATTATGATTTCTCTTTATAATAAAGATGGGTCTCTTGATAATAAAACCACTGCTGGGTCTCAAATTTATGAAGTTGCAGGCTTTTTATTACTCAATAATTATGAGAAAGAACTTAAATCTAGTAACAATACAAGTTTTGTGGATCGCAGGCAAAACAATATTTTTTCCAATCAATTGAAACACTGATTCGATCCAAGAGTTTATTCATTAAGAACCTAAAGCAGGCTTTTTGAAAATCTACATGTGAAAAGCCACATGAGTTATTAGCGGTCAAAGTTAAGAGATATTCAGCTTTAAATATATAGATATATCACGCTGCTGGTCATTATATGCGCATGGAGCATTTGATAACTATTGAGTAAGACAAGAAAAAAAGCTTTATGAATTGCAGTTAAAGGAAATGTTCACATGCAAATAAAGGAGTAAAGGTTTTGGTCATTTTTATTGGCTGAATGATTATTGTTGTCCTCCTCAATTTTTACACTTACATTTAAAACATCTAAATACAAATATAAAAATTGTTTATATTAAAGACTTTTAAGCTCTGTATATGCCCACTTATTTCACCTTAATGTAACATTTACTGACTTTAAAAACACATGATATAGGAGGCAATAAAAGATGATTTCAAAGAGACATGCCAGATCATGTTGAGCATGTGATAATAACAAGGCAAGTTTTACCATTACCCGGTATGTCCCTATAGCAAAATTTGCTGATTTTTTAATTCTTTAAAAAAAATTCAATACACTTGCAAACATGTAAAGCCATTTCAAAGATAGCCAATACCTTGAAATCCAGCCCATCAGAACAGTTGAAGACGACACACTGTTTTGCCAGCGCCTTTGCCAGATCTTTGGTGGTTTCTGTCTTTCCCGTCCCAGCAGGGCCTGCAGGGGCTCCCCCTAGGTCTAGTTGGAGAGCCCCCATCAAACACAGATAGCAGCGATCCTTTAGGACAGAGTTTTGATGACACGGTCAAATAAATACACAATCAACGTCATTTTCAGTGTTCCTCTCAACCAAAAGGTAGTGGGTTTGTTCCTGACAGGTTGAACATTTTTTCAGAGAAAATATTAATGATTCAAAACTACTGTAAAATTTTGTAGCTACAGTGGGTTAAGTGTGTGTCGATTGTTTTAAATTTACTTTTGAAAAGATTTAGAGGCATTTTTTAAATTTCATCTGGTAGGCTATTCCAAATTTTTGGAGCATGAAAAAGAAATGATTTTTCACCAAATTAATTAAGATGGACTCTCGGTATAGTCAATAATTTCTTCTGACTTGACAGTTTATTATACAGATGGAATTCCAGTAAAAAAGGAATTGCAGTAATCTAATTGAGATAGGATGACCACCAAATTAATTCATTGGTGGCTTCTGATGTTAGAAAAAAGCCTAATATGTGAAATTCTATGAAGTTCTAAATAACAGATTTAGAATCTTCAGTTAAATCTAGACTTTTCGCATGGTTTTTAATCTCAAGTTTCTGATCACAGATCTCAACTGTAGTCAAATTTTAACGTTTTAATTTTAGATTTAGATCCAATCATGGTAACTTCTGTTTTTCCTTCATTAAGCTTTAATTTATATGTATAAGACTGGAACAGTTTTATGACTCATTGGCCTATACTCAAATTGTTCTCACAGTACATCATGAATGGATGATACGACTACGAGACTGTTGGAATTGAGTTATTGTCAATGAGTTGAAGATTTATAATTAGCGCAGAATGAAGTTCAAAGGTCTTACTGTGAGCGGTGTGATGACTAGCCGTGGGCAGGCTCCAAGGTACTCATAGCCGTATTCGTATCTTGAATTTGACATACACACAATACAGTTGTCGATGCCAGTGTCCCAGTAATAACGGAGCTGTTTCTGCCACTCAAAACTGTCAATGCTGTCAACCTATTTCATCAAATACGTTGAATGAAAGAATATCATTGAAAAACGTGAGCATGTAAATAAAAAACGGATAAATAATAAATCATTTCTATAGCACGCTAAGACCATATATGACCATGCTGTAAAGTGCTAGACATAAATGGGGATGAGGAGAAAGAAGATTAATCTAAAAATTGGTAGTATGAAGCTCTGAAAAGTTTCCTCTTAAGATTTTTCTTGAAAGAGTTGTACGAGGGAGATTGTCTTGTGGTTGATGATGATAAGGAGTTCTATATCTGTGGGGCGGCATGTGAGAAGGCTTTGTCTGAGAAATAATTAGATCGTGAAAAATTGAAGAGAACACTAGGGAATATTGAAGTTGTAGTAAAATGTTCTGGAAGGTAGTAAAGTGACTGCAGAGTAATAAGAGAGCCATGGAAAAAAGTGAGTAAGAAAACAGGAAAAATATGATGGAAATTAGTGACTGCGATAAAAGAGGATGAAGAATGTTTGGTGAGATAAGGGGGATTTGAATGTAAAGAAATGAAGATATAAACGAAATGATGAGATGATTCAATGGTTTTCATATGTTCTTGTTTTTTTTCAAATTGGGTTTGTGTGTGTATTTGAATAATTATTTGCCTAGAGCCTATCAGGGGGAGGGAGGGGGCACACCTTTTTAATAACTGCTATGGGATCTGTAACTTGCACAAAATGCACATGGCATCTGTGAAAATTTCACTCATGTTTGATAGAATCAGAGGATAAAAAGTCTGCAAGACTATAAATAATGGCTTGGAATACTTTTGAAAAATAAACCCATAGATACACAGGTAGTTACCATACAGAACTCGAACTCCAAAAGCCTGCCTTGCCAGTCCAGCAATGTACTACGACAGGATGATGATAATACAGATCTCTCTTGAATTTTGATATTAAAAAGTTGGCATGTCTGATAATATCAGGGTGTTTTTTTATATTGCGGCCCTTTTCTTTACATTTCTTGTACATGTATTTAAATGTAATGCTCTTATGTAATATCATTTTGAAATTTTATAGGGGGGGGGGGGGATAAAGTTCAGGTTTTTTTTTCCAGAGCGCGTCCCCATCCCTGATAAATATCTAATACAAGTAATACATAGAATTCACACTTCTTTTTCTACTTTTATCACTTTGTGTCGCTATATCATATCTATATTACACTCAATCTTGATTTCCATTGAAGGTAAATGGAATAACTAACAAGAAAATCAGAAGAAATTGATGGTAACAATAAACTGAAAGGATGGTTGACTTTAAAATACAGTAGTAGCTGGATAAAAGCACACTTCATAAAAGCACACATCTGCTGACCAAATTTTTTACTATATTATAATAAAAGTGTTCTCATAAACACATGGTATGCATAAAAGCACACTTTTTTCCTGCACCTAAAGGCCATACGTTTATCCAGCAACTAAACGTGAATGAAAAGCAAAGCTCACATATTTGAATTAAACTCAAACCCGAAGTACTTGAATGAAAAGCAAAGCTCACATACTTGAATTAAACTCAAACCCCAAGTACTTGAATGAAACGCAAAGCTCACATACTTGAATTAAACTCAAACCCCAAGTACTTGAATGAAAACGCAAAGCTCAACTACTCGAATTAAACTTAAAGCTCTAATATTCAAATAGTACTTGAATAAAAAAACTAATGCTCTAATGTACTTGAATGAAACTCAAAGCTCAAGAACTTGAATTAAATGCAAAGCTCTAATACTTATAGTACTTAAATGAAACTTAAAGCTTAAGAACTTGAATAAAACTCAAAGCTCTACTTCTTGAATGAAACTCAAAGCTCTAATACTTGAATGAAACTCAAAGCTCTAATACTTGAATAAAACTCAAAGCTCTAATACTTGAATGAAACTCAAAGCTATAATACTTGAATAAAACTCAAAGCTCTAATACTTATGAAACTCAAAGCTCTAATACTTGAATGATACTCAAACTTTAATACTTGAATGAAACTCAAAACTCAAAGCTCTAATACTTGAATGAAACTTGAATGAAACTCAAAGCTTAAGAACTTGAATGAAACTCAAAGCTCAAGTACTTGAATTAAATACGAAGCTCAAATACTTAAAATTAAACTTAAAAGCTCTAATGCTTTAAAAGTACTTGAATAAAACTCAAAGCTAAAGTACTTGAATTAAACTTAAAGCTCTTATACTTTAATAGTTAAATTAAACTTAAATCTTAAAACTTGAATAAAAGCTAAAGCTCTTATACTTTAATAGTACTTGAATAAAACTTAAAGCTCTTATACTTTAATAGTACTTGAATAAAACTTAAAGCTCTTATACTTTAATAGTACTTGAATAAAACTTAAAGCTCTTATACTTTAATAGTACTTGAATAAACTTCTTATACTTTAATAGTACTTGAATAAAAACTAAAGCTCTTAAAGCTCTTATACTTTAATAGTACTTGAATAAAACTCAAAGCTCAAGTACTTGAATTGAACTAAAAGCTTATCAAGTACCTGCTTTTTGACCATGTCGGTGATCATGTCGCGAGCATGCACGTTGATTGTGATGAGAGCACACAACGTGAAGCGGCCCAGTAGGGGAAGCTCTCCCCGAACGGCTGCGGCCAATGTATTTAGTTCCTTGAAAGAGAGAGATGGGAAGAGATTGGGTTGGACAAAGCATTTACTCTAAAGCAGAGCCATCTTCGTCGATGTTGCTTGTCATAGGTGGTGTTAGTGGCCTAGTGGTTAGGTTGCCAGATTTGGGATCATGAGGTTTCGGGTTTGAATCCTAGCAATGCTAAATCCCGACATTGGGTTCATTGGGAAAAAACATTTGACACACTTTTTCACACTCGACCTGTGACAGACTAACGCCCTGCCCAGCAGGTGATTATTATTATCATCTGTTCCCCTTCATATGTATAGAAACTGGAATACGCTCCCAGCTCCGTCATTGCCTTAAAAGAACGTTACATTATCCATTATATTGCTTACAGAGAATACAGACAAGGTCACAAATTAAAAAACAGTAATAGTGGAGCCTAGAAAAAGCATAGATGGGATAGAGAAATTTTCAGGCAGTGCACTTCAGCAAGACAGAATGAACAATGAGACTGAGTTTGTTTGTTTGTTTCATAGGAATTCACCCTGTTCAATTGACAAATCTTAGGGTGTATGAAGAGGAAAACAGCAAGATGCAAGACGTGTGAAAGGCTGAAAGTGTAAAGACATAAGATCTAACAGCAGTTCCTGCCAATCATCACCCATGAGCCCCTAGTAGGCATTACGTCGTCTCAGAATTACATTTTCTCCTAACTACATATTTGGAGTCATCATCACCAGCATCATCACAAACAGTGAGGCAAGGGGCATGTCGAAGCTTGGTTGACAGCACGCTTTCTTTTCATGGCGAGGTGATAGGTGCCGACGTAGAGGTCGCGGGTTCAATCCCCATGGTGGCAAAGATTTTTTTCTGTCTATTCCTTGTATTTGTCTTGTCTTTGTTCCTATGGGGCTTTAATATCATTTGGTGTCATTTCCTATATCATCATCATAGTCACGGTCATCAACTTTTTGTCTCCCAAATAAAATGGAACCAAATAAAATGGAATGAAGGGTTCAGTCCACGTTTGACACAAATGTCACGTGCATTTTGTTCCAACTTGAGATTCTCTTTCCAGCAGAAAAAATAATAAGCCTTTTTTCTCTCTTCTTACTCAAAACGAGTTCACGTGTAGTTAAGACAATGTAATTCTGAGCCAAAGCTTGGCCGAGAACTTACCACGACACTTCTCTGTTCAAACATCTTCATGGCAGCCAGGACCTTCAGCTGGTCACCCAGGATTTTAGTCACGTCTTTGGTCCACATGAGTTGACAGATGGTCAGCACGACCTTAGCACATCCACATGCATCAAATTGGGATGAGAGACACCAGAAGAATCGGGAAAAGCCATTGAAATATCTCGTCACCAAACTTGATAGATGTAGTGTAGCAAGAATGCGTGAATAGTATGCCTGTGGTGTGATTACTGTGATTCTGTGTTTGGTAAGAAAGGATGATGCAATGGGACCCGACGTAAGTGTGAGTTTTTCATGTATTATTTGTGATAACTCATACTCTGAAAGCTTATGATTCTCTAAGGTGTGATCCATGCTAGATTTATTTGAAAAAATAAGAGGGGTCAGTAAAAATCGACTGGATAAAAATAAAATCGGTTAAAAATAATTGACACTCAAGGGAAACCCATTGCATGCGTACTTAATTCAGGCAAAAAAGGGAGCGGGTGGAGGAAGTACGCTATAACTTTGTAGTGGTTTGTGACCGCAATTTAATTTTTTCTACAGAATGAAGTGCGATAACCAATCTTTAAAATAAAGTCATTTTCGTTAACTATGTTGGGGTATCGGAGAATTTTTTTTTTTAGCAATTAGATAAAATATAAAGCCAAAAAAATGAAAAATATAAATACAAATTAAAACGCTTTCATCAGACAAGTAAAAAATCCAAGAGAAATGATACTTTCACAGGGAACAGACAAGTCGTTGATGCTATGCTAGAAACAAAGACTGAGACAATCGGTGTGAGAGAAGCGTTGTTATAGCGAGATAAAATGGTGCAATTTTAAAATAAAAATATTGGGGCGATCAGCTACCCGGTGATCCAGTTGACCGTGCTTGATCCCTGACAGGAGAGCACATGTGGCTAATTAATGAGTTCTGCTGGCTACAACTAAGGGGAATTGCTACAGGAATTTGACGCTGTGCTCTGAGGTACAAGGGTTTAAGTCAAGTCAAGTAGATATTTACTTATCTGTGCTTTCTACAAGAGCCGTGAATAAAGAGAATTAAAATTATGACAAAACATATCATAATAAAACAAATGACAAGAGAGACAAACTTCAACTGTTTAACGTCGATTTTGTCCCCGCCGTTGGGTTTTGACACGTCTGCTTGAAGATTTGGAGTTAACTGTCGCCCGCCACGCTCTTCTGTTTATTTTAATTGTAACGTTCTTCATGTATGCAGATCTCATGACTTCATAGTAATCGCAGATATTGATTATGTTATGTAAGACATTATGTATGCTATTTTATGATATATGTCTGAGCATTTGTAAAACGCAACTGAAGATGACCTTCACGGATAGGAGCGCTATATAAATTTTGCATTATTATTATTATTATTATTATTATTATTATCATGCGGTGGAAATACCACGACTTCAAACAGAAATAGGTAAGAAATTCATGAAAGACAAAAAAAAGCATGCAATGCCGGCCTGGTGTCGCCTGGAGCAACAAGGCTTTTTGTTTGTTTCAATGACATTTACCTTGTTCACCATACATGGTGGTCTTTGGGTAATTTAAAAGGAAACAGCAGGACGAAAGATAGCTGGAAGAGCAAAGGGAAATAGGTAGCACATACCAGCAACACTGCCGTTATCGAATGAAATGCCGTATACGTCAAAATTTTGACAAATTCACTTTTCGACATTGTCCGATATTTTGTGCCCTAATTAATCTACCCTTGTCAGCAACATACCGCCCCCCCTCCCTCCGTAACACAAGAGAAATAAAAAGGAATTTAATTTTCAAAGAGTGCCGTATCTGCAATTTGGCGTGCCTCGTTAACAAATGAGCTGCTGTATGAGTGTGTGTGTGTGTGTGTGTGTGTCTCTCTCTCTCCCTCCTGTTTATTTCTCTGTCCCTCTGTCTCTGACTGTCTGTATGTATATCTGTCTATCTACCTGCATGCATGTCTGTCTGTATGTCTCACTCTCTCACATTGTTTCTATCTTTCCGTTTCTCTGCCTCCGACTATCTGTCTGTTTGCCTATCTGACTGTCTGTATGCCTATCTGTCTGCCTGTCTCTCTATTTGTCTGTCTGTCTCTCTCTCACGTTCTCTTTCTCTCTGTCTTTCTCCCTCCCTCTCTCTCTCTCACACACACACACACACACACACTCTCCCTCTCTCTCCCATCCCTCTCTTAGGATTAATGATTTTGAACTTTTAACAACAAAATATCTTATTCAATTATACCATTTCCATAAACATTTCTTTTCGGTTTGACTTCTGTTTTTCTGTTCCGTTTTCTGTTTTCTTGTGTACATGTAATGTTATTATTTATAACTGGTATTGGTACATGATCTTGGCGTTTTTGTTGTCATTGATTTGATTGTTGTTATTGTTACACAGTTAACAGTTACACATGAATTTTGACAAAATTGAGGAGCCTGAGGAGAGATTTTCATATTGAGGAAAAAAAGTTACAACTGTAGTGCACCCAGTAGTTAAGTAGTAGGGGAAGAAAAGAATTAAAGAATAGTTACATAACACACAATTCATCAAGCTAATGAATCCATAGCAGCCTAGCATGAACGCTGAGTTTCCCCCACGGTCGTTATGTATACGGCACTTTAAATGATAATCACGAGAGATAAAGAGCGTCGTAAGTGTCGATAGAGCTGAGACCTACAGATACAGCATTTCATTTAATAATGACCGGTGGATTTTGCCCCCTACATTTTCAAACGAAGTGCTGTAAGCGGTATATTACGTAATCCACTACAGCCAAATAGCTGCCCGTTTATTTGAAAACATCCATGTCACAGGGCAATAGTTTGGTGTACTTAGTTTGGTATTTGAGTGTAGTAGTATATATGTATTTTAGTGAGCAAAATACGATTTTCTCGATTGCAGTTAAACGAGATGTAGTCCGTCTGCACATACGGCATTTCATTTGATAAACGGCCGAGCGCACGCCAACCGCCCGCCACCAGTTGAGGAGGTTGAAACGTTTGCATCAAGCACACAAGATAATCAATACGTCTTTATATCTTTAACCATATGTTTAAATTAAAAAAAAAACCCAATGCAGTGAGGAAAGCAATAAATAAAGAAGGGGCAACAAACACCTGTGAGGCGTTTGTCATGATCCAGGTGATGAAGTCCATCTTGTCAAAGTCCTTGATGGCTTTCTTGCACAGCTTTCTCAAACTACCAAACATGGCCTCTTCCACCTTGCCCAGCCAGTCTTCCACGTTACCTCTAGCTTTCAAACCCTGTAGGGGAAGCGGAGAAAAACAGAGAGGAAATTTGATTGTTTTCATTGTGATTCATCCCATCCACCATATGCAGTGGTCTCAGGGTGAATTTAGAGGAAATAGCAGAATGAAAAAAGGACATATAAAAGAAAACCAAAGACGAAAAATAGAAGATGAGAGAGAGAAATAGATGGCATTATGAAATAATAAAGGACAAAAAAAAAAAAAGAAAGAAGGAAAACAGAAGAAGATAAAAATATAAAGACAAGTCAAAGAGGAAGAAAGACGTTGGCATTCAGTTTACTTGTAATATTGGAATAGACTTAAGAAAAGAACTCCCTGTGAGGTTGCGGGTTCAATCCCTAGTGCTATAATCACTATCACAGTTCGCTTCAATTTCTGTCTGTTGTCTGTCCGCTGACCTCACCTTTACCAGCTGGATTCTCTCCCCTTCCGGTGACACCATAGACAGGATGTCATTCGTGTACTGAACTTCCTCATCTGTGATGAGAACAAAACACATGAAAGTTTGGATGGAAGAATGGTATAACTGCATGGACAAAGTAAAACGGAATTTGAAAAGAATCATAAACTGATATCACCATGCAAGTTAAATATTTCAACAACGGTACTGTATGTCTTGATTGTATCATTGTTACATTGTCTTGTTTTGTTATCCATCGTTGATATACAAACCATCATCTTAAAATTATTGCCTTGAGTTCAATATAAGGTAATTTAATGACTTAATTTGAAAGCAATGTAAATTTTTAATTTGTTTTCTTTTTCTGCAATAGGATCTTAACGTACCAGTAGTTATATAACAAAATAGCACTTATTGATTGATTGAAATTTATCCTGTCCACCATAAGCGGCTATCTCAGGGTGAATTAAGAGGAAACAACAAGCGAAAAAATGAATGCATAGCTGCCAACCTTTTCAAATTGAAAAACGTACTCTTACTGTACAAACTAATTCTAACTCGCACAAAAGCCTGTAACATTCCAGAAAACATTGATCATTTAACTTGAAATGATCCCCTCTAAGGTAAAGAACAAAAAGTCCACCGATTACTGGCCTTTCTGATGAAGTGCAATGGCTGTTTTGTGAACTAGGAATGGCAATCACAGAGTTTCACCGCCTCTCCCTGAATCTCTGCCGTTAACAAACGAAATACAGTAAACCTTCACATACATACTTTTTAAGGCAAATACAGACTTACGGACTCAAAGCCAAAAAAGCGTACAGAGTACATTTTTTATGTGCTGGTTGGCAGCTATGTAAATTAACGAGTGAAAAGAAAGAAGTAGGACCTACCAGTAGCACCTTCTAAACCTCCTACTAAGTAATAATAAAAAAAATACAATCTGCAAGACATTGTACAACACATAGAGTATCATGATGATGTTGGATGTACACATTGCATAATTACTCTCTATCATCACTGTTGTCACCACACAACCACGTAACATAGGGAAAAAAAGGGTGTCACTGACCTGGAGTCTGTGGTTCGATGATTCCAAACTTCAGGACGTGAATGGCGTCAAAGCATTTACGCAGGTGCGGTTGGACGGCCAGGGGATTTCTAGTCTGAGCCAAAATCTCAAGCAGCTCGTCGTTGGACAGGAAGTAGAAGCTATGCGTTGACGACATAATATGTGATAAAAATGACAATGAGTGACAAATCCACCAAAGAAGATAGAACAAACATGTGACGTTGATGAAGCTTGAAATTTTACCCCGACCACTATTACGATGATCTCAGGGTGAAGTAAGAGAAAACAGCAAGCTGAAAGATATGTGAACGAAGGAAAGAACAGAAATAAGACCTACTAGCAGCGTCTGCCAACATGTGACGTTTCAGGGTATGACCCTTTGTCAGACAATAAACGAGTAATGTCTACACACTTATAGAGGCATCACACAGTGTCAAGTCAAAAGGAGAACATTTTGGTTTTTGTTTACATTGACAATACAATGTAAACAATAAGTGAGAACACTATCTTTGTCAAACAAAATTGCATTGTAAATCTCAGGGTGAAAGAAAGGAAAGCAGCAAGATGAAAGATAATGAAAGAGTGAAAGGAAAGAAGTAGGACCTCCAGCAACTCCTGCTGACCGCAAACACATCAGGGTGGAGCGGAAAAAATACATGTGAAGTGTCTGTACCAAAGAAAACAACACCTGACCTAGCACTACTAGGATTTGAACCCAGGACCTAATGATTCCCAGTTCACAGCAGTGCCACAAGGCAACCAATGCCAGGATCATATATTTACAGTGAAAGTTGCAAACCGTGTAAGTGTAAAATTAGTAACACCTTTCTCTCTCTCATTTTTTTTAACCTTAGGAAGCCCTTATGCTTCGTCTAGTTAGGATTCCGTGGCACAAAAACCAATAAAAAAATCCGTATAATAACCATGTTATGAGCAATTTGTGTATCCCTATTGGGTTTACTTTTTGACACTTGCAAACCATATATGTCTGTGAAAAAAGATTAAAAACCGAAGCATCATTTTCTTCGATTTTCTCAAAACATCCAACATTAGACGTACAGGGTTCATGACTTTATGATCATCAGAATGAAGTGGCTGGATAAACAATTTTTCTGTGATGATAATGAGAAAATATCAAAAGGGAAGAAAATGACCACAGCCATCAGGATCGTACCGTGGGAAGATGACTCTCTTGGACTCCAGATAGGCATCCAGGCATTTCTGTATCTGATCCAGAAGGTCGTTGTTGTACTCAAATGTTTCCAACAAGCCTTTAAAAAAGAAAAGAAAGAATAAAAGTTCCTTCACTTCAAGGCTGTTACGGCCATAGAGCCAATAGCGTGAAGCTAAACAGGTGAGGACAATCACCTCCTGGATAGGACACTAATCTGATGCAGGTTTTTACTCCCAAGCTAGTGTTTGTACCCATGGGTTGAGTGGGGACAATGCGCGTTGTCTTTCCCAAAGAACACAAACGCCGAGCTCCGCTTGCCAGGATTTGAACCCGGGGACCTCAAGATCCCCAGTCCGGCAGCCTAACCACTGGGCCCCCGACGCCAACTTATAAGCCTATACATGAATAAAATTAGTCAAAGTTGTGATGATGATTCTGATTTTACCCACATATAGTGATCTCTGGGTTTCTGGTAGGATTTCCATGTTGCCCCGTCCGACTGCCATGTGAAAGATCCAGGGATCTCTAACGTGCACAGAGTGTTGTGAACTTCACACAGGACCTCCTTTTGTCGTCCGTCTCCGATGGGATGAAGTGTCGATCCGTCTCCCTGGACCAGGGGGTGGGTTTTATCTGAATAACTCCAAAACATTTTCCAACCTGTCGGGGCACAAATGTTTTGGTTGAGAGGCAGATACTTTACCTCTGGATTACCGTGTCTCTGTCAAACTTGTGGCATGCAGAAAAGGTTCACAGTCCGGCTGAAGCATAAGCTGCCATTTGTTAAAACATGCTCAGGGACATTGTGACTAGCAATGGCTTTAATTTCGACCGATAAATAATTTTTCATTGATGATAATGAGAAAATATCAAGGAGGAAGAAAATTACCACAGCCATCAGTCTCCATTTGCAAAAGCCAATTAACAGAGGTATAAGTAAAGTTCCTTCAAGGCCTTTGAGGCCCATAAAGCCAGAGTTTATCCCAGTTTCTATAGCTTAAAGCGGAACAGGTGACAATAATCACCTCCTGGCCAGGATGCAAGTCTGACGCAGGTTTTTCTCCCAAGCTAGTATTGTCCCCATTTGCATCTGGGCAAAGTGGGGAAAATGCGTGTTAAGTGTCTTTCTCAAGGAACACAATGCCGGACTTGGCTTTGCTAGGATTTGAACCGGGACCTCATGATCCCCAGTCCGCAGCCTAACCGCTCGGCCACCGTTGTTACAATCAACACTGATTTATACACTGCAATTATCACCTAGGAAATCTGTCTGAATAACATCACCAGGAAATCTGTCTGAATAACACCACTGTAATAATGAAAGCAACCTGTTCAAAAGGAGTACCAATCAACATTATTGCATGAACTAGCTATAAGTAAAATAAAATGTATAATTTCAAAGTCAAGACTCGAATATTGAACTTAAATTCAAAATCATGTGTGCTAACAAAAATGCTCGGTACTTGTGTTAGTCAGTTGTAATGATGAAGAAGAGGAAAATAAAAAGAATAAGAAGAATAAGAAGAATAAGAAGCAAAAAAAGAAGAGGAAGAAGAAGAAGAAGAAGAAGAAGAAGAAGAAGAAGAAGAAGAAGAAGAAGAAGAAGAAGAAGAAGAAGAAGAAGAAGAAGAAGTAAGAGGAGAAGAAGAAGAAGAAGTAGGAGGAGAAGAATAAGAAGAATAAGAATAAGAAGAAGAAGAAGAAGAAGAAGAAGAAAGAAGAAGAAGAAGAAGAAGAAGAAGAAGAAGAAGAAGAAGAAGAAGAAGAAGAAGAAGAAGAAGAAGAAGAAGAAGAAGAAGAAGAAGAAGAAGAAGTAAGAGGAGAAGAAGAAGAAGAAGAAGAAGAAAAAGAAGAAGAAGAAGAAGAAGAAGAAGAAGAAGAAGAAGAAGAAGAAGAAGAAAAAGAAGAAGAAAAAGTAAGAGGAGAAAAAGACGAAGAGGAAGAAGAAGAAGAAGAAGAAGAAGAAGAAGAAGAAGAAGAAGAAGAAGAAGAAGAAGAAGAAGAAAAAAAAGAGGAGGAGAAAAAGAAGAAGAAAAAGAAGAAAAAGAAAGAGACGTTACCTGGTTGGGCCCCGTTACGGATGGCGAGTGGAGTCTTTCGCACCTTCCTCATAATGTCTTTGTACGACTTGTCTACCTCGTTGAACATTTTGGCTTCTACAGGAAGCTGTCGTTGGATGTCTGGTGCGCTAAAAATAGACTCCAGGTACAACCAGTTCCTCTGGCATGTCAGCCAGGCTTCCTGAACAGCAATGCCATGAAAGAATACTTACAACAAAACTGAGCACGGATCTATGACATATTAAATGATACAATGGATAATACTTACAAAGCTGAGCATGGATATATGACATATTAAATGATACAATGGATAATACTTACAATAGACTGACCACGGATCTATGACATATTTAATGATGCAATGAATAATCCTTACAAAACTGAGCACAGATCTGTGACATATTTAATGATACAATGGATAATTCTTACAAAGCTGAGCACAGATCTATGACATATTCAATGATACAATGTGCTCTATTACAAATAATAAAAAGAAAATTAGTTTTAAAGATGAAGATGGATTTATAGATCGTATCCCCGCACAAATGCAAGATCATCTACTTTACATCATTCATTCCCTAAGTAGGACATTTTATTGGGAGCAAACAGTTCAGCTACCCGCTAGACACTTCAAACTAACACTCTGCAAAGATCTCTCTCTCTCTGTTCATAGCTTGGTTCTCATTCACACACCTGACTCCAGCAAGGTGACGAACCTTTCCTGGGAGTATAACGCTGTGAAAAAGACCTAGGCCAGCCAGGGTTTTGAACTAGTGTTGGGGTGATTACAAACTCCCAATACAACAGTTTAGTTTCCCCGTCCCCATGTATTCTCATAATTGAAGGTGTCATTTCAATAGTGTGCCTATATCCATTTTCGTGAAAAAGGAGACAGAGAGATAATCCTAGACAATAAAAGGAAATCGTGCTTCCTGAAAAGTGTTAAAATGAAATGATGAAAATACATGTTTACAGACGTTTGAAATTTGGAATTCCCAAAGCCAACAGTGCCAATGTCCATGGTTTTTGGCCTTTTTCTCTAAATGACATAATTGTGACTTTGGCACACTATTGAACTGATCCCTTCAATTGGCTGTTGATTTATAAAAAGCAGTCTCCACATTTCCAATAACCTTATCCAGGCTTTCCATTTCCGTTTCAGATTCACACAAAGTTTCAACGTGTACAATACCCAAAACCACAACCAGACATCACCACACCGCTATGAAAATCGACACCAACAAAAACAGACGACGGCCTCACCAGCGTCTTGTTGAAGAGGTTGATCGTGTTGCCCCAGTCGTCGACCTTGGCCTTGATGGGCCCCACGTGGCGGGAGGCCAAGATGGTTTGGATGTTGATGCTGCTGTCGTCTAGCAGCTGCTGGATGTCGTCAGTGCCTCCCAGGATGTACACGTCTTTCTGGTCCTTGAAGTGGAGGACGCTGAACTCCACCGTCCTCCACGAGTTGATGACCTGGAGGGGCATGAGATTGATTGATTGAAATTTGCCCCGTTCACCATAGTTTGCGGTGATCTCAGGGTGGATTAAGAGGAAACAGAGCCAGACAAATGCTAGATTAAAGAGTGAAAGGAAAGGAAAGGAAAGAAGTAGGACCTAGCAGTATCACTGGCCAACCGCCAACGAGGAGAGAAGAAGACAAAGACCCGTCTCTCTTGTTTCACTGGAATACATAATCCATCCACCATAAGCGGTGATCTCAGGCTGAATTAAAGAGGAAACAGAGCCAGACAAATGCTACATTAACACTTTGATTGTCAAGCTCTATGAGGCCTTATGGAATCCCCATTGCCAAGGGTTTGGGAAGAAAATGGGCAGAATAGGGTCATGTTACAAACAAACAAAATATCCATAAGTACACGAGCTGGGTAAGTGATATTTGGAGGATGGGTGGAATAATAAATGAGCTTTCAGTACATACCATCAAATATACAAATGAGGTCATGTGACCATGGCAGCCATATTGGATTTATCATGAATATGTAAATTTTGCCTGCTTTTTAAATAATTGCTTTGATTGAGCACTTCAGTGACATTTTTTATTGTTTTTTTTATGATAATGTTATGCAGACAACCCAAGTTGAAAAATAAAGTGTAATGATATCAATTTTCAGGATACTTTCCATGAATTCACAGGTTTTATTACATCATGAATAAGTTCTGTCACAAGATCAGGAAAACGCAATTTGAAAAATATCACTGGTTCAGACCTATTATCAGGATCTAGATCTATGTTCCTCACTCCCATTTGTTCTTCAAACTGTAACATCCATTCACATGGGTTACTAGTTTCTGGGTTTTCAAGATAGTTCCAATCCCATTCTAAAGTTTGATGTACATCTGCCTCCTTTTTCGAGGTCTGGCTCATTGTGGGTCATTCGGTACATCTATAGGCACTATCACTTCATTGTCGCTATCAGTACTATCACTACTCGCTTCACCGCTAGATCTAATATCATCTCCTACCAAATAATCACCTAAATCTTCATGAGAGTCGTGATCATGACGATAAACACTGGTGACATCTTTTGATTCCATCGTTCTGTTGTAACTATTGGGAAAAAACGGCTCTAAATCGAGTAATCGGCCTCATTCACCACTAAAAAAATTCAGGCAAATGACCGACCGACTTACGGTCAAAGGGAAGTAACTCCAGTAAGTCTACAGCATTGTAAAATAACTATGTAATTATAGTTTCTATGTCAAGATGGCATATGGTGTCCTATCGGAAGTGTTCAAATATAAGATGGCATATGCGTTTTATCGGAAGTGTTCAAAATATGTCGAAGATGGCATATGGCGTCCTGTCGGATTATTAAGATGGCAGTGTCCTATCGGAAGTGACATATGTCGAAGATGGCATATGGTGTCCTGTCCTATCGATGAAGGTGTCCTATCGGAAGTGTTCAAAATATGTCGACATATGTGTCCTATCGGAAGTGTTCAAAATATGTCGAAGATGGCATATGGCGTCCTGTCGGAAGTGTTCGACATACGTTGTCAAAAAGTGTTAGAGTGAAAGGAAAGAAGTAGGACCTACCAGTACCGTTCTGCTAACTAAAACAGAGGAGGAGAAGAAGACAAAGACCCGTTTCTCTTGTTTCACTGGAATACATAATCTATCCACCATAAGTGGTGATCTCAGGGTGAATTAAGAGGAAACAGAGCAAGATAAAGAATTGATTTAACAAACGAAGTGAAAGGAAAAAGAAATATGATCTACCAGCAACGCTGGCCAACCATCCATGGAGGAGATGAGATAGGCTGTAGACAGCCGTGCTCTAGACAAGCCCCTGGAAAGGGAGGAAGCTATTGAAATCTACATACTGTCTTTGAAAATATTGATAGGGAGTGATTGAATGAAGGTAGAAGCAGATTGAATGAAGTAGATAGAAGCAGATGAGAGGATGAGAGAGGGGGGAGGAGGATGGAGAGGGGAGAGAGAGAGAGAGAGAGAGAGAGAGAGAGAGAGAGAGAGAGAGAGAGAGAGAGAGAGAGAGAGAGAGAGAGAGAGAGAGAGAGAGAGGGAGAGACAGACAGACAGACAAACAGGCAGACAAACAGGATAGTATCAGGATGAAGCATAGTGACAGCCATGCTGGTAAACACCAGCCCTAGGGTTCAGCAAGTCAATCAAAATAAAGACACATGATGGCATCTTGAGAAATTTATCATGGCCACTGACCTTTTTGAGAATTGATTCGAGCGCCGCCTGGGAGGAGGCCATTCCAGCGATTTCCTGCATCTCATCGGCATGGTCAAAAGCTCGGATTTCAATCAGAAGGTTCAGGTTCAGCAACTCGCGTTTGGGATCAAACTTGTAGTCCAGGATGTTCTGAATGAGCTCCCAGTGGCGTTTGAGCAGATGCGGGTTTCGCATGTCCGTTACTACTTGCAGCTGATGAAGAATATAAACGGAAAAGAAGTTTTTAAAAACAAAGAAGTGAAAAAATACGCCTTTACATAGGAAAACAATTTATTCAAGAACTTCTCCCATAAGTACAAAAGAGAAATGTGCATTTCACCATTAATAGAATACTTGAAATAATAACTCCCTGACAAAATCAATTACAGAAGACAGTCGTCGCTGTTTAGTGTCACGGGGTCCATTCCCTGGTCTTTCCGTTGTCTGACAGTATCGCCAATGGTTGACAAATTTTCTAGTTTTTTAGAGTGAAAAATCTACAGATATTTAGCTTTGTCATTACTGATGAGTTCTGCTTTCCACTGTGACCGCTAAGTGGCAGTAACTGCAGTAGTAGGAAAGACAAAACCGTTTCCATCGGGTACCTACCCTGTCTTTCATTTCCTCCACTTTTTCTTTGAGCTTGGAACACACTGCGTTGGGAGGAAGGCCTCTCTCTAAGGTCTGGCAAGTTTTCAAATACCTCATGGTCGTCAAAGCGAGCTCCTCTGGGTCCAGTTTCTCAAAGGGAGCCTGCAGGTACAGTTTATGGACTGATATGCATATATAATATCCATGTAAGGTGTGTTTTTGTTGAAATTTATCGTTTATCCCAATATGCAAAATTTGCTTGTTTTACTGAAATTCTTCCCCCCCATCCACCACATGCAGTGTTTCTCTCATAGAAATTTACCCCATCCACCATAAGCAGTGTTTGTTTCATTGAATTTCACCCCATCCACCATATCGACGGTGAAAGTCACAAACCGTATAAGTCCAACTTTGGGTTTTTGATCTTTTTTTAATCTATTTTCACAGACATACACGGTTTGAAAGTGTAAAAACCTAGACCCAATAAGGATACACGGATTGCTCATATGGTTGTCATATGGGTTTCTATTGGTTCTTGTACCATGGAATCCTAACTAGACAAAAGAATAGAGCTTCCTAATGTTAAAAAAGCAGGGGGAAAGGTGTTACTAATTCTAGACTCACACGGTTTATAGTACTGTGTTTCTTTCTTATAAATTCATCCCATCCATCATATAAGGTGATCTCAGGGAGAAGTGAGAGAAACAGAAGATGAAAGATAAGTAAAAGAGTGAAAGGAAAGAAGTAGGACCTACCATGACCACCGCATACTGCCCACTAGATGAAATGAAATAAAAGTGAAAGAGTGAAAAGGAGGAAAGACCTTCCAGCAGTACCTGCTAACCATCAACCCACATGTGGTGATCTCAGGGTGAACAAACAGGAAACCGCGAGATGAAAGTGGTAATTCACTATTTTCTTCTTTTTTCTCTCTTTTTCTCTCAACACTACAATTTGTACCTCTTATGCATGTGTGAATACAATGTATTTGTGTAGAGTAAAGTCGGTCGTGTGCATTGTAGGTTGACACGCTTATTCTTCGCACACAGTGTCTCCCCGCCAAGCCAGCAGCCTCGAATGACAACAGAAATGTGTGTGTAGCACGCCCCTAACTTCCATTTGTTTTGTATTCTGATTCGATGCACTATGTGCTGAGTTATCGATCGGTAAGTATTTCCCATAGCAGTTTTACCTGTTTTAGTAAGGAAGACTAGTGACATTCATAAGCTCTGTAAATGGATGATATATCGTGTTGCCTTGTTTTGATGATTAAAATGTACCTATAACATCATGAAATGTATTCTAGAACTTAAATAGTGTGCCTAGACATGCTAGTTTGTCTATTAAGGGAAGGGGGATCATGAGAAGGCAGTTTTACCACAAATGGGACAAAACTCTTTTATTGCAATACTGGATTGAGCAGTTCATTCCCTTGACATTCATACCATAACAAAGGCTCAGTATCGATTCTTTCATTTTATACGATTCTTTTTTAGAAATGATACCGGCCTAACCTTCGGCTGTACCATAAAAGTCGTAAATTTTGTCTAAAGTATATCAAATTGGTACTCATTTTAATTATCACAAAGTACACTATCTGAGGAGTCTACTTTTGATGAATTGTTGTCAATATTATTTAAGATCGGCCTATTATTACGGGAAACATTTCGCGCACCTGTTATAAGAAAAATGCCATCCCCACATGAGTATAAGGGATCTGGGCGAGTTGAAATAGGGTCGACATGAAGTTTTTGATAGCCTCTCACAATTCTTTGATGTTTCAAAGTATTACATTATTATTTTATAGGTTTATATGCCAGACTGTGATTTTTCGAACATGGAATGTTAGGGCAATAAATGGAAAAGAGTTAGAATTAGTTGAAGAAATGGAAAAATTCAAAGTAGATATTTTGGCCATTACAGAAACAAAGAAAAAGGATAAGGAATAGAAAATGTAGGACCGAATCATATTTCAATCTTCTCAGGAGTAGATGCCAAAGATAGAGCTAGAGCAGGAGTAGGCCTCCTAGTGCATAAAAGACATGAAAAGCTACTAGAAAGGCTATTAGAGGTAAACATTAAACCAAAAGGACGAGAAATTAAATTATTAATAGCTTATGGACCAAACGAAGACGCAACTAAAGAAGAAAAAGATATCTTCGAAAACGATTTACAAATAGCTGCAGAGAATCTTAAACCTAAACAGGAACTAATGCTTTTAGGAGATTTAAATGCTAGAGTAGACAACAATGTAGAAACATCAGGAGGAGTAATAGGTAAAGAAAGAGAGACAACAACTTCTCCAAATTGAGAGAGACTAATAGATTTTTGCCTAAAGAATAACATGAAAATAGCCAACACCTTTTTTCCTCATAAAGATATCAACAAATATACAAGAGTAAATGAAGGCAGGTGTGAAAAGTCAATGATAGACTACATAATAGTTAACAGCTCCCTTTTCTTACAGTACATTGGATGCAAAACAGAGGAGCAGAAATATTTAGTGATCATCACTTAGTGATTGCCAAAATGAGATTACTGACTGAAGAAAACAAACAGAAAAGGAAAGAGGAGACAGCTACTAAACTCAAAATAGAGGAACTAAATAAACCAACAGTAAAACAGATATTCCAATCTAGGATTAAAAGATTTATCTGTGAAAGACAGATAGATCTGAATGATAGCACAATAGGAGAAAAGTGGCAGATGTAGAAAGAAACGCTCCTCTGTTGTACTGAAGAAGTTTGTGATAGGAAACAAATTAAAGGAGATAGGAAAGGAGAGAGAGGGAGAGAGAAAGAGAGAGAGGAGGAGGAGAGGGAGAGAGAAAGGGAGAGAGAGAAGAGAGAGAGAGAGAGAGAGAGAGAGAGAGAGAGAGAGAGAGAGAGAGAGAGAGAGAGAGAGAGAGAGAGAGAGAGAGAGAGAGGAGAGGAGAGAGAGAGAGAGAGAGAGAGAGAGAGAGAGAGAGAGAGAGAGAGAGAGAGAGAGAAAGAGAGAGAGGAGAGGAGAGAGAGAGAGAGAGAGAGAGAGAGAGAGAGAGAGAGAGAGAGAGAGAGAGAGGGGAGAGAGAGAGGGGGGGAGAGACATGCAAAAGACACAATAATAGGAACCAAAATCTGTGTTATACGTAAAGCAGGTAGCTAGTCACCTCTCGCCAGTATTGGACAATGGATGACCACTCCTTTACAGATGACCACAAGGTGTCCCTTAGCTTGAGCTTGTCATAAGAATCGTCCAGGTACTCAAACTTGGTGATCTCCACCTGTAAGGTATGGCAAGACATGACTAGGAAATGGTAGTTAGTGTTGCTAACAAACTTGACCCTTTGAACCCTGACCAGCTGAGCCTTCTTTCACTTGTACCTGAGCTCCCGAACATATTTAGCTTTTTGTTTTTATCTGACTTGATTTACCCACATCCACAACCAAGGTGATCACAGGGTTTTTGTAGGATTTGTAATTTTGTCCGGACCGCCCTATAAACAGCTAAGGGATCTTTAACGTGCACAGTGTTGTGGTGTGCACACGAAACCTCCTTTTTATCGTCTGTCTCCGATGGGACTAGGTATCAATCCACCTATCTGGATCAGGGGTAGTTTTGCTAAAAAATATCAAAGAATTTTTCAACCGTTGGCAGGGCTTGAACCCACTACCTTTTGATTGAGAGGCCAACACCTTGCCTCTGGACTATTGAGTCTCCGGATAGCCAGGACTAAGAACTGACTTTGGGTCACATATTTTACTATAAAGAAAATTTAGAAGTGTTTGACCGAAAAAGCAAAACATTCTAACTTTCGAATACCGAAAAATATCAAGAACTGGTTATATAATGCACATACAAATCAAAGGAAAGCATAAAAGTGAGAGGAGATTTGAGTCGTTCATGACATTTAAATAGACATTGATTTTTTTAAACACCTTAAGTTCTTTCTGCTGTTCTCTCAGCTCCCGGAAGCGGCTTTGAACAGACTGCATCCGGCCCATGAGGTCATCCAGAACTGCTCTGATTTCATCAGGATTGGCCTTCTCGTCAAGCAAGATTGGGTTCTGGAAGGAAGAAAAAAATAACAACACTCCATATGATTTGAGTAGTTCAGAGCAGACCAAGTTCGTCCCATCAAGTACAAATTCAAGGAAAGATGTTCAAATTCTCGTTTTCTGCCTGCACCTTCTAATTTCCGGCTCCCCACATTTGAAATTCTCATTCTCTGGAAACAAGAACTAGTCCCAGTCTTTCGGCCTTGAAAAGCAAATTGAAAACTGAAGCTTTTAGTATAGCCTACCAGTGAAATTTTTGTCTGCAATAATTGTGTTTTAGATTATATTATATAAACATATGTGTGTGTGTGTGTGTGTTTGTGTGTGTATGTGTATATATGTTACAAGTTGTAACATTACATGATGTTTCATTGTATACTTTGTTGAAATGTAAAGCGCCACTGAGCACTTCTATGTAGATATCAGCGCTATATAAACAATTCCTTTTCTTTTCTTATCTTCCAAGTTACAGCAGAGCAAGCTGACAAATTTTAAGTAAGCCTTAACATAGGGGATCTCATTCGTGGGTTGAATTTTAAGTAAGCCTTAACATAGGGGATCTCATTCATGGGTTGAATTTTAAGTAAGCTTTGACATAGGGGATCTCATTCATGGGTTGAATTTTAAGTAAGCTTTGACATAGGGGATCTCATTCATGGGTTGAATTTTAAGTAGCTTTAACATAGGGGATCTCATTCGTGGGTTGAATTTTAAGTAAGCTTTAACATAGGGGATCTCATTCGTGGGTTGAATTTTAAGTAAGCCTTAACATAGGGGATCTCATTCGTGGGTTGAATTTTAAGTAAGCCTTAACATAGGGGATCTCATTCGTAGGTTGAATTTTAAGTAAGCCTTAACATAGGGGATCTCATTTGTGGGTTGAATTTTAAGTAAGCCTTAACATAGGGGATCTCATTTGTGGGTTGAATTTTAAGTAAGCTTTAACATAGGGGATCTCATTCGTGGGTTGAATTTTAAGTAAGCCTTAACATAGGGGATCTCATTCGTGGGTTGAATTTTAAGTAAGCCTTAACATAGGGATCTCATTCGTGGGTTGAATTTTAAGTAAGCCTTAACATAGGGGATCTCATTCGTGGGTTGAATTTTAAGTAAGCCTTAACATAGGGGATCTCATTCGTGGGTTGAATTTTAAGTAAGCCTTAACATAGGGGATCTCATTCGGTGGGTTGAATTTTAAGTAAGCCTTAACATAGGGGATCACATTCGTGGGTTGAATTTTAGGTAAGCCTTAACATAGGGGATCTCATTTGTGGGTTGAAGTCGAATGGTAGAGTTCCCTCAAGGCTGTCATGGCCCATGGAGCTGGAGCTCATTCTGGTTTCCATTGCGTGAAGCGGAACAAGTCAGAGGTGTCATGGAGAAACCGTAGTGTCTTGAATTTGTAATCGAGGCGGCACTGGTTCGAGACCCTTGGCTGGTCCAGGTGCTTTTTTCCAGTGTTGTACTCTTAGGAAAGGTACTTCACTCTGCTTTCCTCCCTTGACTCATGTGTGAATGAGCACCAAGCTATAGGTTGAAAAAGATATTGTTAAAGCGTCAGTACGATGTGCCTAACAGCAAAACTGAACCATATGCTCCTCAGGGAGTTGACAAGGACTTTGAATAAAACACCCTGGCTGAGGGATGAATGATGTACATTCGGTGAGAATGCATTTGTGCGGGGACAGGGGCCTGTAAATCCGTCTTTTTTATTTTTGAATTTTAAATCTTAAGACAGAGACTCCTGGACTGTTGGTCGGATTTTGTATGTGTGTTCATAATCTATACATACACATGTTCATAATACTTTCGTAGGCGCACAGAGAAAATGAATAAGATGACTTGCTTGTTATAAAACCAACCAGAAGACTCGTGGTTTTACAGTTTGTTGCAGGTCTTAATAACAATAATTATATTATTAATGATAAACACTTATACAGTCCTTATTCCGCTAAAAGAGGCTCCAAGCGCTTTACAATATTGTAATACAGTATAAACATTAAAATGCGATGATGCATACTATCAAAATGCAATGATGCATGCTATCAAAATGCGATGATGCATGCTATCAAAATGTTATACAATACTATACTGGAAATACAAGGGTACCAGTGTCATAATAATTTATTGGGCCGCTTACATTGAAAGATCTATCTTTTGGTTGGTGATATAAGAGGAAGTTTTTACTGTTAAACTATCAAGAGCATTGCAACCTCACTGTTGACAGACGGCTGTATAAAAGACATCCCCATTGCTGTTGTAAGGTTGTCATCTCCTTTCCTGGCAAAAACTGGCGGTAAGCGGGAATGGCGGTATAATACGTTTTAAATGTAGATAGATAGATAAGATAGATAAATAGATGTATTGATAGATAGATAGATAGATAGATAGATAGATAGATAGATAGTTAGATAGATAGTTAGATAGATAGATAGATATGGTTTTCGTTGTCCAAACATAGTAACAGGAGAGAGCAAAGGGACATAACTATCCCATTCTGTACTCACATTCATATCTTCCATAATTCCCTTGATTTCCACGGACATCGCCACCAAGTCCTTGTCGGCACACTTGAATAGCATGAACTGCTCCACCACGAACATGGCCTTAGCGCCCAGTCAGGGCCCTGTCAATGGCGTTCTTTGCACTGTCAATGATAGGCTCCACAGTCTGGGGAATAGCATGATGAGATGCAATGGAAAGAACAACATAGGGCACCATGCAGAACAGTGGTGTCTACTGACACTGAAGGTCAAATTTGTCTAATGACATAAAGGTTCCATTACAGAATAATGTACAACAGTCTCCTATTTCCCACTGACCGAAACATAACTAATGTTATTCCATTCTGTGTATTTTTGAGCCATAACAACCACATATGCATGAGAAATTTGAGTTGAGACTAGTGGTGTCTACTGACACTGAAGGTCAAATTACCAATGATCATAGATCAAAGTGGTCATTCTGGTCAGGTAGTCATTCTGAGCAGGTTATAATATTATGGTGAAGTGGGAGGGGGGCAGAATTTGTCTAATTAAACCAAAACAATAGTCGCGTTCTGAGCTGACAGATATAATGTGTATCACTATCAATATCAGCCCGCATTCAGACCCATCTTTCGGGAGATAAGATGCCCATGTAAGGCATGATCTACAACATGATAAGCGGGAGATTGTGTCTCAGTCAAGCAAACATGAATCCTGTGCAAAGCATGTAGACGCAATGCAAGACGGTTATTTAATCGGAGATTGTTTTTCAACGCAGACAACGATTGTCAATACCAGTGACATCAAAGTATATAGAAAACATTGCAAGCCTGTCCTTTCTCACTTAATATAAAAGCTAAATAAGCCGCTCTAGCCAGCGGTCCATGATAGTGGTCATAGGATTGCAAACAACGGGAGTTGGGAGCACTTATTCACAATAGGCAATGCAATCCATTCACCTTGCAGGTGCTTGCATAGAATAGAAGTGTCTGGATGGACAGACCAGGTGACAAGGTGTGAAGTCTTGCTTTGATGACCTGCCGCCTGTCCTTCAACTGTCTTGAGACACTGACTGATACAGTAGTCTCCACCAAAATACGGTCCAGTGATAAAGAAATCTTGCATTTTGTCGAAGGTGCATTTTAATGGAGTCAAAGGTCATGACCCATTACTGTGTATTTACATTGTCATTCTTGTTTGGAGACACGTGTAAACTCTCTTTCTTTGTTGTTTGTTATTGTTTGGGTTTTGTTTGTTATTCGTTGGTTTGCATAAATCTAGTACATTCTTCTCCCACTGAAGACTACAACAAGGAGTACTGATGGTGAAGACATTCAGCAAAAATGTGCATACAGAGTATGATCTCCATGGGTAAAAATTACAAAAGGCCTTTCTCAGATTTTCTCACCGTGATCAAAGAGAGAGAGAGACGATCAGACTGTCTGTCTGGCAGACCATTGAGTGAGAGAGGGAAGGCGAGGGTAACAGTCACCAGAGCCGAGACAGCCAAGATTAGTTGGTTAAAATCTAGATGTCACACAAACATACACAGACACACGCATACACACCTGCGTGACAGATTGTGTCCCTGGGATGAGGTGAGAAGAGATTATTAAGTTTATTTTTCCACAACAAATTGGAGACAGACTTACAAAAATCTGTTGGGTTTTGACGAAGTCAAACCAGCTGTAGTTGCATTTTGAGGGGGTAATTTGCATTGTAAAATTTGGTTACCTAAAAAATTTGCATTATGACGCATCAAACATTTTGACGGCATGCAATTTTGCAATGGTAATGATTGGTTATGACCCAACAGCACGAGCCTCGATTTGGCAGTGAAAATTTTCCCGTTTGTTCCTATCAATTTAACTTATGTATAGGTGTAATGGGCATGGTGTACTGTGTTGAAATATGTTGTTTTTTCCTGCCGTTTCCGGTTGCCATGGAAACGGTGACCATCTTGGACTTTGCCCCCAAATTTCACACAGTTCAATATGGATATGCTTTTTCATTTTTCAATAAATTTCTTTGAAACTTGGCACACACCTTATATGATAGAATATCTAAATTTGATCAGATCGGATTTTTGTTTCATCAGTAAGTTTTTAATTTTATGAATTTTTGAAAATAGGATATAAGAACATCCAAAACTATACAAAAATATTGTACAAAAAATTCAATTTTTTCAAAACTATAATACATATAAAAAAAAAAGCATCTGATCATTTCTTTGTTTCTCCACTCATCATCCATACCAAATTTCATGAAGATACGTTGAGAAATAAAAAGTAGATAGGAACAAAAAAGGGCATTTTTTTAGAAAATCTTATTTTCCCCCTATTTTCTGTTATTTAAATACATTTTTCTCCCATAAACCTAAGAAAAGAGTAGGATAATACTTTGAAACATCATAAAACCTTGAGAGGCTCTCAATTACTTCCTATAGACACTATTTCAAGTGCACCAGCACCTTTTTACTCATTTTGAAATGGTGCCTTTTGATAATAGGTGTCGGAACATGTTCCGTATCTTCCGGCCGATCTAAGACAATATCCATAATAGATCCCCAAATATGTTTGTTTTGGATAGCGTTTACTGTGTCGATCATAATGAGTACCGCTTGATATACTTTAGATAACATTTCTATCTTTTAATTGTATAACAGCTGTGTTGAAAGACTGGCCTGTATCGTTTCTAAAACATTCCTATAAATTCAAATAATCGATACTGACACCCCCCCCCCAGGCATGTGGTTGTTCTGGACATGGTGGTCGTTACGACAGGTTGGACTGTAATGGCAACATATACAAAATACTAAATCTCAGAAATTTACCTGAAACAATACGTTGTCTTCTGGACGTCTCGCTATCTGGAAGTTGTCCATGATGGAAAACATGTCCCGGATCAAAACAGCCGTCAAATCCAATTTGTCAATCTGAAAAAGCAAAGCAGAACAAAATGTAAACATGCTTTTCTTTCGGTCATTGCAATTTACCACATACACCATATGGAGTGATCTCAGGGTGAATATAGAGGAAACAGCAAGATATGTTTGCTTCATTGAATTTTACCCTGTCCACCATATGCGTCGATCTCAATGTGCATTAACCCTCTAAAGACCATGGCCCTATATAAAGGGCATGCCATCATTGGACAGGGAAGCGTATATATAGGGCGTACCGTGTTTGACCGGGAAGAGCCACGGCCCTATATAAAGGGCATAGACCCTGACCTTCTATAATGGAAAATTCCACTGTCCTTTTAAGGTAAAATGACGTAGTAAATGCTCAAATATAGAGTGAAGTAACAGCCAATGAAAACATCTTTATTTTAAGCTCATAGCGTCCCTAGAGGCCTTGTTATCAATCGGCGAAGTGATGCACTTTATTGAGTAGTGTTCACTGTGTAATCATCCTCCTTTTGTTTAGCGTTTCATTGTTTGTCAACACAATAAAGATCACTGATCTAAGTGATCTGAGTGTTGTTAGACAGTTGGTGATGTAAACTGACAACAGTGGCCCTAATTAAATGTCATTCATGAATGAATCGACGAATCATGATGACCTAGATGTCGAGATAGATTTATCAGAGGAAGAAATCCCCATTTTTCCTTCTTGGTCTAAAGACAAATAATCAATTTACTAAATTTATGTCTAATATCAAAATATTAATGCCTCGTGTTATCAGCTTTCAGAAAATGTATGGTTTTATATGTCTAGTATCACTTATCACAGTTATATAGTCTTTTTTCTACCCTAGGCAAAATCTTGGCTTTTCCCTTTGCCACGCGCTAATTTTTTCCACTCAAGCGGCTGTGGCAATCCCACATCCCAGGAAGGGGGGATCCCTACTAGTGTTAAGAGCAACAGTGAGAGGAAAGATAAGAGAAATATTGCTTGGAAGGATATGATTTAAAACACAGGTGCAAGTCAATGTTTCTCTCAAAGAACTTTTCTATTATTTGTCTAATTGTAGATATGTGGTTTTGTACACTTCTTCCTGGTCTAAATCCACTCTAATGCTCTTCAATCTGATCCTCTAACGCTAAGTAGTGATATCCCTCTATAGTTTGAGCATTCCATAGTTGATCCTTTCTTTCTTATGTATTTTTAGTCGTCTGGCACCTGTTTGACTTCCATGCTTGTTGGCATATTGCAGTATTTTGTTTGCCTCTCTCCCTTGGGTTTGAATCATTTCTGGATAAACTTGATCTGCTCCTGGAGCTTTTCCTAATTTCACTTTTCATATAGCTGTTTGGATTTCTTCCATTGAGATATCTATATCTTCAGCTGTCTTCTCTGGATTACTTGTTACTCTTACTAATTGATCTTTACTTCTTTGTTTCATACGATGTGGAGGAATTATGTAATTGGTGAAAATGTTTTCTCCATGTTTCTATAATTTCACTGTCTTTTTTCATTATTTCTCCTTTGGCATTCTTCATTGCCCCCCCCCCCCCACCCCCCCCAGAATAGCTTTTGATTTCCTTGATAGCTTTCTTAAAGTCTTTGTCCAAACTCTTCCCATTGTTCCTGTTTTGCTTTCCTAACTTCCTCTTTGGTGATAGTTCTTTTATTCACGTAATCTATCCTATCCTCTGGTCTCTTTGCAAGTATTTCTCCCAGGCATCCTTCTTTTCTTTGATCTTAGTCTTGACATTCTCATTCCACCATGCTGTTCTTTTCCTTTCTCCTTTAATTTGTTTCCTACGACAGACCTCTCTTCAGTACAACTGAGAAGTGTTTCTTTATACATCTGCCACTTTTCTACTATTGTGCAATCATTCAGATCCATCTGTTTTTCACTGATAAATCTTTTTATCCTAAATTGTACACCTGTTTTACTACTGGTTTATTTAGTTCCTCTATTTTGAGTTTAGTAGCTGTCTCCTCTTTCCTTTTCTGTTTGTTTTCTTCAGTCAGTAATCTCATTTTGGCAATCACTAAGTAATGATCACTAAATATTTCTGCTCCTCTGTTTTGTATCCGATGTACTGTAAAAAAGGGAGCTGCTAACTATTATGTAGTCTATCATTGACTTTTCACACCTGTCTTCATTTACTCTTGTATATTTGTGGATATCTTTATGAGGAAAAAGGTGTTGGCTATTTTCATGTTATTCTTTAGGCAAAAATCTATTAGTCTCTCTCAATTTGGAGAAGTTGTTGTCTCTCCTTCTTTACCTATTACTCCTCCTGACGTTTCTACATTGTTGCCTACTCTAGGTTTAAATCTCCTAAAAGCATTAGTTCCTGTTTGGGTTTAAGATCCTCTGCAGCTATTTGTAAATCGTTTTCGAAGATATCTTTTTCTTCTTTAGTTGCGTCTTCGTTTGGTCCATAAGCTATTAATAATTTATAATTTATTTTTCTCGTCTTTTTGGTATAATATTTACCTCTAATAGTCGTGGGCTTATAAATTCCACATTTCTAGTAGCTTTTCATGCCTTTTATGCACTAGGAGGCCCTACTTCTACTCTAGCTCTATCTTTGAAATCTACTCCTGAGAAGATTAAAATATGATTCGGTCCTACATTTTCTATTCCTTGTCCTTTTTCTTTGTTTCTGTAATGGCCAAAATATCTACTTTGAATTTTTCCATTTCTTCAACTAATTCCAACTCTTTTCCATTTATTGCCCTAACGTTCCATGTTCCAAAAATCAGTCCGTATTTGTTTCCAAGTTCATCTTCAAAAGATCAAGCCAGTTGTATTATATTTATTTCTCTGAATCTGTTTGGTTTTGGATAAGCAGGGGATTAGCCCACTGTACCCTAGATAGATGGTGAGGCTGCCACCTTGAGGCCCCCTACAGGGCCTTGTTATTTTCTGTCAGGTTTAACTCCCTTAGCCTTTAGTCGTTCAAGACCAGCCTGCAAGGCAGCAGATTGTTATTTTCTGTCAGGGTTAACTCCCTTAGCCTTTGGTCAGCCAAGTCTACTCCTGTACAGGTGCTTACCTGTCCACTGCCCGAGGCATGGCTTTGTAACTAAATCAAATAAGTGAGACGGACTGAGCCGATCGGATTGGCTATGTGTCAGTTCAGTGTGTAGAGACAAATAATGTTGTTTTTGTATTTAGTATTTGGAGGGCGTGCTCTATGTATTCATGACTTCAAGTTTGAGAAGTACGAGTTTTGTGAGTTATTGCTTTTGCGAGACATAGGAGCTTAAATTTGGTGTTTGGCCCATTTGAAAAACTTACCAAATTTTTCAAAACTAAAAAATTCGTAACTTAGTTTAAAATTGACCTACAGAAATAATTTTGGTATCAAATTTCTCAGGAAACAAAAGTTCTTTGCAGTGGTAGCAATTGCTTACACTTGAGATTTCTGTTTGGACTACCTTTTTCTCTAAAATGTTACAAGTCATGGTTGAGTAGTTTGCGTATATTATCAACAGGCACCCAGAGCAAGTTGTGGAATCAAACCATAATATCGACGGTGAAAGTTGCAAACCACGCAAGTCTAAAATTAGTAACATCTTGTCCTCCCCTTTTTAACATCAGGAAGCCCCTACGCTTCATCAAGTTGGGATTTCGTGACACAAGAACTAATAGAAACCTGTATAATAACCATATGAGCAATCCGTGTATCCCTATTGGGTCTAGTTTTTGACACTTGCAAACCGTGCATGTCTGTGAAAATTGATTGAAATGCGCATCATCCTTTTCTTAGATTTTCTCAAAACATTCAAAATTGGACCTACATAGTTTGCGACTTTAACCGACGATATTGTACTTGATTCAAACAACTATCTGCAAAAATGGGCCAATGTTACCTTCACTTGAAAATAATCTAGGAACTTGAGAGAGCTGACATATTCCACGGTGTTGGAGGGCACAAATTTCAGAGTCTTCAAGGCTTCTCCCAAGGACTGCAGCAAGTCATTCATAGCCTGGTGTGTTATGATTGGCAAGTCTCTGTGAATTTGCTGAAAAAGAAATCAAATTACATGTAGGCTTATTAACATTGTATAGGTAGATAGATAGATAGATAGATAGATAGAGAGAGAGAGAGAGAGAGAGAGAGAGAGAGAGAGAGAGAGAGAGAGAGAGAGAGAGAGAGAGAGAGAGAGAGAGAGAGAGAGAGAGAGAGAGAGAGAGAGAGAGAGAGAGAGAGAGAGAGAGAGAGAGAGAGAGAGAGAGAGAGAGAGAGAGAGAGAGAGAGAGAGAGAGAGAGACTTACACACACACATACATGCACACACACAAGGAAGGACTACAGGTTGATAGTTGAGGACATTCTTATAATATCATATGTATACAATATCTATATCTTTAAGCTCATTCCCATTTTTAGATTTTTTTTGCAAAACAAATTTTTTAGAAATATTTAACATGATTTAATGGAATGAGTCCTACAACAATAGCTGTAGTGTTGTGTGTTTTCGTACTGCTGAGACTGTACCATGCTCTACCTGTACTGTCGAGTTGTCGGGGAGTTGAATAAAGTACATGTGCCTGTGAAGACTTGTTTCCAGTGTCTTATTACAATGTTGCCCTTTATGCATATTTCTTAAGTGTCTGGACTATTGTTTTTACATTTACATTATGTACTCATTTTTTCGTCATATATATTCATAGTAACAAATTATGCACTCTAATTCAATTAATTGACTATTATCTATTTCTATAATATTTCTATAATAACGTAAATTCTTTATTCCAATGTACATAATGTGTATTTTATAGATCGTTGCAAAGCGAAGATGATGTACCTTTATGAGGACAATAAAGTTTTGTTGAATTGAATTGAATTAATTTTTCAATCAGATACGCAAGGGGTTTATCATTGGTTTTTTTATCAGAATTTACCTCAGCCACCACAATGAGGAGATCTCTAGGTGAATTCAAAGGAAACAGCCAGATGAAACAAAGGTGAAAGAGTGAAAAGGAAAGAAGTAGGACCTACCAGAAGGAACCTGCCACGCACCCGCATATGCTCTGCCGTTTTCACTTGAAAGGGTGTATTTTGTCTCTCAACCCTGTTTCGCTGCAATCACGACAAATGTGTTTTCGTCTCCCAATTTCTCATTTGTATGAAACAAACCGGTAAACTTACATCAATACAAAGACCAACTACCCAGATGTTCAAACTAGTACTAGTAGCAGAATTTCCAGTTTCCATAGATTACGCAATACAAGCAAGGCGCCCTTTCATTTGAAAGGGGGAGGGGGAGAGAGGGAGAGAGAGAAAGAGAAAGAGGCAGACAGACAGACAGACAGAGACAAAGAGAGAGAGAGAGAGAGAGACAGACAGACAGAGACAGAGACAGATAGACAGAGATAGAGAAAGAGAGGGAGAGAGATATAAAGAGAAAGCGGTAGAGAGGAGAGATAGACAGATAGCCAGACAGAGACTAGTTATATGTGTATCTATTTTTACGATGGCAAAAATGTGAAACCGTATCAAAATTAGGTCTGGATCTAGATATATGCATGTACTTTTAAGAACAGGCAAAATAACATCGCGGGGGGGAAGGGGGAGAGAGAGAGAGAAGAGAGAGAGAGAGAGAGAGAGAGAGAGAGAGAGAGAGAGAGAGATAGAGAGAGAGAGAGAGAGAGAGAGAGAGAGAGAGAGAGAGAGAGAGAGAGAGAGAGAGAGAGAGAGAGAAGAGAGAGAGAGAGAGAGAGAGAGATACAGACAGAGAGACAAAAAGAGAGACAGACATACAGATAGATAAAGGGCAATTAAAATCCAAAGTAAATGTATAAATCCAATAAATAATATATATCATATAATACTGATATGACACATTATGATTATTGTGAAGAAGCTTGTCATAAAAAGCATGATACTATTGATACTCTTGTGAATTACAGCTTTGCTTTCTGTCCCTGCAAATCTTGACATTGTGTTTTCTAAATTTTAAACCCTGATTTATATTGATTTGAGGTTGATGGGGCACATTAAAATTATTTTCTGCTGACACTTGGTTTTCGGCAATATTTTCCAGTCACTGCATCATGTTAACTTACTTCATTCGCAACTAATAACAGTTTCAGCTGTTAGTTTGTTCTGAAATATTAATCACTGATTAGACAAAGACCATCAAGATGATCTGCCCCCTACTCAAAAGAAGATGACTCTCAACTCTTGAGCTGCTGTCAATCAAGCGTATCAGCCAATAGATTTTGATGCACACGTTGCGATGATCAGCCGTGACCATTATACGCCCTTATAAATTAAAACTAGAGGGCCATGGCAGGCCGCTGTTTTCACGAAGCCGATTATACGCCCTGCTGGCGATTATACGACCTTTCATTTGAAAACGGGTGGCATCGTTTTGATTACACGGCCCTTAAAAAAAAATTGAAATACTTCTAATTTTGAATAAAAATTATTTTTTTTAAATTTTGAACACACTAGCGAGTTTGTTTAAGTCTATACGAAATTGTAAAAACGTGTTTGAAAAAAAAACCCAACTATACGCCCTTTCAAATGAAACGGCAGTGCTGTGGTGATCTCAGGTGAATTCAGAGCTTACAGCAAGATGAACGATAGATAGAAGAGTGAAAAGGAAAGAATCACTGAAAGAAATCTTTACAATAAAAACAAGCAAAACTCATCATAACATCTTCCTTTCCCATTTTGACATCGATTTATGATCTGTTTATAGATACAATAATATGCCTGATAGACTAGCACGGCAAGGCTAACAGTTCAGCACAATGTAAGGCAGCACCTGACAGTTGAGAATTCAGAGCTTACAGCAAGATGAACGATAGATAGAAGAATGAAAAGGAAAGAATCACTGAAAGAAATCTTTACATAAAAACAAGCAAAACTCATCATAACATCTTCCCTTCCCATTTTTTGACATTGATTTATGATCTATTTATAGATACAATAATATGCCAGATAGACTAGCACGGCAAGGCTAACAGTTCAGCACAAGGTAAGGCAGCACCTGACAGTTGAGACGTTCCATTATGAGGCACCCACCTTGAGGCAGGAGATGGGAACGGGAATAAGCAAGTTTTTCATGTTGGTGGCATCGATGAGAATCAAACCCACGGCAAACCTGTCCTCAATGGCCTTGGACATCTTCAACTTGTTGTGGAAGGTGAACAGTCGCTGCGTGAAGTCAATGGTATCTGGCAAGTGAAATTGGGGGCAGTGCCAAAAATAAATAAAAACACTCACACACAACATTTTAAGATTGTGATTGTGAGTAACGTAAAATTCCTTCAAGACCACTTTGGTCCATAGAGCCAGAGCTTTTCCTGGTTTCTATAGCGTGAGGTGAATCAGGTGATAGTAGTCACCTCCTGGACAGGACGCTAGTCTGTTGCAAGTTTTTACTCCCAAGATAGTGCTTGTACCCATCTGCACCTCAGTCGAGTAGGGGAAATGGGTGTAGAGTGTCTTTCCCAAGGAACACAACATCTCACCTAACTTTCCAACTTTGCCAAGATTTGAAACCGGAACCTCATGACCCCAACTACTCAGCCATCGACAGCACCAAAGCAAAAATTAATGAACCACAAAGTTAAAAATGTGAGGATCAAGATTCAATTTTTGCTTTGCGGTTGGTCAAGGAAATTTTGAAATCAAAAGCAGAGAAAGCGAAATAGTACTTATAAGAGGTAAAGGGTGCTTGGTTACAATTTGCCATGTTCATCATATTCAGTGATCTCATGCAGGAACAGTAGAAAGCGAAAGAGAGAAACAGTGTCCAGGCAATTCTTAATGCAATCAAAATATTTAACTCTTTAAGCCCCATCACAGCTGACAGAAGCCAACAGACTTATTTTCCAATTTTTCCAATTCTCAGTGTGAAAGTAATTACGACAGTACTGAATAATAATAAAAATGCTGAAACCATCTGCTATGGTCATTCTTCCCTAAAGGGGTAGAGTATATGACTTAATTGCCATTATAACTGTTAAATCTGGTTGTGGATCAATATGTTCCTGTGCTCATGCAGCTAAGAAATAGTTGCATCCAATGTTGAAAATAATTGCGAGCTTAATGAGTTAAAGAGTTAAACGACACAGAAGTACTTGACAACGCTTTTAGAGAGTTTATATAACTGAGGAGAAAAACAGTAGAAAGGATTGAAATTCTTAATGCAATCAAAACATTTATTCAACTCTTTTCCTGTGTCTATGGCTTCAATTATCACAGCTGACAGAAGCCATGTATTTTCCAATCTTTCCAATTCTCAGTGTGAAAGTAATTACATTAATAATAAAAATGCTGAAACCATCTGCTAACTTCCCTAAAGGGGTAGAGTATAATTTTTGCCATTATAACTTAAATCTGGTTGTGGATCAATGTGTTCTTGTGCTCATGCAGCTAAAAAATAGAAACAAAGGTTTAATGAGTTAAAGAGTTAAACGAACAGAAGTTCACTTTGTTCAGTTTATATAACTTAGGAGAGCTTAAGATTGAATAAATAAGTTTTATTCAAGTGCAGTTTACCTGTGTCTATGGCTTCTAACATCATCATTGTGGTGTCATGCCAATTTTCTCTGGAAAACAAAGAGCAAGAATTTAAATCATACCCGCTCAACAAACAAACAATAGAAACAAAGGTTTCAGAAGGACCTACCAATGTTCACCTCCCCCTAAAAACAGGAATTGCTCACAGAATGTTGGATTGTGAATACAGCAGTTTAATCTCAATTTCCATCACAACAATGATCTCAGGGTAAACTGGAAAGGAAAGAGCAAGATGAAAGATATTGAAAATGAAAACGGAAGATAAAGAAGAACCTACCAATACCTCCCTAAAAACAGGAATTGCTCTAGGAATGTTGGATTTGAATACAGTAGCTAATCTCAATTTGAATACAACTAATTAGTCAGATTGCGTGACCAAAAAGCGATTTCCATAAATTCATCTAAATACAGACCTTGATGACCAAAAATTCTGTAAATTCATCTAAATACAGACCTTGGCTGACCAAAGAATTCCATAAATTCATCTAAATACAGACCTTGGCTGACCAAAAATTCCATAAATTCATCTAAATACAGACCTTGGCTGACCAAAAAATTCCATAAATTCATCTAAATACAGACCTTGGCTGACATAAGAATTCCATAAATTCATCTAAATACAGACCTTGGCTGACCAAAAAATTCCATAAATTCATCTAAATACAGACCTTGGCTGGCCAAAAAATTCTATAAATTCATCTAAATACAGACCTTGGCTGACCAAAGTTAGAATTGTAATAAACAGAAACAGCATAACAAACGGTAACCAACTGTGTTGATGGTGTACGGTGTAATCCAACTTGTGAATAATAATGCCACGTATGCTTACCATTGGGTTTCAAGGGATCTGTAATGTAAGAGCAGATTGCAGTGTCAAGATATGGGTGATATGACCACGGGGTGACAATAAGAACACGCAAATAAATATTCTCTCATAAAACAACAAAATAATAACAATAACAATACTAATAATAATGATAATACTAATAATAATATTATTATTTATACAGCGCTTTCCACGCGAAAAGGTTTCAGAACGTTTTACGATACAAATGGGATAAAAACGCTTATCTAGAATGGGAAAAAAAAAAGAAGGAGAAAAAGGATGAAAAACGATTAAAAATTAATTAAATATCGGGATAGGAAATGTACCTCCACTCATGTGAACAAGCAGTGTTAAAAATGTATGATAAAAATAAAGTTAAAGTGTTAAAGGAACTTGAATAAGCTAATGGCAAACATTTGCAAGAAGTAAAATAAATAAAATAAAATGGTGAATTTAATGTATAAAATATATTGTAATATTAGACAGTTAAGTATATGCCTGATTAAAAAGGACAGCCTTCAGATTTCTTTTGAATGATTTATAAGACTTAATATCTCTTAATTCTAAAGGGAGACTATTTCATTTTTTTGAGGATTTGAAAGTTAAAGGATCTTTCACCGTAATATTTTAGTATAGCTCTGGGCATTAGGGAAAGTGTTTTTTTTTTTATCTAAACGTGCATTTGACTTCATGAACATGCCATAAATCGGTTAAATCAGAAGGAAATGATGGAACATTCAGACATTGATGGGCAATATTGGCGATTTTGTATTCAATACAATATTTTAGCGGGAGCCAGTGGGGGGACATGAGGGCAGGAGCTACATGCTCTCTTTTGGGGATATTTGAATTTTATGTAATTTAGAATTTAGAGAAATGTTGTTTGGGAGTCCAATGAACAATGAATTGCAATAGTCGAGTCTAGGCAGAACGAATGCACAAAGAAGCTTGTTGGTGATTTCCCACAGAAAAAAGACATGAAAACAACAGTACAGCTTTGAAAGTGAATATTACAAAGCTAGTATGTAGATTATTTCCATAACTACAATAGATAGGCATGAGACTTGGGAACCATAAACGTTAACAAAGCTTTACTGCGTCTACCCGACTTCATTCCATTCATCCATCCTGTCGCAGCTTCATACCCCAAGATAATCGCGACAGTGATACCGAGTACAAGGTAAGACTGAAAGTGATCACAAAGACAGGCCTAAAATAGAAAAAACAAAGTACTCAAGATCTGTTTTGTCTGTATCATTGGAATTTACCCAATTCCATAGTATGCAGTGATCACAGGATGAATTAAGATGAAACAGCAAGATTGAGATGATTTTTTGTTTCATTGAAATTGACCCCGTCCACTATATGTGGTGATCCTAAGGTGAATCAATAAGAAACGGCAAGGAAAGACAAGAAAGATAAGCGAAGGAATAAAAGAGCAGAAGTGAGCCCTACCAGCAGCACCCATTAACCACCCACACAAGATGAAGAAGACATAAATAAAAACAGTGAAAGGAAAGAAGTCGGACCTCACAGCAGGACCTGCTTACTTGGAAAGAAAAAAAGAGAAGTCATGTCATGAAATCCTAATTAAAAATGAGATAGAGTTCTCTCACTTAAAGTACACAAGAACACACAATCATTTCTGGCTATAGACAGAAAGTAATAATTAGGTTGTCGGGTTACAAGATAAGAGTGGGCAGACAACGACTATTAAACAAAACTGTGTGGTATGGTGACATTTGTTTCTTCTTCTTCATAATAATAACTGACCAACTCAATTATTGAGTAGTATTGTCAGCGCACATATTTTGATTTAACCCAAAAACATTAATCCAATTTTGGCTTTAAAGTGATGTATTTAATTCTCTTTTTAAAGTCTTCAGTACTATTGATGAGTTTTATTTCTCTTGGCAGTCCAATCAACAGTCTTACCGTACAAGAGTGAAATGCGTGCAGGTGACAATCAATGTTTGAAGATGAAACCATGTATGTGTGACATGACAGCCTGATCTGGTTGTTCTTGTATTAAGTTTAAGCTGATCTAATGGAATAAACAGTTGGCCATTCATAGCCTTAAAGACAAGATTAATTTTATTTCTGACTTCATGTTCTTCTAAAGGTATCCGTTGCTTACCATCCATAGGACGCTCCATCTCCAAATCAAACGTGAGGTCTGTGGCGTAAAACTGTCGCATTTTGTCCAAGGTCGACGTGTACTCTTCAGCTAAAGCAAAGGCTCTGCGGATGTCCTCCTAAATGGAAGAGCCCGGAGAGATAGACAGGCCGTATCATTTCTTTCAAAACAGACATGACAAAATATGGGGGACTTGGTGGCCTAGAGGAAGGGTGTCCCTCAAACAGTGAGTTCGTGTACCATCGGTTGAAACATTTTCTCAAGTTTTCGACAGATTTCATGTGGAGCAGGGCCCCATCAGCCAGTGTGGTACCTGCACCTTCCGTCATTGCCTAAACAGCAAATTGTGATGCTACTCATCTAGTACAACTGTATTCTGTCCTCTCCTCTCTCTGTATTACATCTCTCCTCTCTTCAGTCTTTCTCTCTCCTTTCTTATGCCTCTCGCCCCTCTTTCTCTCTCCTCTTCACTCTCTCTCTCTCTTCCCCCCCTCCCCTCTCTCTTTCTTCTTCTCTTCTCTCTCTCTCTCTCTCTCTCTCTCTCTCTTCTCTCTCTCTCTCATGACTTCCTTAATGTCAGTCTTTTCTTTACCTTATAAGGCTTGCTTTGTTAACATTATGTGGTGAGTCATTACGCCAAAGACCACATCATCGCACGACTGCTTGTGTTCTAAGTCTTATCAGTTCCTTCATTTTACGCTCTTTGTCACTGAAGACGTGTGTAGCCCACAAGAGGCCTTTGCTTTCCATCTGATGTTCTTCTCCATTGAAGGCTTCCTAGGAACTCAAATGATCCATGCCTAACTAACCAGTACCCAGACAAGCTGGTTTGAAGCTATAAAACAAATTTGAATGTCCCTGTTGTTAAATGTTCTGATTCTAGTTCTAAACCTTACATCATCCCAATAACATGCTTCACACAACAATCAGATGATTTGTAAAGTAAAGTTCCTTCAAGGTCATTTCGGCCCACAGGGCCGGAGCCTGTCCCGAGTTCCATAGCGTGCAGCAAAACAGCTGTTAGTAAGAACAGGACAATTACAGATTTTTACTCCCAAGCTAGTGCTTGTACCCATTTGCACCTGGGTCAGGTCGACTCGAAAATACGTGTTAAGTGTGCTTCATGAATGAACACAACATTGGAACTAGCTTTACTAGGATTTGAACACGGGATCTCATGGCCCTAAGTCCGGCAGCCTACCCATTCAGCCACCAATACTGAGACAGATGATTTGTAATGCGCACATTATCATTTCACTGGAATTTACCTTGTCAACCACAAAAGGTGATCTCTTAGTGAATTAAGAGGAAACGTCAAAATGAAATACATGTGAAGGACTGAGAAAAAAGTAAAAGAAGAAGGGCCTACAAGCAAATCAACAGTATAATTCAGTAATAATTGACATTTGGCTTAAAGTTTGCATTAATTTCACTCCAAATTTCACCCCCAAGAAAGACAGTGGATGCCCCAAAGCACTGCACCTAAACATTGGACCTTCACCTTCATGGTTTTCATCAGACCTTGCAGGTAAGAGTTGCCTTTGAGTACCATCCTCAGGTCGGGCCCGTCACCACAGGTTTTTTCCTCTTCCTTGTTGTTGATGTATGGGCTGTGGGAACAAGTCCAATGTGCAGTTTGACAGTGAGAGAGTAAACCCTACCATTTTGAGTTGAACTTTTCAACCGCAAAATTGGTCTCAAAGAAAACATAATTGTAAATATTTTCACGGGAGCGCTATTAACCACGAAGGATGCACACTGCATAGGCAAGGCACACAATTTTCTGTAAAGACTAACTGTGAGGCAAGGGGCATGCCAAAAATGAAGGAAATGACAATGAATGATATTAAATCCCCATAGGTACAAAGATGAGACAATATTAGGAATAGACCTGAAAGAAAAAAACCTGGCTACCATGAAGATCGAACTTTTAAGGAGTGTAGTAAGCTCGGTTGGTAACAGGTTTTCTTTTCATGGCGAGGCGATGGGTGCCGACGCAGAGAACGTAGGTATTTGTCTTGTCTTTGTTCCTATGGGGCTTTATTATTCAATGTCATTTCCTTAACTTTCTGCATAGCAACACAAACAGCATTGTTTACATAAGTTGGTAGTTTTGTTGCTTGTAACTATGGTCAGCTTTTTTATGTACATATTTTAGTCATTTCCTGGAAAGGAGAGTCTAAAAAGCAACGCTGTCTGTGCTGCTCAGCAAGAAGTTGCGTGCATTATCTATGCAGCACGCGTTGCTTTACGGTTAAAGAGTTGAGTGACCTAAACACTCAGTTATTAAGAAAAGAGAGAGCAGCCACAAAACAGGGTTGGTGAGAGCCGCAGGTTTACATATGAAACATGATGGAGCTGCTGTTTCAAGGGTCATGTTAATGCATTGCATGACTGCCAACCTTTTCAAATTGAAAAATATACCCTTACAGTGTAATTCAATTCTAACTCGCACAAAAGCTTGTAATAGTCCAGAAAATATCGATCCTTTAACTTGAAATGATCATCTCTAAGGTAAATAACAAAAAGTCTGCCAATGACTAGCCTTTCTGGTGAAGTACAGCAGCTGTTTTGTGAACTCGAATGGCATCTCTGGACTTTCACCCACTCTCTCTGAAACTCTGCTGTTAACTTTGGTTTTCTATACAAAAACAAAATACACTTTGCCCTCATATAGACACTTTTCAAGGTAAACACAGATCTATGGACTTGAAGTCAAAGAAACGTACTTAATACATTTTTAACATACTGGTTGGCAGCATTGTAAACACTCAAATTTGGGAGCCATATTATTTTTTGTGCACCCAGAACATAGATAAACACATGACTACAGCAAAACCTGGGTAGATATTAGACATTTTTACAGTGCAAAAGGGAAGCAAATAAACAGAAGAGAAGACGAAAGCGTAAAATTGAAAAAGTCATACTACTTTGCTAGTCGTAAGAGAAAACAATGAGTAAAAAAACCCAAACCTCAATAGTAAAACAGCTGTTCTTTTTTTCTAAAAAAGCATAATTAATACATTAACTGACATTTTCAAAATTACGCCAAAAATAAAATAGAATGGATCATTCCAACAGTGCGCCTATGTCCATTTTCATAAAAAAATAGGATAGAGAGATAATCCTAGGGAAAAATGAAATTATGCATCCTGAAAAGTGTGAAAATTATATGATGAAAATACATTACGTTTACAGCCATTTGAAACTTGGAATTCCCAAAGCTAACAGTGCCAAAATCAATGATTTTTGGCATTTTTTCCTAAATGACGTAATCGTGACTTAGGCACACTATTGAAATGACCCCTTCAATTGTGAATTCAGTCAAAAGTTCACTGCTGTTAGTTGCATTACCTGGTGAAGGAGTTGAATTTTGAATGTGGCGTCATGTTTTCGTGTCCCATGGTACAATACTGCCAGCTGTTTGTCACAGATGCAAACATCTTCTGAATCTGCATCATGGTGGGAAGGAACGCCAGGCTTTGTGACGCCAGGCTGAGCTCCGTCACAATCAGGGGGTGGTACACAAGGTGGCTGTCCTGGTGAAGGACAACATGGAAGGAGCTTTGAATCATCCACATTGTATTATATGTATTATCCACATTGTATTATATGTATTATCCACATTGCATCATATGTATTATCCACATTGCATTATCAAGATTGCATTATATGTATTATCAACATTGTATTATCCATATTATATTATAATGTATTAACCACATTGCATTATATTATGTATTATTTATATTGTACTATCTACAATGAATTGTCTTCATTGTATTATCTATATTATATAAATTGTATTCTATGTATTATCTACACTTTATTATAAACATTGTATTATATGTATTATTTACATTGTATTATATGTATTATCTATGCAGTATTATCTACATTGTATCATATGTATTATCTACATTCTATTGTAGTATCTACACTGTATTACACACATTGTATTATATGTATTATCTACATATTATTCTATGTATTATCTATATTCTATCATATGTAGTATCTACACTGTATTACACACATTGTATTATATGTATTATCTGCGCATATTATTATATGTATTATCTACATTCTATTATATGTAGTATCTACACTGTATTATACACATTGCATTATCTGCATTGTATTATATGTATTATATGTATTATCAACATTGTATTATAAGTTATCAACATTGTATTATATGTATTATATATCAACATTGTATTATATTATTATATATATTGTATTATCATTGTATTATATACATTATATACATTGTATTATCAACATTGTATTATATGTATTATCTACATTCTATTATATTATATTATTATATACATTGTATTATTAATATTGTATTATATGTATTATATACATTGTATTATCAACATTGTATTATAAGTATTATCTACATTCTATTATATATATCTACACTGTATTATGAACATTGTATTATATGTATTATATATATTGTATTATCAACATTGTATTATATGTATTATATACATTGTATTATCAACATTGTATTATAAGTATTATCTACATTCTATTATATATAGTATCTACACTGTATTATCAACATTGTATTATATGTATTATATACATTGTATTATCAACATTGTATTATATGTATTATATATATTGTATTATCAACATTGTATTATATGTATTATATACATTGTATTATCAACATTGTATTATAAGTATTATCTACATTCTATTATATATAGTATCTACACTGTATTATCAACATTGTATTATATGTATTATATACATTGTATTATCAACATTGTATTATATGTATTATATACATTGTATTATCAACATTGTATTATATGTATTATATACATTGTATTATCAACATTGTATTATATGTATTATATATATTGCATTATCAACATTGTATTAAATGTATTATCTATACTGCATTATCAACATTGCATCATCAACATTGTATTATATCGATGGTGTTGTGCTCCCGACCGTGTAACTGGTTTTGGGATAGTTTTCAAGGAGATGAAAAATATCTTTTTTTACATTCTAAAGGGGAGCAGGTTCTGAAAGTCATTTTGAAAAACCCATAGAGCAAGCCAACTAGGACCTTGATTTTTGAGTTCTACGTATCTAAATTAGAGGAGAAAATATGAGAAAATCAAATTTTGTTGGGTGTTGCCATGGCAACGCCTGCCATATTGGATTTATGACGCTAAAAATAACATGCATTTTCAAAATGTAAAAACTATCAATTATTTTGGGATGTGTCTCAAAATTGGTACACTCCTTCATTTACATCTATAGAACAAAAGGATGCATGGGTTCGGACGAATCTATCAAACTTTTAGTTTTATGGTGTGTTGAAAGTTGCATATAAAATGTTTACACTTTACAGCAATTTTATTCAACTAAAAAATTCATTTTTCGGAAAGTATACAAAATAACATCTAACGTATGCATGCTTTATTCCATGCATAAAAATCAAGGTTTGTGCCAAATTTCCAGTCAATCGGTTAAAAAATGCGAGCTAAGTTAGAAAACAACGGTCCAAAAATGACATTTTGAGATATTCGTATTTTCATCTTATTTTCCGTTATTTGAATACATTTTTCTCCCATAACCCTAAGAAAAGAGTAGGATAATACTTTGAAACATCCTAAAACCTTGAGAGGCTCTCAATTACTTCTTATTGACACTGTTTCAAGTGCACCAGCACCTTTTACTCATTTTGAGATGGTGCCTTTTGATAATAGGTGCGCGGAACGTTCCGTAACTTCCGGCTGATCTACGGCAATATTCATAATAGATCCTAAAAATAAGGCTGTTTTGGATAGCGTTCATTGTGGCGATCAAAATGATAGGAAGATCTTGTCAAAGTGTCAGTACGAAAAGCCTACCAGGCTTGTGTACTGTATGATCCCCAGGGAGTTGAGACGGACTTTGAACGAAATGGTCTGCTGGGGATAAATGATGTACAGTCAATGAGCCTGCACTTGTCCGGGGACACAGCCTATAAATCCATCTTCATCTTCCTTTCATCTTTATTATCTAGATAGTATTATCCTCATTGTATCATCCACATTGCATTATATGTATTATCTACACTGTATCATCCACATTGCATTATATGTATTATCTACACTGTATCATCCACATTGCATTATATGTATTATCCACACTGTATCATCTACATTGCATTATATGTATTATCCACACTGTATCATCCACATTGCATTATATGTATTATCTACACTGTATCATTTACATTGCATTATATGTATTATCCACATTGCATTATATGTATTATCTACACTGTATCATTTACATTGCATTATATGTATTATCCACATTGCATTATATGTATTATCTACACTGTATCATTTACATTGCATTATATGTATTATCCACATTGCATTATATGTATTATCTACACTGTATCATCCACATTGCATTATATGTATTATCTACACTGTATCATCCACATTGCATTATATGTATTATCTACACTGTATCATCCACATTGCATTATATGTATTATCTACACTGTATCATGTACATTGCATTATATGTATTATCTACACTGTATCATCCACATTGCATTATATGTATTATCTACACTGTATCATCTACATTGCATTATATGTATTATCTACACTGTATCATCCACATTGCATTATATGTATTATCTACACTGTATCATCCACATTGCATTATATGTATTATCTACACTGTATCATCTACATCGCATTATATGTATTATCTACATTGTATCATCTACATTGCATTATATGTATTATCTACACTGTATCATCCACATTGCATTATATGTATTATCTACACTGTATCATCCACATTGCATTATATGTATTATCTACACTGTATCATCCACATTGCATTATATGTATTATCCACACTGTATCATCCACATTGCATAATATGTATTATCCACATTGTATTATATGTATTATCCACATTGTATTATATGTATGATCCACATTGTATCATCCACATTGCATTATATGTAATATTCACATTGTATTATCCACATTGTATTATATGTATTATCCACATTGTATTATATATATGATCCACATTGTATTATCCATATTGCATTATATGCATTTTCCACATTGTATTATCCATATTGCATTATATGTTTGTTCTCAATGTATTATCCTCATTGTATTATCTACATTGTATTTTCCATATTGTATTATCCATATTGCATTATATGTTTGTTCTCAATGTATTATCCTCATTGTATTATCCACATTATATTATCCACATTGTATTATCCACATTGTACTATCCATATTATATTATCCACATTGTATTATCCATATTATATTATCCACATTATATTATCCATATTATATTATCCACATTGTACTTTCCACATTGTATTATCCATATTATATTATCCACATTGTATTATCCATATTATATAATCCACATTGTATTATCCACATTATATTATCCACATTGTATTATCCATATTGTATAATCCAGTGTATTATCCTCAATGTATTATCCTCCTTGTATTATCCATAAGATAGACGTTTATCCCCCCCCCCCCCCCAAAAAAAACAACAACAAAACAACCTGATACTGGTACCCATCTAAATCGAGGGAAATTGGGCTTCGCACACATCTTTCCAAGAATCACAACATTGGACCTAGTGAATGCTAGGATTGAAACCTCGGGACGTTGTGATCCCAAGTCAGGCAGTACCGCCACTGGGCTACCAACTTGACATCTCCTTGTTCTAAAGCCTGTAGGACTTGGTGGTTCAGAGGCAAGGTGTTGGCCTCTCAACCAAAAGGTTGTGAGTTCAAGCCCCAACAGTTGGAAAATGTTCTCGAAATAATTTTTTGTTAGTAAAACCACCGCCCTGGTCCACGAGAGGCGGAGTAAAATCAATGACAGATTCAATACCTAGTCCCATCGGAGACAGATGATAAAAGGGAGACCCCATATGCAGATCACAATACTCTGTATACGTTAAAGATCCCTTGGCTGTTTACAGGACAGTCAAGGCAAATTATTAAATAATCCCATCAAAAAACTGAGATCATCTTGACTGGAAGTGGATAAAATCAAATCAAATCTTTTTTTTTATTTATAGTAATTTCCTCCTCATGGCAAACTGCACACCCATATAGTC
>JAXRKP010000439.1:32500-35000 GCA_037039925.1 Doris montereyensis | reverse complement strand
CAAAGCTTTCCAAACAAAACAATCACAAAACAACATATTTTAGAGCACCATTGCACCCCACATATATGACAGTACAAATTCGGGCTTGGGTTGCTGGATGAACAGGGAACGGAAAGCTGTCATCAGTCAATTGCAAGGATAGAGAGACAAGCACGAGGCATTATAAACTCACAAATGAGAATGAAGTTCATAATGAATGCACAACTATTAGAAAACAGCCCCCTGGTGCATGCACGCAGACCGACCTGCAAGTAACATTAAATGTACACAGTGATACATAATTACCTTATTTCATTGTGTTTAAGAGTTATTCCTTCAATCATATTGTTTGTTTCCGTTAGTCTCATTATAGGAGTATTACAAAAATCGATATTGTTCTGTTCATCGTGATGAATGCAAACTATCTTTTAGTATGTACGTACATGTATGTATTGTCCTTATTTTGTGAAGGTTTGATGGCATTCGCATGTACAGATTTTGTGTTAAAGTGTTTTACTTAATACCCTATGTCTGTTATTGTACTGAAATGATGGACCTAATTGAGGCCTTGATTGTGTGGAAACAAAACGCTTCTTGATAAATTTCTTTCATCAATCAATCGCAACACTCTCTTTAAAGTTGGGGGAAGCCTTTACATTTGTTGTCGATGGCTATCTTAGCCAGATACAAGCTGATGAATTGGACCTATAAATTACCGTTAAGTGCGGCAAAGCTAGCAGGGAGCGAATGCTTCCTGGCGGCCCTCTGCTGACCTCGGTCAGCGTGACCCAGGTGCACCGCGTCGCCCAACCTAGAGGGACGAGTTTTGTATGCTGTGCTTAGAGTATTGTCTCATTTTAACCTGCATTCCAGATGTCAAAAAGCTTTGGTAAAAAAATATTACTTTACTTGCCTGTCTTGCTAAAATTCAGTCTGTCTGTTTCTATCCCTGTTATCTCTCTGTCAGTCTTGCTAAAGATATGTTTGTTTTATCTCTCTCATGTGTCTGACAGTGTGTGTGTGTGTGTGTCTCTCTCTCCCTCTCTTTCTGTCTCTGCTTCTCTCTGTCTCTGCTTCTCTCTGTCTGTCTCTCTCTCTCTCTAGCATTTCAATTTAAAATTCCACAGGCTGTCTCTCTCTCTAGCATTTCCTTCATAATTTAAATTTAAACAAAAAGGTCACAGGCTATGTTTTAAAAGAAAGGAAAAGAAGTAAATCTTCACAAGAAATTAAAACAAGTTTATAAACAAAAGGTCTACTTCTATATAAACGCTCATAGCCAGCCAATCTCCTTCAACGAACGTAACACAAATAAAAACAAAGTTTATAAACAAAAGGTCTACTTCTATATAAATGCTCATAGCCAGCCAATCTCCTTTAACGAACGTAACGCAAGTGGAAATAAAAACAAGCCCTCTCCCATAGGAAAAGACAGCAGAAAAGAAAGAAAAAGAGAAAACAAGTTGCACCTTTGGCTGTGTTTTCCCCGTCTGGCATGAAGCCCGCTTCCAACAGGCAGGTCCGACATGCTGTGTAGACTTTGTCAGCCAACAGACCTTTGAACACAGACAGCAAGTTGTCCATCTGAAATGAATCCCATAGGAATAGAGACACTTTCAAGGTGACAATATAATAATCATACTATAAATGAAAGTGAGGTCGATTGTGTAATCATGTTGGGCTTTTAAATCAGACTTCCATAAATTCTATGATCTATTGGAGTGCCTAGAGTTTGTTCTCTTGGATGAGATACATAAATGTCCATTTTATTATTATTATTATTATTATTATTATTATTATTATTATTATTATTATTATTATTAAAATAGGTATAGAAAATATCAAGGGTGGACATGCATTTTTCCCATTTAAAGCAAAGCAAAAGTTGTTGCCAACGCCATTACACGAAGTAAGCACTATCACACTGAGAAATGATGTGCCAGTAGTTCAGTCAGTAGAGCGTCTGACCACTATCCAAGAGGCCCAGGTTCGATGCCCAGTCCAGACAAATTTTCTAGACCTCCTGTCTACCTAGCAGAAAATGGGTGTCTGGGTTTATTCAGATTCGGTGAAAGCAAGGGCAGCATGAAAATCAATGGCAAGCTAGCACCATTGTGTCGTGTACAGTGGAGCTCGGTTACAACGGAATTGACGGGTTTAGGGGAAACAGTCAGTTGTAGCCGAGTCCCATTGTTGTACATGTGGTATGTAGTATGTGGGTCTAGCCTACGGGGAGTATCACCGGAGAGCACCCATCGAACTCTTACTTATTATTATCATTACATCTTTTTGTATGTTAGAGCTTTTCAAGACAGCATGCGATGGTGCCAATTTTTTCCAGTACAAAGTCCCATTGTAGCTGTGTAGAGCTTCAATGCATGCCGTTCTAACCGTGTCTCGTATATAGGGATTGAAACGGGGATTTGCTCGAAGAAAGTTGAGAAAATATTCAACCGTTGGCAGGTCTCGAACCCACCACCTTCTGGTTGAGAGGCCAAAACGTCACCTCTGGACTACCGAG
>JAXRKP010000439.1:7500-27500 GCA_037039925.1 Doris montereyensis | reverse complement strand
CTGACAAAAGGAAAAAAAATCAACACAATCGTTAAGTCTTTTCTTTTAGTTCATAAACTGAAGGGGTCATTTCAATAGTGTGCCTATGACCATTTCCGTAAAAAGAAACGAGACAGAGATTATCCTAGGGAAAAAAAGGAAATCATGCTTCCTGAAAAGTGTTAAGGTGATATGATGAAAATACATCACGTTTACAGCCGTTTGAAACCTGGAATTTCCAAAGCCAACAGTACCAAAGTCCATGCATTTTGGCATTTTTCTATAAAATGTAATTGTAACTTAAGCACACTAGTGAAATGACCCCTTTAATTCCCATCATTTTGTTTTGAACAATCAAAGTAAAAGGATGGACTTATGGTTTGCGTCCCAGCAAAAGTACAGGCTCACCAACAACTAGCCTCCAACCTTTTCACATTGAAAAACACTGACTGTACAAACGAAATCTAACTTGAACGCCGCCACGTAATATTCCAGAAAACATTGATCATTCAACTTGAATTAACTCCTTTTCAGGAAAACAACAAAAAGACTGCTGATCTGACTGCTGACCTTTCCAACGAAATGCGATGGTAGTATTGTGAAATTAGAATAGTGTTTTTGAGCGTTTAACCCAATCTCTTTAATTCTCTGCCACTGACTTGAGGTTTCTTTGAACCAAAATGAATTTATGAAGAAAAATACAGACTTACAGACTTAAAGCCAAAATAATGTATTTAAGACACTCTTCACGTACTGATTGGCAGCTAGGGGTTTGTATCCCAGCAAAAACGCATGCTGAAAAACATTACATCACCCGTCCTCACAATGGCCGTGGAATTTCTTTTTCTGCAATTCCATAGCAGCTCAACTGTGATGGATAAGAACACTAAATGATATTAAAACCCATAATTTTTTTTTATGTCAATAGAATCGAACCCTCTGCATCAGCACCTTCACCTTGCCGTGAAAAGAGAGCGCATTACCGACCAAGCTAACAAGTCTTTTTTGTGTGTCAATTTTAACTAGTCATGATTGGATACGTACGAAAGGCATTGATCTTGAAACTCCTATTTTAAAGAGGGCTGGTTTCTGTTTATTCCTCCGTATGTCTCGTCTTTGTTCCTATAAAGTTTTAATATTATTTAATGTTTTTATTCATCCCTTTTGACATGCCCTATACCTCACTGTTTGCCTTAGCAGCTCAACAGTAGCCTGTGAAGGTTTCCCCTGATTGATATAGTAACCTGAGCCGGAAAGGCAGCATACCAGGGAGTGCTGGGCCAGCCCTGCTGAACAAGTTACGACCTCTATTCAGTGGTAATGAGAATTCATGGCAATTTAACACTCCAAATGAATTGTCTTACATCGTCTTTTTGAATTCTACAAACCTAGGAATGTTATACAGTCGAAACTGATTAATACAGGGTCGATGGGGCTACAGTCCTGTTGTTTATAACCGATTCCTGTTCTAAGCGGTTTGAAAGGGAAATAACCCCAAAATCACATAAGTAGAGCTTTAGTAATACTTTTACTGGGTAGTTTCCCTTGGACCTGTTAATTACAGACATGACACTTTAAGCCTGGATATACACGCACTCTCTTCCCCTCTCTTGTAGGCCTATGGCGCATTTCGAACCCCTGCATTGGGTTTTGATAAGGTCAGTATTGAAATAATATTAGGAATCATTAGGCATAGATCTACAGTATACACTTTTGTGCACCTCTCGTGTACTTTCCATGTCGACAGAGTCCTGTTATAGGCAGTTTCTCTTTTCCTAGTCCCTGTTATAAGAGATTTATTTTAACAGAGCCAAAGAGAGAGAAAAGGGGGATGGCGATGGTCCAGTTATGAACAGTTTCTTGTCATAACCGGTGCTGTTATAAGTGGTGCCTGCTCTACTGCGAAAAAGAAGCTCTGAATGTTTTCAGCCCACGCAATGTCTCATTCCCCATCTTACTCAAATAATGATCTTACACATAAACAAGTAAAAGTAAAAGAGATCAAACGAAGGCAGCAAAATCTAAAAAATGAACATAGATCCTTTAACAACGTGAAGGACTTACATATTCCAAAATCGGGAATTCTTTGCGGTAGAATATCTCTGCCTTAGAGGGTCCCGAGTAGTCCTCAATTTCAGGCTGAAATAAAGAAAAAAACGGAAAGAAAAAGAATCATGTCATCGCTACCACTCAGAGCTGGCATTGATATCAATGTCTTGCACAACCGAAAAAGTGTGCTGCAGCTGAAACACAATGCAGTTGAACACGATACGAGCAAAGAAACAAAAATACTGCTACTAATGATGAGAATATAAAATGATAACACAATAGTAGCGGTCTAAGAATATGCCCCTTGGGAGACAGACCATAGTAAGAAGGGAAGACAGACCACAGTAGTAAGCAGACAGCAAACATCATCATCTGTGCTTTGTGCTATTCAGCACGTTGCCGACCATCCTTGTCCACGTCATTCTGCCTTCAGCACTTCTTGGAAAATCCAAGTTGGTGGCGATATTGGACGTGTTTTGTCTTTGCCACGAGCTCTTCTCGCTTCTATGTATCCACACGTTGCTAGTTTTTCTTGTCCATTTTGTCTCTACGTATGGCGAATGAAAACATCAACGCACAGAGAGAAAGGCTATGACTATGATTAAAAATCTGATAATCCTTATCCAACCTGTCAATCATGCAATAAACCTCTATAAGTTTAACCAGGGACAGGCCAGCCTTGAAGGGGGTGGAACTTTATACAAGCCAATGGCCATCCATTACTACCTGACTGGCATGCTTCGTTTGGTTGTTTGTTTCATTGAAGTTTACGCCGTCCATCATTGTGATGATCTCAAGATGAATTAAGAAGAGACAGCAAGATGAAAGATAAGTGAAAGAAGGAAAGAAAGAAATGGGATTTACCAGCTACAAACTAATGAAAGTTTGCTCACTTACCTACATATTAGTTGGGGAGGCATGTGTGGTGATCTCAGGTGCATCAACAGGACACAGCAAGATGGAAGACATACTTATAAAAAAAAAGTGAAAGGAAGAAGTCAGATCTAGCACTAGCATCGCCCACCAACCTCTTATGTACAGGGAGCATTATCACTTTCAGAGCTTTTTCCTTTGATTTTAACCCACACATCCACAACTAAGGTGGGGATCTCAGGATTTTTGGTAGGATTCTATATTTTGTCCGGACTGCCATGGATGTTTCATGTGCACAGAGCGTTGTGATCTGCACACAGGATCCCATTTTTATCACCCGTCTTCGATGGGTCTAAGTGTCCATCCATCTACCTGGATTAGGGGGGTGGGTGGGTGGGGGGGGGGGGGTGGGGGGGGGGGGTTTACTAAAAAAACTTGAGAAACTGTTTAAACCGTCATGGTGCAAACCCAAGATCTTTGTGTTGAGAGGCCGACACTTTGCCTCTGGACAATTGTAAACCGGAGCTTATTCCGGTTTCTATAACGTGAAGCCGAACAGGTGATAATAATCACCTCCTGGACAGAGCACTAGTCTGACGCAGGTAATTACTCCAAAGCTAATGCTTGTACCCATTTTGCATCTGGGTCGAGCGGGGAAGCGTCTTTCCAAAGGAGCACAATGTCGGGCCTGGCTTTGCCAGAATTTGAACTCAGGACCTCATGATCCCTAGCCTACCCACTCGGCCGGCGACGCCACTCTGGACAATTGACTCTCCACTAATGCCAGGGAGTCTCATGGTTCATTACGGAGGTCACAGTACCTGGTGTTTACTTTCTTCAACCTCGTCAAACAGAGGTACGTCCACCTCTCCGTGTGCCTGCTGGTTGCTGACAAAAGTTTTTTCTTCTTTAACTCGATCTCGTCTTTGATCTTCTTCAGTTTGACCAGACGCTCTGCCTCTCTCTTCTGGATGAACTCTGTCTGGTGAGTCTTTTGATAGCGTTGGAGCGCAGGCTGAGGACAGAACAAGAAAAAAAAAAAACTAGCATACAGAACACAGTATTGTGCGGGAATGGAAAGAGTACAGAGAAAGCAACGTAATAAAGAAGAGAGAATGACACATTTTCGGAGGGGGGTGGGGGGGGATACGAGATGAAAAACAATGAGTAGAGAGCCAAAGGGTTTCATTGAAATTTCTTCGTCCATCATATACGGTGATCTTAGCATAAATCAAGAAGAAAACAGCAAGACAAAAGAAAGATGTGAAAAGTGAAAGGAAAGAAGTAGGCTATACCAATAATGCCCGCCAACCACCCACAAGAAAAGGCTAAGATAACAAGAGAGGACTAACAAATAAAATTAGAACGAAAACACCTAGAAACATAGAAGAAAGAAAATATTATTTTTAAAAACGACCAAATAAACAAACCCCACTAGAATAAACAAAAGGAAAACAAATCGAAAAGAAGAAAAAAATTCTCACACATGAACTACAATCAAATGTTAGTTAAGCTAACCTCACAATGCCAATCAAATGTTAGTTAAGCTAACCTCACAAATGCCAATTAAATATTATTTAAGCCAGCCTCACATATGCCAATCAAATATTAGTTAAGCTAGCCTCACAAATGCCAATTAAATATTAGTTAAGCTAGCCTTACAAATGCCAATTAAATATTACTTAAGCTAGCCTCACAAATGCCAATCAAATATTAGTTAAGCTAGCCTTACAAATGCCAATTAAATATTAGTTAAGCTAGCTTCACGAATGGCATTAAATATTAGTTAAGCTAGCCTCACAAATGGCATTAAATATTAGTTAAGCTAGCCTCACAAATGCCAATCAAATTTTAGTTAAACTAGTCTCACAATGCCAATCAAATGTTAGTTAAGCTAGCCTCATAATGCCAATCAAATGATAGTTAAGCCAGCTTCACAAATGCCAATCAAATGTTAATTAAACTAGCCTCATAAATGACAATCAAATGTTAGTTAAGCTTGCCTCATAAATGACAATCAAATGCTAGTTAAGCTAGCCTCACAATGCCAATTAAATGTTAGTTAAGCTAGCCTCATAAATGCCAATCAAATGTTAATTAAGCTATCCTCATAATACCAATCAAATGTTAATTAAGCTAGCCTCACAATGCCAATCAAATGTTAGTTAAGCTAGCCTCACAAATGTCTCTCACAAGCGCCAATCAAATATTAGTTAAGCTAGCCTCACAAATGCCAATCAAATATTAGTTAAGCTAGCCTCACAAATGTCATCAAATGATAGTTAAGCTAGCATCACAAACAATATTCCCTCTAATTTTTTTGTAATCTGTGTGTGTAGCATTTTGGTGTTGTGGAAAGTGTGACGAAAAAATGCCAATGTGTGCAAATAAACAGATTTTTTCATTTTGTGTGTGCTGTTGTTTTTTATTTGTGTGCACAGACATTTCTCAACCGTCCGCACCTTTTCTCCCTGGCGTGACGTGCACATCTTAGAGAAAACATTGCTCACAAATGGCACAAAATGTTAGTTAAACTAGCCTCCCGCATGCATCCTTAATACTACTACTAATAAAAATAATAGTTTTTGTATAGCGCTCTGAGCTTGATATATATTGGGGCAGTGTGCTATACAAAAACTATTATATATATCAAGCTTAGAGCGTTCAAACATTAATAAACATAAATCAAAACATATGCATATATAATTTACACACACCAACGCAATATACACATTAGGCATAACAAACATATTTCAAAGCATAGGATGATAATACAATGGATAGTTGACATCATTGAACTATATTTATAACAGCAGTGAGAAATGTGAACTTGTGTGGGTTTTTATGGCTGTGTAGAAAATAGGTGGGTTTTAAGTTTTTTCTTAAATATCTCAATTGATTCTGAGTTTTTGGGGAGAGAATTCCAGATTTCAGGGGTGCAAAAGGAGAAGGGTTTTTCACCAACTGTTTTAGGGCGTCTACAAGGAACTTTTTAACTTTTTTGTATCGGCTGAAGACTTTACCAGTGGTTCCACAATTCTATCAGCCTGCGCCATCCTGCGGGCCTGACGTTGTGTCACACCCTTAAACTTGAGTGCTCTGGGGTTGACGGGGGCTCTCAAAGGGGCATAAGAGTAAAGTCGGGCTTTCAACCTCTCAGCGTTGGTCATCTGCCTTTCCCTGCTGGGTAGCTGAATGGGCGGCAAAACATTCTTCGGCAGGTGGCCGTCCTTGTCGCTTTCCTTGGATGCCATTGGTAAATATCTGCAATAAAAGAAATTAAAACTGAGCATGAGATACATTTTCGACAGCAAGGCTTTATTCTTATATAATTAGTTCTAAATGGTTACCAACCTTTTCTAAATGAAATAAGACTTAGTTATGTCACAACAGGTTTCCGGTCCAGCTTACGCCAACTGAAAGTGTCTAACACGTGAATGGTGTTACATAATATAGCACTACTGTGTTGACTGATGCAGTATCTATTTGTTTACCTCTATTGAAGTTAACCATGTGCCTTTGTATGGCACTATTGTGAAGTTTTGCTTTGAATTCAATCAAATCTTTGATATTTATTTATTTCCATGGACCGAAATAAATGTGGATTAAGCAGATCGGCATTTGGATTAACCAGTTTGAATACAGAGAAAAAATTCTGTTCTTTGATAAAAGTTTGGATTAACCAGTTTGAATACAGAGAAAAAATTCTGTTCTTTGATAAAAGTAGGAACTTAGTATACCCGAATTTTGAATAGGTGGGTCTGACTGTACTGCAACTACTTCTACTTCTATTACTCCTGCTCCTACTTCTACTACTACTAGTACAACGACTAATAATAATAATATAGAGAGGGAGGGGGGGGAGCATGTGGCTGCATAGTCAGGCTTTACTCCAGTCATTCAATAATAGCCTGCCTGGCTGTGTCAAATTTTATGTAGTAGAGTTTCAATGAACAACATTTATCTTTATTTCTAAGGGAATCATTTTCATTCTCACATATAAATGAAATAATGGAACTTTAATAATAATACTATAGGAAATGTCCAACCGCCTTTCGTTAATCCCATGGCCGAGTCCAATGTACTTAGGTAACACATTCCCATGATGAAAGAAACAGGCCCCCGGTTTATTGCTTTCACGTGTGTACCAACCCAGCTGCGGCAACACGCTCTATCCCAGACCTAACACCTCTCCTCAGCTACATGCTTCCCGTGCTTTTGAAAACTCCCTCTCTACCCTATGTTTATCACTAGTATCACCCTCTCTTCTCCTTTATAATGACATGAGTGACCATCGTTTTGTATTCTTGACTGTTCCCTTCCTACAGTTCAATAGTAATCCACCTCCTCCCAAACAGCCCCCACCCTTTAGGCAATCCTGTGGTTTTTCACATCTTCCCCCTACTTCTGGATGTAAGTCTCCTCCTTAGTCCTTTCTATACAGTAGGAAGATAGACTTGTAATTTCTAATGTCTATAGGCTACACTTCAAATAGCCGCCCTTCCTCTTGTCCAGATACTACATGTCATCATGACCGTGTGAAATGGACCTGTTTGAGAGATCAAAGTTCCTTTGTTGCTGGTCACTGAACTCAGACGAAAGCTGGGGTGGGGGTGGGGGTGGGGTGGGGGTGGGGGGGGGGGGGGGTACCTGGACTGGCGAGTTTTCGACTAAAAGGTTGATTTTCTGTTCTTTGCATATTCGGGTAGGATGATCATTTATCTACAAGTTCATGGCAGAAAAATGTTCAAATGACGAATACTTTCTTTTTTACAAAAAAGTTTGTACGCAAGAGTAGGTAAAAACAGTCAAATTTTGACGTCAATTATCCTAACACGGACTGAGAAAATGGCAGTAAAAACCTGTATATTGGCGGTTAATCGGCAAATGTGGCAGCACACGATATTTGACTTCGCTTGCCCACACCGATCCATGCATCTTCCATCGCTGTAAACACGCACACAAGCATAGGATATAGAGGAAAAAACAAACAACTGGTCATTTCGACGTCTGTTTTCACAACAGTGCACATCTAAACCTAGATTTATAATCCTATTTACATAAGTAACAATGCCAGAGACTGTCGAAAGAGTAAAGGGGGCTGCTACAACAATGGAAACCCGTCTGAAGCATTTGTTTTGTGTTATTTTCTGTTGATTTTTTCACTTGCATTTTCCTCAAAATGTAGTTTTTCCACACTAAAATTCTATCTCCTCCGCCATTTACCGAACGATATATATTATATGTGGCACACAGGTTTCTTTTGTCGATGTTAATAGAATAACGTTGTTTTAAAAAAAAATATTGTAAACTTTTTGAGAATTTTATTTTTTTGTGTGATAAAAACGCCGTTTTTTGTACATTCACGATATACAGTATTTTGAATAATTCATAAAAAAAACCCACTCCAAAATGTAAAAAAAAAACCCGACGTCACTCTTTAGATATTGAATGGAAAAGACGATTTGCACAAGTTTTGAGTGATTTTATTCATAACTAAGGGAAGAGATAGATTTTGAAAATTGAATCAAAGTCCAAGATGGCAGCCGTTTCTATGACAACCAAGAACGCTACAAACTTTTGAATGTTATAGGATGACTGTATTTTGACAGTTACTCATGTACATACTAAAAGCAAAATCCTAAACTCAAAAGCAAAAGAAATCCATGATTTTATCATCCAAATTACACATTTTATAAACACCAGGGACACAATAAGAGAATATCATTATCTGAATTCTAGATCTAGTAGATCTAGATTCTGTAGACATCTCATCTACTTTATAGAAAATCAAGGATAAAAGCAGCAGACGACAGTAGGCCTACAGCTAGATTAGAATATCTAGATTATCTAGATATAGATCTAGATCTAGATCTGAACTATAGTCTAAACCTGGCAATATATTTTGTACGTCTTCACTTCTGCTGTCTCAAAAAGAAATGTTAAGATTTCTAAAAACAAACCATTTAAACAGTCCTTCTGTACAATGACAAAACAAAGATCTAAATTAAGACGTTCCTCGGGAAAATGAGAGCGTTGCCAGCGTTAGTTTCAAAATGATTTGAAATAACCTTTCCGCCATCACTTGCTGTGGACTCGAATCCATTACATAGCACAGATCGTGATGATAATTTCGAATCGATATTAGTTTTGTTTGGGCGATTTCAAATTGGACCCATGCAACTTTTATTGAAATAAATATAATTGTACATTTTTTTTCATCAAATACGCTTACGCTGGGCTAAAAGAAGCAGACACTTTCATCAAACTTACATCAAGGGAATAACCCCCCCCCCCCCAAACAACAACAATAAGGTTGCAGCCTAATCTAAATACATAGGCGTTGATTTCTCCGTTCCGTTCCTAATAATGTGAATACATGTGCACCTACCATCGGAAACAATGAGCAAACCATAATAGCAAATAAACTGAGATGTTTGTAGATTAGTCAGTGACTACCTGGGAACATTTATTTTTTGTTTCAACAAACGTTTTACGAAGGCGCACTGAAAGGATTATAGATTATTCACAGGATTCATATAACAGATTATTATATTGACTAATGTTTAAATAATTTACACTCAAGACAATAATTCAACTAACATGGAAACAATCAACGCTTTATGAAGAAGCAAAGTCATAAAAAGTAGACCAAAGAATGAATATAATCCAAACAAAGTAGGCGATAATAAAGTGTAGATATATCGTTCAGATAGCGTACCGTACTCGTATGACAATGGCGGAACCATTTTACACGATCTTTTAAGCCTAACCTGAGCTTCACTCCATTTTGTTGGACCATATTGCCTTCGTGTTTGAATCTTGCTGATGTAGGCTAATATTTGCATCAATGTCTGTTGCTGTCATTCGAATAAATACTGAGAAAGTGATGATTCCTCGAAACTGATATTTGCCCTTCGCAATCATCATTACTTACACGTGTGTCAAGAATAGAATGTGGAAGAGCAGAATAGATTCATCACAACATTTTGTGATTTTGATTGAAGTCTCTTACTTCTTATTTGGTGTCACATTATGCCATTTGTCTTCAAGTTCACGTCCCTAGTATGTTTATGTGACAAAATAGCTCTGGAGAAATTGGAAATTTTCAATTAAATGTAAAGAACTTCAGCCATTGTTTTCCCACCGCTGATCAGCGCTTTGTCTGTCTAACAGTGCTTTGTCTGTTTGTCTGTATATCTGTCCTTCTGTCTCTCTGTCTGTTTGTGTGCCTGTCTGTATGCACCTTCTCTGTCTCTCTCTCTCTCTCTCTCTCTCTCTCTCTCTCTCTCTCTCTCTCTCTCTCTCTCTCTCTCTCTCTCTCTTTCTCTCTCTCTTTCTCTCTCTCTCTCTCTCTCTATCTCTCACTCTCTCTATCTCTCTCTATCACTCTCTCTACCCCCTCTCTATATCACTCTCCTCTCTCACTCACTTTCTCTCTCTCTCTTTCTCTTTCTCTCTCTCTCTCTCTCTCTCTCTCTCTCTCTCTCTCTCTCTCTCTCTCTCTCTCTCTCTCTCTCTCTCTCTCTCTCTCACAATCTTAAACATTCTATAATGATGTGGGAAAAGATGTCGATCGAGATTAAACAAACCTCATATGATTATCAGTTGTATCGTTATTTATTTACTGTGAGAATTGACTCAGTTAAATAATCAATATCTACTAAACCTAGAACTAGAATCTAGATCTTAACATTGTTGGAGGTACTGCACCCCAGAAATTGCATACATGTATTTACCGAATCCTTGTATGTCATGACCTCTGCCGAACCCATGTCAAGAACCACAGATCTAGATCTATCTATTAGTTTTACTATCTTAACATTCATGTGGTCAACTTAATAATATAGTATAGCTCTATCTCTATCAATGGTATCATAATCATAAATCTGTGTGATACGATATTCATTAATCGGAGACAAATGTAATTCGATATCAAAAGTTATCGATCTATATTACGTAACTAGGCGAGATAGACTGACTACAGCTTGCGTCACGTAGGGCCTAGTTCTCTAGAGTGATATTTAATTTACTTCATGGTGTGATAAAAATTGGTTTGGGTCATTCTTTCCTCTCCTTTTCACTCTCCAAAGAGATAATCGAGATTTAAGGTGGGGGTGGGGGTGGGAGTGGGTGGCGGAGGGTCCTGAGAGCCCTTTTAATTTAGTTTGAAGAGATACACAATTTTAAACTTCATACATGAGTTCAGACTGGAAAAATTAGAAAAGAAAAACAAATGTGAAAGTCATTTTTGAAAATTTAGTTGTCATTGAAATTTTGACTATTTGGTGAAAACATAGGTCATTTTAGGTCATTTTCAAAAGAAAGCAGTCCTACATTTATCATTTTAGGGGTTTATGATTTTGCATATAGATCTAATATAGTTTTCTGAAACTCTCGTATCGATTATTCCATACTAGATTCTAGATCTAGTTGGAATAATTTGTTTTTTTTACAAATGAGATTTAGAAATTGTCACCTAAATTCATGAATTTCTTTTGAAGTACGAAAGATATCGAAGATCTGATACGTGGATTATTTAGTTATAAGGCATCTTTTTCTTCTTCTCCTTCTTCAAAGAGACGGTCTACACTATGCAGACCAACAAGAGAAACATTTGCAAGCGGCTCACAAGGTGAGAAGTGAGACAATGAAAATGGCGGTAATCTCCTCCTCCTTCCTTCTTCTTCTTCTTCTTCTTCTTCTTCTTCTTCTTCTTCTTCTTCTTCTTCTTCTTCTTCTTCTTCTTCTTCTCCTTCTTCTTCTTCTTCTTCTCCTTCTTCTTCTTCTTCTTTTTTCTTCTTCTTCTGCTTCTCCTTTTTTCTTCCTCTTTTTCTTTTTCTTCTTCTTTTCCGTCTTCGTAATTACTGACAAAAAGTAATTCTTGGATGGGAAGTAACTTTGTCGAAAAGTAGTATAAAATTATGCCCTTGAGCCTGCCGATCAAAAAAGAATGAATGCTCTCTGTCGAAGATGGTACAACTCTCACTGGACCCGTCCCAAGACATTGGGGTACAATTTGGTTGAATGGGTGAACCGTGTTTTCTACTGTGAGACAACTATTTACGCTGTGTTCCTTGTTTCGGCTTGCTGTCGACTGAAGGACCCACAGATTTTAGGCCTTTGAGTTTCACTGTTCAGATTATTTGTATTATCAACTCAGCTTCGTTGAAAAATCATAACACGCTATGCACAGAAAATATGTTATACTACCTGGGAAAATGAACCTTGGCATATAGATCTAGATATGCACACACAAGAACCCCAACAACCCTTGAGTTATGTGTCGGCGCACGTATTTTCACTGGTTAGGCCTTTTTGAAAAGTTGTAAAGTCTCTAGCCTATACGAGCTAGAAACCAAGATTTCCAGCTCTAGTGAATGAAATGTTTCAAATCGACATTTTATCCGACTGCTGACATCAACGATATTTCTATAATAAGATGACCGTGTTTTCATTTCTAGACCTGTATAGAATGCTCTAGACCCACCCCTACCCCGTGTCTAGAAATCTTGGAATAGAGCTTTCGTAGGATGTTGCATCACTGACAGCCCCTCTGAATGTCTCTCTGTCCTGTGTCATTCTTCCTGCCTCTGTAGTTGTTTTTCTAACTGCTTCCTCTATATCTCCCACCTTCCCTCTCTTTCTTTCTTTCTTTATCCATTCACATTCTAATTTTCGGTGTATGGGTTCAGATGCCTGAGATGATCCTTCTCCAGGATGCCCTGTCCTGGCATTTTTTGTTTCCTTCTAAAAATGTTAACTTTCTATGCTTCAATGCCTCTTTTATATCTTCTTCCCACTGTCTCCTAGCTATTCTATTGTCATTCATTCTGTTTACATGCCCAAACCATCTGTTGATTTATTTCTATCTCAGTTTTTATACCATCTGCTTTGGTTTGATCTCTTGTTGTTGTGTTTCTGATTTTCTCTCTTTTAGTTTTCCCTACTACTCTTCTTAAATATTTAATTTCAGCTGCCTGTATTCTACTGTATTATCTACTGTCTAAGGTCGAGGTTTCGCTGCCATAGAGGAGAGTAGGACAATAAACTGTGTTGTATACTGCCATTTTTGGTTTTTGTTGACAATTCTTGCTTACCTACACATGCCTTTTCTAGATGGTTATATATTGCACTTGCATTTGGGATTCTTTGGCTGATTTCTTCTCTTCGTTTTCCCTCTGAGTTAATCATTACTCCTGTTTCTTTTCCCACTTATTTTACCCTCCAAATTCTTCTTTTCTGGACTTTCATGTCGTTTGATGTGGCCAAAGTGTTTAAACTTTTGAGCTATAATATAACTGGTCCAGCCATCCTTTATTTATCTGTAACTTTTCTCTTATGGATTTATTGGTTCTGTGTTCAGTCCATGAAATTCAAAGGATTTTGTGTAGCATTTCATTTCGAATGTATTTAAAATGGAAAAAAATAATTCTTGTTCAATGTCCATGTTTCACAACCATGAATAATATTATGTTGTTAGAAATACAGCATTGCATGATTTTTAGCTTTGTTACACCCCAGACACACACACACACACACACACACACACACACACACACACACACAATCAGCCACTCATTCGCACACATCCACGCACGCACACACAGACACACAGATAGATAGATAGCTGAATAGATAGATATATAGATATATATATTATATATAGATAGATAGATAGATATAGATAGATAGATAGATAGATAGATAGATAGAGAGAGAGAGAGAGAGAGAGAGAGAGAGAGAGAGGAGAGAGAGAGAGAGAGAGAGAGAGAGAGAGAGAGAGAGAGAGAGAGAGAGAGAGAGAGAGAGAGAGAGAGAGAGAGAGAGAGAGAGAGAGAGAGAGAGAGAGAGAGAGAGAGAGAGAGAGAGAGAGAGAGAGAGAGAGAGAGAGAGAGAGAGAGAGAGAGAGAGAGAGAGAGAGAGAGAGAGAGAGAGAGAGAGAGAGAGAGAGTGAGAGAGAGAGAGAGACAGAGAGAGAGAGACAGACAGACAGACAGACAGACAGACAGACAGACAGACAGACAGACAGACAGACAGACAGACGGACGGACAGACAGTCAGACAAACAGACCGACATACATACAGACAAACAGACAGACAGAGGAAGGAAGCCCATATTCACAAATATAAAACAAACAATCCTCTTCCACCAAGCACATTTACACACACACACACACACACACACACACTACCTATACAAACATACACACATACACACACACACACACGTACCTATACAAACATACACAAACACACACATACATGTACACACATACACGCGACAAGCACTCGCACGCACATTATATACGCCAAGAAAGCAAAGGAAAGCCCAACCCACCCCTACCCCGTCCACACTAACAAAACAAAGCAAAAGAAAGAACGAGTTCAAGAACATAAACACATAGATAGACAAACAAACAAACACAAACAAACAAATAAAAAAGACAAAGAAGGAAGAGGAGATGGGTGAGATGATTGCAGATTAAAGATTTCAACCATCTAACAAGGTTTTGAATGCAATGAGGAATATCGTTTATGATCAATAAAAATATTAAATATTTCAGCCATCTCACAAGGTTTTGAATGCAATGAGGAATATCGTTTATGAGCAATAAAAGTATTAAATATTTCAGCCATCTCACAAGGTTTTGAATGCAATTTCAGCCCATCTCACAAGGTTTTGAATGCAATGAGGAATATCGTTTATGATCAATAAACATCTTACAGTTGTTCAGAATTGCTGGGAGGAACTAGACATAATTTGTCACGAGGGATTTTCTTGCTATTTCGAGTTTGTTTCTATCTTCTCTCTTCTTATGTCGGTAATTGTCATTTTATCTTGTCTCCGCAGGCAATTTTTCTGATTCATGATATGCCAATGGAAAAAAACTTTCAAGACGCTCTGTTATCATTCTTGTCTCTTCTTAAAGAAATTGGATTAATTCTTTTTCTTCTTCCATGTCCGTTTTTCCATCTCATCTGGATTGGAATCTAAGACTAGATTCTACATTCATTCCCAAGGAGAAGAGAATGTAGTGATTAAACGTCGAAAATTGATTCGAGTATCGATTCTTCTCATCTTGTTATGAGAATCGAGGCCAATTTTGTAAATTCTCGTTCTTAAATTCACCAATGTGGGGAAAGAAGTTGTAGTCTAGTTGCGGATTCCCCCCCCCCCCCACCCCCTCCTTTCAACACGAGAGTGATGCGATTTCAATACTTTGAGGACCTCGTTATTTTGGAGTCTGTAGCCGGGGTGACACGAAAGACCTCAATCACAGGTCACGCAACTATTGCCTGCAGCCTACAGCCTTTTCATTCCGTCATGTCTGAGCCGCCCGATTTCCTTTTTCTTTTTATTTCTTTTTCTTTTCTTTTTTAGAGTTGTTGAATTTTTTATATATATACATAAATTGTTTTTTAGCCTCCGTCATTACATTGGTCTGATTTGTCTCATTTGGGAGGAAACTGTAGATCTAAATGTTAAGATAAGCGAACACACACACACACACCAACAAACACAAACACAAACACACACAAACACATACACACACACACACACACACACACAGATACACATATATTCTGTAAGGTGAAGACCAAGATAGGAAAATTGATCATATTCACATATCCGTGAATCTAAAATTACTCTTAAGTCTCCAAGCATGTTAGATGTATAAATACAAAAGCTGCATATTTCATTGGAACAGTGTTTATTGAAATTTGTCTTTGCCTTGTCAATTCTTTCCTGATATCCTCTTCTATGCCTCCTCTATTCATGCTCCCTAGGTAGCAGAAAGAGTTCACTTCTTCTAATAAACTGTTACCTATTGTAATCGCTTCCATGTTATTATTATTACATATTTTCCTTCAAGGATTATTAAACTGATATATTTTGAGAGCTTTGCCATTTCAGTAGTTTTTTGACTGCATTTGCTGCTGTGTGTGTGACAGAATGGCAAGATCATCTGCAAAATTTAAGTTATCGAGTTGTGACCACAGTGTGACCATTGGATTCTATCTTTCTTTCCTGCTGTGGTCTCTTTTCTTAACCAGTCTATTACTAAATTCAAAAAGGAAGGGTGATGATAAACAACCCTGGCGTACTCCGGTTTGTACTTCATAAGCCTTCTCATAGCTGGTCGTTATGAAGTACTTTACAACTTACACCTTCCTACATTTTCTCTATTAGGCCAACATTTGTCCTTGGTATTCTGTAGTGTCGTATGATTTTCCAGAGAGAGGGTCTATCTTCACTGTCAAATGCTTTTTTTAGCAATCTATAAAATTGATAAGAAGAGGAGAGTTCCATTCTTTGAATTGTTCCCTTATTATTCTTAAAGTAGCGCTTTGGTCTATGCATTATCGATTATGCCTATAACCGACTTGTTGATATCTAAAATGTACATTGACAGTATTTTGGATTCCGTCAAACAGTATACAGTTGAACATTTTGCTGGGTATAGATAGGAGTGTTATTGCTCTATAGTTGCTGCAATTACCAAGGTCTTCTTTCTTTTCCTTATGGGTTTCCTTTTATCTCCTTTTTGGTGTCCTTTTATTAAATGGGTCCTTTGATCTCCTTTTTTGGTAATTTCCTTATGGGTCTTTCTTTGATCTTCTTGTTTTGGTAATTTCCCTATGGGTCTTTCCCTTCGATCTCCTTTCTTTGGTAATTTCCTTATGGGTCCTTCCTTCGATCTCATTTCTTTGGTAATTTTCTTATGGGTCATTCCTTCCGCTCTTTATGGAATCGTTCCTCCTCCCACACCTTGGTAAATTCTTTGTAGTGCATTTGCTGTTTTGATGGCACACACCTTCAGAGCTTCTAGTGGAATACCATCAGCACTTTTCGGCTTGGAGTGTTAAAGTTGTTTTATGGCCTTGCTTTGTCCAGAACCATTTTGTGTTGAAAGAACCATTTTGTTTTATGGCCTTGACCACTTCTTCCTTTTTATCCAGAACCATTTTGTTTTATGGCCTTGACCACTTCTTCCTTTTTATCTAGAACCATTTTGATTTATGGCCTTGACCACTTCTTCCTTTTGTCCCATTTTGTTTTATGGCCATTTTCCTTTTATCTAGTTTATGGCCTTGACCACTTCTTCCTTTTGTCCAGAACCATTTTGTTTTATGGCCTTGACCACTTCTTCCATTTTATCTAGAACCACTGGTTAGTACATCCGTGACCAGTCGTCTTGACTATTGTGACTCACTTTTGTACGGTCTCTCTAAGTGCGTCATCGGCTACAGAAACTCCAAAATAGATGAGCCTTGATAATAGTTGAAACAAAAACAAAGAAACCTTTTGTTTTAGTCCTGAAATCTCTTCATTGGCTGCCAATCAATTTTGTTTTAATTTAAAATTGCCTGTTATCTACAAATGTGTCAATGATATGGTCCCCGACTATTTTCAATCTTTTTATCTTTCAGCCTTCGACCCCATAGAACACAAAACCCTCTTCAAAATGTCAAAATCAATAGGAATAGATGATAAAGACCTTAGACTGGTAAGAAACCTGTATTGGCACCAAACAGCTTGCGTCAAAGTAGATAACGAACATCAGCTTGTTTTGGCCTTGACCATCAAGAAAGGAGTGAGACAAGGTTGTGTTCTCTTGGCCAGGCGTCTTCAACTTGAATACTGGTTCGAAATCATGAAATCCGTGAAATTGAAAACATGAGAGGTACAAGCATTGGTGGCGTTAACCTGACCAACATAAGATATGCAGATGATGCCGTGTTAATGGCATACACGCCAGATGATGTCCAACAAATATTAGATAAATTAGTAGACTTAAGGGGAGACAAAAGGATTATTACTGAACGTGTGGAGACAAAAAAGACTAGAAAAACTAGCAACATCTGGATTCATATAGTCCCGACAAAGCTCGTGGCAGACAACGACCCCATAGAACCGGCGTTAAGACAAAATCAATCCGATATAGATGATAAAGACTCGGATTTTACAAGAAGCGTTGAACACAGAACAACATGGAGAGGGATGGTCGGCAACGTGTTGAATAACGCAAGCCACAAGCGATGATGATGATCACCGTTTATAAACTTCTTTGACCTTTTCGTTGCTCCCATTAAGTACAACTTCAAGGAAATCCGTTCAAATCCTCGTTTTCTGCCCGCGCTTTCCAGTGGTTGGCTTAACACATGTGGAACTCTTTCTCTCTGTGGAAACAAGAACTAGTCCCAGTCTTTCGGCCTTCAAAAGCAAATTGAAAACTGAACATTTTAGTATACCTACCAGAGAACGTTTTGTCTACAATAAACGTGTTTTAAATTATATTATATATACATATGTCTTTGTATAGAGTGACAAGTGTGTGTGTGTGTGTGTGTGTATCTATATTATAAATTGCAGCATTACATGATGTTTCATTGTATAATTTGTTGAAATGTAAAGCGCCATTGATCACTTCAATCTATGTGGATATCAGTGCTAATAAATAGTTCCAAGCTGTCTTTCCTTTCTTTCCTTGGTAGGAAGATCCCAATTAATCTGAAGGTCTCAAAGTGCACGTTATATCTCCACTGTGTCCCCTCGGTCGGGTCTATCTAGCAAAGTTTACAAGTGTTCCTCCCATCTTTTCATTTGTGTTCCACTAACAAAAAATTGTGATTCCTTTGGAGTCTTTAACAGGCCTTTCTGGTTGGCATCTTTCCCCCGAAATAATGTGTCTTCTCTTACACGATTCTCGTCTGGCTGCTGTTTTTTTCAGCTTTTTTAAAAAGAAAGTTCGTTTAGGTAGGTTGTCTTCCTTATGGTTTCCTTTGACTTCTTACTTTAGTCATAATAATTGTAATAATGACAATCACAATGCTAACATATTGTAATACTACTAATAATATTGCTGCTTCTACTACTACTACTACTACTACTACTACTACTACTGCTACTACTACTACTACTACTACTACTGCTGCTGCTACTACTGCTACTACTGCTGCTGCTGCTATTGCTGCTGGTACCACTGCTACTGCTGCTACTACTGCTACTGCTGCTACTGCTGCTGCTGCTGCTGCTGCTGGCTGCTGCTGCTGCTGGTGCTGCTGCTGCTTCTGCTGCTACTACTACTACTACTGCTGCTGCTGCTGCTGCTGCTGCTGCTGCTGGTGCTGCTGCTGCTGCTGCTGCTGCTGCTGCTGCTGCTGCCACTGCTGCTGCTGCTGCTGCTGCTGCTGCTGCTGGTTCCCACTGCTGCTGCTGCTGCTGCTGCTGGTGCTGGCTGCTGCTGCTGCTGCTGCTGCTGCTGCTGCTGGCAACGGCTGCCACTAGCCACTGGCTGCTGCTGCTGCCCGGCGCGCCACCTGCTGCTGCTGCTGCTGCTGCTGCTGCTGCTGCTGCTGCTGCTGCTGCTTTACCACTAGCAACGGCAGCACCGTGCTGCTGCTGCTGCTGCTGCTGCTGCCGCTGCTGCTGCTGCTACTGCTACCTGCTGCCAGCCACCACCACCACCGCTGCTGCTGCTGCTGCTGGTGGCCACTGCTGGTGCTGCTGCTACTACTGCTGCTGCTGCTGCAGCTACTACTACTGCCACCGCTACAGCACCACCACTACTACTACTACTGCTGCTAGTACTACTACTACTACTACTGCTAGTGCTACTACTACTGCTACTACTACTATTGCTAGCTACTGCTGCTGCTGCTGCTAGTACTACTGCTGCTGTTGCTACTGCACTACTACTACCATTACTGCTGCTATTACCGTTACTACTACTACTGCTGCTAGTACTACTACTACTACTACTACTGCCACTGCTGCTACTACCATTACCAATACTCTACTACTACTACTACTACTACTACTACTACTACTACTACTACTACTACTACTACTACTACTACTACTACTACTACTACTACTACTAATAATAATAATAATAATAATAATAATAATAATAATAATAATAATCATTATTATTATTATAATGAAAATAACTGTAATAATAAATATGCAACATAAAAAAAGGAGAGAAAAAAAAGATGAAGAGGAGGTTATCGTGTTTGAAGCTGTGAAACTCATTGGCTAGCTTATCACGATCTTGTCCCTGTGGCTAAAAATGAGGGGAAAATCAATG
>JAXRKP010000438.1:290000-308450 GCA_037039925.1 Doris montereyensis | reverse complement strand
CTTCCCTAGTTACTAGCATTGTTTTTGGGGTTTTCTTTGCATTTACTCTCATTCCTCTTTTTATTTAGTTCATTGTTCATGATGTTGATATTCGACTGAAAGTCGCTTGATTTTCCAAACAGAACTAAATCATCAAATGAAAGATGATACATTTACTGGTTTGAGCTTCCACATACCTGCATTCATTTTCTTTTTATTTTTTGAGGATGCCTTTGCGACTGAATCTATAAACAAAAGAGGTCTTAGGATACAGCCCTGTCTTACCCTATATCTACAACAAATTCTACAGATATTTTTCCAGCTACTCTCAGCACATGTTGAATTATTGCAAAACTTTTAATGGCTTCTTTAAGTTTTTTTCTTACATTGTGTTCCTTTAAAGAATGCCATAGTTCGTCCTCCTCACAGTGTCATATGCCTTTTCTATGTCAATAAAACACAGGTGCAAGTCAATGTTTCTCACAAGGAATTTTTCTATTATTTGTCTAATTGTAAATATGTGATCTTGTACACTTTTTCCGGTCTAAACCACTCGATGCTCTTCAATCTGATCCTCTATACTCTTCCTTAGTCTCATTTCCAGTGTCCCAGCATACACTTTTCCTGGTACACTAAGTAGTGATATCCCTCTATAGTTTGAGCATTCCATAGTTGATCCTTTCTTATATAACGGTACTACCGTTCCCTTTTTCCAGTCGTCTGGCACCTGATTTCCATGCTTGTTGGCATATTGCATGTAGTAGTTTGTCTGCCTCTCTCCCTTGGTTTTTAATCATTTCTGGATAAATTTGATCTGCTCCTGGGCATTTCCTACTTCACTTTTTCTTAGAGCTGTTTAGATTTCTTCTATTGATATATCTTTGCTGATTCTCAAATGTTTCTTCTGATTACTTGATACTTGACTAATTGATCTTACCTTGTTTCATGCGTTCTGAGGGATTATACCAGAAAAATGTTTTCTCCATGTTTCCATGATTTCGCTGTCTTCTTTCATTATTTCTCCTTTGACATTCCTAATTTGGTCGTATTGGGCATAAGTTTTGTCTTTCTCATGCCTTTTCATTGCCTCCCAGAGCAGCTTTTTGATTTTCTTGATAGCTTTGCACCTTGTCCCAATCCCCCTTCCCATTACTGTTCCTGTTTTGCTTTCCCCTCACTTCCTTGGCGATAGTTCTTTTATTCACGTAATCTATCCTAATCCTCTGTCTCTTTGTTTGCAAGTATTTCTTCCAGGCATCTCTTTTGATCTTGGTCTTGACATTATCATCTCACCTCATGCTGTTCTCTTTTCTATCCTTTAATTTGTTTCCTACCACAGACCTCTCTCTCTTCAGTACAACTGAGGACTGTTTCTCTATACATCTGCCACTTTTCTTCATCATCCATCTGTCTTTTCACTGATAAATCTGTTTAATCCCAGATTGATATATCTGTTTTACTATTGGTTAATTTAGTTCCTCTTATTTTCAGTTTAGTAGCTTTCTTTTCTTCCTTTTCTGTTTGTTTTCTTTAGTCAGTAATTCATTTTGCAATCAGTACAGTGATGATCACTAAATATTTCTTGCTCCTCTGTTTAGCTCTTATATCTAATGTACTGTAAAAAGAAGCTGCAAACCAATATGTAGTCTATCCCATTAACTTTTCACACCTGTCTTCATTTACTCTTGTATATTTATGGATATCTTTATGAGGAAAAAAAGTGTTGGCTATTTTCATGTTATTCTATTAGTCTCTTCCATTTGGAGAAGTTGCTGCCTCTCCTTCTTTACCTATTACTCCTCCTGGTGTTTCTATGTTGTTGCCTATCAGCGTTTAAATCTCCTAAAACCAATAGTTCTTGTTTGTGTTTAAGATTCTCTGCAGCTATTTGTAAATAGTTTTCTCAGGCATCTTTTTCTTCTTCTATGCACTTAGAGACCTTCTCCTGCTCTAGCTCAATCTTTGAAATCTACTGCTGAGAAGATTAAAACATGGCTTGGTCCTACATTTTTATTCCTTGTCCTTTTTTCTTTGTTTCTGTAATAGCGAAAATGTCTACTTTGAATTTTTCAATTTCTTCAACTAATTCTAATTCTTGTCCATGTATTGCCATAACGTTCCATGTTCAAAAATCACAGTCCGTGTTCGTTTCCATTTTCGTCGTTAAAAAGGTCAAGCCGGTTATATTATATTTATTTCTCTGCATCAGTTAGGTTTCGGATAAGCAGGAGATTAGCACACTGTACCCTAGGTAGATGGTGGTGCTGCCACCTTGAGGCCCCCTACCAGGCCTTGTTATTTTCTGTCAGGGTTAACTCCCTTAGCCTTGATAATTTCAAGACCAGCCTGCAAGCAGCAGGTTGTTATTTTCTGTCAGGGTTAACTCCCTTCGCCTTTGGTCAGTCAAGATCGACCTGCAAGGCAACAGGTTGTGTTATGGCAGGGTTAACTCCCTTAGCCTTTGGTCAGCCAAGACCGACCTGCAAAACATCACTTGACAAAATAGCAGTCAGGAGGAGAAGAAGGAAGCATTGAACAGCAGCAGGACGAGGATTGAAAAAGATAAAGCTAGAAAGAAATATGCCTTGGCAGCCACCTAGGTAAAGAAAAGTATCAAGATGTACAAGGACAAGTTTGTCACGGAACTTTCAGAAAGAGCCGAAAAAAGCAGCACAGAGTGGGCATACAACAAGGATATCATACCAAACAGCAAAGCTATTGGCAGGTAACGGCCGGCCAAGAACTGCACCGGTGAAGGATATCAATAGCAACCCCATTTTTGACAAGGAAGCACCGAACATACGATGGTTGGAACATTTTAAACATCTACTATTCATATCACCCCTGGAAAACCCACCAGACATCATGCCTGCAAGAAGAGATCTCTATCAACTGTGGACCACCAATATGAGCAGAGATTGCGAAGGCTATTGCAAAACTTCATTCAAACAAGATAACTGGCCCTTATTCTATACCACCAGAGGCACTGAAGACAGACACACCTAAAACAGTCAATATTTTACATGGATTGTTTGAAAAGGTATGGAATGAAGAGCAATTCCCACAGATCGGAAAGAAGGACATCTCGTAAAACTTCCGAAGAAATGGGGATGTTAGAGAAATAACTTAAATCTCCATCCCAAGTAAGATTTTAAATAAAGTTTTATTAGAAAGAATCAAGGATGCATCAAATGAGCACATCAGAGACCAGCAGGCAGGCTTCCGGAAAAACTGCTCTTGTACAGATCAGATTGCAACATTAAGAATCATCATTGAACATTGTGTTGAATGCAACTCATCATTGATAATAAACTTTGTTGATTATGAAAATGCATTTCACAGTATTGATAGGGCCACCTTAAGGAAAATCATGAGGCACTCATAATGGTATACCCCAGAAAATAGTCAACCTAACAAAGAAGATGTACAATGGCATTAATTGCAGGATTTTACATGATGGACAACTTATAGATAGCTTTGAGATAAACACAGGTGTAAGACAAGGTTGCCTACTATCACCATTCCTTTTTATTCTGGTAATTGACTGGCTTATGAAAGAAACAGTAGTAGAAAGAAAAAATGGCATTCAGTGGTTACTATAGACCCATCTAGATGATCTTGATTTTGCAGATGATCTGGCACTAGTATCACACAAGTCTTCCAGAATTATCCAATTCTATTGGCCTTAGAATACATCCTGAAAAAATCAAAGGTACTTAAAATGAAAACAGAAAGCTCTGAACCAATCACCGTGGACAGTAATAATAAAATACATTTCTATAGCGTTTATCATCAACACTAGATCAACCTCTGAGCGCTTTAAACAAGTAAGCCTCTGGAAGGAGTTGACAACTTTACCTATTTTTACAGTATAGTAGATAATGTAGCTGTTTGCTTTTATTGACACTGGAGAGGGTCCACCATGAATTTAAATGTTTGTTTATTGCTGTTGTGTGTGCTTTTCATTGTGATGCTACATGGTTTGTTTGATTGGATTGTAAATGGTTCAGGATTTTTAAATCATTTTGCGCTTTTGATTGTATAGCGCCATCGAGCACTTTTGGTGGATGTCAGGCGCTCTATAAATGAACTGTTGTAATTAATTATTACTATATCAATATAAGAATAGGAAAATCAAGAACAGCATTCAGGAACTTAAAAAGATCTGGAAAGACCGCACCATCACCATTAAAACAAACATTAGATTTTTTAACTTCAAAGTCAAATCGACATTGTTATATGGATGTGAGACCTGGAGCCCCTCTAAGACCTGGAAGAGAAAATTTCAGAGATTTATCAACATCTACTTTAGTAAAACACTACAGACTCAGTGGCCAGCTACAATTCAAAATGAAACACTATGGAAACACAGCGCAGAAAACAATAGCAGAAGAAATAGGACAGCGGAGATGGAGATGGATAGGACACACGCTCAGAAAATCTCAGAGAACTACAAAGACATGCCCTTCAGTGGAATCCACAGGGGGCAGAGGGTTAGGGGAAGGCCACGATTAACCTGGAGAAGGCTAGTGGATGATGGCTTGAAGAGAGAGGATCTTTTGTTAAAGGACATATCAAACGTTTCCCAAGATAGGATTAAGTGCAAGTCTGTTGTTCGTGACCTATATCCTTGTATAGGGTGAAAAGGAAAGAATGATGATAAAATTAAAAGGCAAGGAATCATCCTGCTTAAAAATGAGTGAAACAGTGAAGAGTGATTTAAGAAGATCAGTTGGAAAACCCTGAAAACTCCTTATAAATTATAGTAACAACTCAGCCCCCACCCCCACTCCACTCCCTGTTCTTTTTCCTTCCTCGCATCGTCTTTGTTTAGCCATTCTGTTCTTGTACTCCATATCATACAGTCCTATTTGTAAAAGCTCTCCACAACGCATGATAACCATAAACATTAATTGATTTGCTTCTTCTTCCTCATTGGATAATTACATGCATGCTTTTATAATATATCTCATACTTTTAAGGATTACCGAAATTAGACTTTTATATCAGACAGTCCTATCTATAACGGAAACGGGAGTATGCAGACAACTAGAATAAACTAAGCCTAAAACTTAGACTTTAACGTTACATATTGAGAATAAATCCAGAAGCTAAAGAAAGTTCAAGTGCTTTGCTATTCAAGAAGAATTATAAACGGAAACAAGTCAGAGCTTTTACTTTCCAGTTCGTTTGCTTTTTTTAATAATAAAAAATACTGTATTTATTTTGTATCCCCTCCCCCTCCTTCCCAACCCCAACCCCCCACACTAACACTAACGCCCTTTTTTAAGTACAGTTTTGTGTTTTATAAATGTACTCACCGTCGTGTATTAAGGGCCAATACTGCATGGTAGGCTTTCCACCCAATATAATGATCCGCATTGTTTGCTACGATGTGACTTGACTCTAAGTTATCATTACATTGTAAGCAAATAACTTGGCGTAGATAACAGCCAGCTAATAAGACAGCCGCAGTATGGGTTACTTTTATTAGCCAAAACCAAAGGAAATAGATCGTACCACATTTTGCTGTGGCATAAAGCATTTACATGTGAAACCAGAAGACTCTGGTCCGTCGCAGATGTTACCTCTTAGTTAAACAGTTATAGCCGATATCCCATTCACACATCGATGGAGTGAGTAAAGGTGTCTCTTCCAATGCGTTGGTGGTCAAGAAATTCACGGATTCGAGACAGTGAGGATGTTGGTTTGAATCCTAGTTTCATTCAGCGTAATTTTATGACCTTAACTGTGGTAAAAGAGACATGCTTATTCCTTTACATCAAAGTGTGCGAAAGCCTTTTAACTGCTGAACTGCAAAACGACTCCTTGATTTGCCGATAAATATGTGACCATGGGTTCCATGAGTTTTCCAACCATCTCCGGTGGGATTAAGTTCTGATCTAGCATACCCAGGATCAAAGAGTTATTTTAATACGAATTACAAATCTCCCAAATTTTGGGATGCCCAAACAGGGACCTAACCATGAAATATAGGTTTATAAATTGAATGCCGTCATTTTAATATCAGCAATCTTTGTCGTAAAAACCATCTGAATCCCGTATTTATCATTAATCTGTACGATAAACCAATGGAAAGATAAAGAGAGAGAGAGGGAGAGAGAGAGAGAGAGAGAGAGAGAGAGAGAGAGAGAGAGAGAGAGAGAGAGAGAGAGAGAGAGAGAGAGAGAGACAGACAGACAGACAGACAGACAGACAGACAGAGTCACACAAACAGACTGAACTTTCCACGAAAGGCCTACGCGCCTTTCCACATACCCTTTGCCCTCCCTCACCACCACTACTCACCGCCCCCCTTACCCCTCCAAAATTCACTCCTTGCCCCCCACCTCCCTTTACCCTCCACTTTATTTCCTTTCAGCTTTCCAAGTTTGTACTTACCATAGCATCCCCTTGTTGTGGCGTTAAAGGAGAAGCCATCAAAACAGGAGCACGTAGAGTTCTTACAACTGGCGTAGTTCTGAGGAGAAGAAGACACACATTCATACACAACACACATAGACACAAACACATACACAACCACACGTACGCAAACACACACACACACACACACACACACACACACACAGCCACATATACATCCAAGTAAAATCAAATGTGTCAGAATTGGATCACGACCAAATTAGCTACTCAACAGTAAAATATTTTCACAATTTTATTTAGGTGTTTTGAGTTGTTTTATTTTTCACTCATGTTTGAATAAGGCTAATGGTGGATGTCCTTTCTTTTATTCTTTATCACAGAAATGTTTGTTTCAACCATAATACACTTAGTAGATCTAGAGGCGTCGGTAGCCTAGTGGTTAAGTTGCCAGGTTTGGGACCATGAGGTCCTGGGTTCGAATTCCTGCAACGTTAGGTCCAACAGTGTGTTCCTTGTTATTTATCCTTATTGGGCTTCAATATTCATTTTATGCCCTTATTAGTCCCGATTCGTTAATCGCCTCTCCGGTTTAACGTGACCAGTGACACTGATAAAGATAAAATAAATATTCGACTGCGAAGGAAAGCAATTCTCCTGTTCATACCCAATGCGTTTTGGAAATAAATGGGATTCGTTTTTTCAAATACAGGGTGTCCCATAAGTTTTCTGCCAATTTCAAAACGGTTTAATGCAAAACAGAAAAAAGAATGAAGCACAAAATAATATACCAAAAGAAAGAGAAAACACTTAAATTTTATTTAACACAAACCACAAGACAAAATAATGTGAAATAATTGAACACCAAACAATTTTGTGGACTGTCCCCTTTTTAATGTGTTTCAATGTGCTTGCCATAATCTGATGTGCTCGTCACTTTGATGCGTTACTTAAGTTCTTTCCATGTTCGTCTCAACATCTTGTCGATGGTCGATTTGACGGCACCAAAAAGGTCTGTCACCTTTTGTTTATAGAGTATGTCCTTTATGATGGGATAATTGATGTCAGACTGTCCTTTTTGATTTATGTAGCTGGGATAATTGATGTCTGTGAGTTTCACCTTTTGTTTATAGAGTCCTTTACGTAGATGATTGATGTCTGTGAGGACCTTCACCTTTTGTTTATAGAGTATGTCCTTTACGTAGCTGGGATGATTGATGTCTGTGAGCGAGGTAGCCACGGAATCGTTCCTTCCTGCCGATCCACCTTTCGACGAAGGTGTTACTAAGAAAATCACAAACAAACTGGCTCCAGTGAGGGGGTGCTCCATCTTGTTGAAATATGGTATTAGATTGTAGTCCTTTTATTGTGGGGACAGATATTCGCTTCAAAAGATTAGATGCCAGCAGTCATTGGTTACTCCACAAAGGCAAACAGTCCGAATATGCGGTCATGTATAATTCCACACCACACTTGGACTTTTGCGATTGTCACGCTGCGCTCATATTCTTGATAAATGTGTGGATTTTCTTTCGCCCAGATCTTGGGTTTATGCATGTTGAGTTTTCTAGAAACATGGAAGGTCGTTTTATCACTGAAGCAGACTCGTTTCAGAAAGTTGAGGTCTGCATCCAATCTTTGCACCATATCGTTAGCCAATCAGGTTCGTTTTAGGTTGCCGTTTGCTTCCAATTTCTGCATTATTTGGATTTTATATGGAACAAATCTCTTTTTTTCCCTTAGAAATTCTATGAACAGTTGATAAAGAAAAATACAATTGCTTTGTTGCAGTATGAACAGATTTATGCCTACTTAGTGAGCGCACTAACACAGCTCTATCTTCATGCAGCTTTTCCTCTGGTGTTTTTGGTCGTCCCTTTCCTTCTTTATTTATTTGCCCCTGAGCCAGACTTAAAAAAACGTCTACGCCCAAGATCGAATGGATTCTCAACATGGAAATTTCCTTTTGTAGTCGTTTTAAAAATGTCGTTGGGCTTGTCTGGGCAATTTGATTTCAATTAGGGCAATTTGGTTTCAATTAGCTACTTCCATCATTCTGCTTTCTCAGATTCCGTTGCCATTTTCACTTAGTTTTGTTGTTTTTTTTGTTAACCGGATGTAGCAGTTAATTGTGTGATATATTTAAAAAATAGACATAGTTTCATTAAAAACGTCAATATTGCCTGAATGTATGGAACAAAACCTATTCAAGATATCTTTATTAGCAGCTCTGTAATTATTTTGAAACTGGCAGAAGACTTTTGGGGCTAATTTGTTGTCGAGATTTGAGGGTTAGATTCTTCTATTTGCGTAGAATTGATGTGTTCATTTGTTGTCGAGATTTGAGGGTTAGCTTCTTCTAGTTGTGTAGGATTGATTATGTTCATTTGTTGCGGCTGGTTGTTTGTTTGGATTGAGGGTATGATCTGTTAAATAATAGGTTGTTTACCCACGGCCTTTTTTTAACGTGAGTAGATCAAGGTTTGGTGGGAAGGGGCATGAAGGAACCAGTACGATAGTAACTCTAAAAGGGGTGGTGGGTTGCGAGGAGGGGGCTGTCGATCATGTGCACCAGAATGTGGAAAGTTGGTGCAAACCTCTATACACATGGGTCCTCTTTGAGTAGATGATACACACGATCTTCTATCCAAACATCAAGTTAAAAATGATGGCGCTAACATCGACAAGAATAAATATAAGTTATCGGAGCAGCTGAGCAAAATCAACTCACCGGACACGTCACGTGGTCAGCACGCCGGTGGCTGTCCGGCAACGATGACAGTCCAGAGGAAACTCACCAGAAGTACGCACACCCACATGCTGCCTGACACTGTTTTACCTGCTCGCATCCTTGTCTGATAAAGAAACAAGCAGACAATCTCAGGATATTACCCTCACTATGCATACATCCATTTTCAGGAGAAAAAGAAAGACTCTAAAGTTCTCAGCTGAAAAGAAAATATGAAGTTGGGACAAAATGCAAATGAAATTTGTGACAAACGAATTAGGGTATAATTTTGTTTTTGTGAGACTGGGCAATTGACAACTGTCTGACTGTGTGAATGAGTACCAAGCTATAGGTAGAGGAAAATCTTACCATAGTGTTAGAACACAACGTCTAACAGGCTAGGGAATTGAGAAGGACTTTGGCACAGACTATGAACCCATTACATCTTTATCTTTACTGTGCAACTGATAATGATTATAACTCCAAAACTGTCTAATTTGTAGTTATGATAATAAAAGCCAACATGGCATTGCATTGTTGTAATGTTCTGGCTTCGGTGATAAGCGCGCAGCTATGCGTAAACGAAAAACGAAAAAGTGTTTATGACCAGGAAAAACACACTTGTTCACGTATGTGTTGTAAGACAACTAGGCTACGGTGTCAATGTGCATCGGTCGTCAGTACAGATATTCCACCATCGCTCCTCTACTCTCCTTTTCTAGCTTCAAATGGACCTCCTTTTTATCGTCCATCTCCGATGGGACTAGGTGTCGATCCACTTGCCTGTATCAGTGGGGGGGGGATTTTACTTGGAAAAAAAAACGCGAGAAAATGTTCAATCGTTGGCGGGGCTTGAACCCACGACCTTTGGATTGAGAGGCCGATTACTGAAGCCCGCCTCCCCTCGCTTCTCTCAGGAAAACAAAATCTTTCTGCTTTCCTCTTACATCAGGTGATAATGAGTATCCAGCTATGGGGAAAGATAGATTTATCTGTTTCTTTGTAGTATGATGTGCCTAACAGGCAGCTGTACAGAATACTTAACATGAAGTTAAGACAGATTTTGAATGAAAGGACCTGCTGGTGGAATGAATGGTGTAAGTCAGTGAGCTAACACCTGTGTGGAGATATCACGACTGATATAGGACTAGATCTAGCATTATCAGTATGTTTTTATCTTGCATACACAACGGTTTCTCAGTGGTTTCTCTCGTGGCCCATGCACACATTTCCACCATATAATTAAAAATAACACAGTAACATTAACAATCAAGGCGGATTGTTAAAATTAGTACAAGTACAGGCGAAATAAATACAATGAATTAAAGCAATACCGCTAGGAAACACAAAACCTTAATTAGTACAAATACAAACGAAATAAATACAATGAATTAAAGCAATACCGCTAGGAAAACACAAAACCTTAATTAGTACAAATACAAGCGAAATAAATACAATGAATTAAAGCAATACCGCTAGGAAACACAAACCTTAATTAGTACAAATACAAGTGAAATAAATAAAATGAATTAAAGCAATACCACTAGGAAACACAAATCTTTAATTAGTACAAGTACAAACGAAATAAATAAAATGAATTAAAGCAATACCACTAGGAAACACAAATCTTTAATTAGTGCAAGTACAAACGAAATAAATACAATGAATTAAAGCAATACCACTAGGAAACACAAACCTTAATTAGTACAAATACAAAAGAAAGAAATACAATGAATTAAAGCAATACCACTAGGAAACACAAACCTTAATTAGTACAAATACAAGCGAAATAAATACAATGAATTAAAGCAATACCACTAGGAAACACAAACCTTAATTAGTACAAATACAAACGAAATAAATACAGTGAATTAAAGCAATACCACTAGGAAACACAAACCTTAATTAGTACAAATACAAAAGAAATAAATACAATGAATTAAAGCAATACCACTAGGAAACACAAAACCTTAATTAGTACAAATACAAACGAAATAAATACAATGAATTAAAGCAATACCACTTAGGAAACACAAAACCTCAATTAGTACAAATACAAACGAAATAAATACAATGAATTAAAGCAATACCAGTAGGAAACACAAACCTTAGTTAGTACAAATACAAGCGAAATAAATACAATGAATTAAAGCAATACCGCTAGGAAGCACAAACCTTAATTAGTACAAAGACAAGCCAAACCGCTAGGAAACACAAATCTTAATTAGTACAAATACAAGCCAAACCGCTAGAAACACAAATCTTAATTAGTACAAATACAAGCCAAACCGATAGGAAACACAAATCTTACCTCTTCAATATTTACTTTTGGTCCACGGAACCTACGCCTATGTTTCCTCTCAAGAAAACCGCTTACATTTGGGGGTAACAGGTTGCTGAGTTGTCGGTTGTTTTGTTTTTTAGCAAGAATGCTGACCTGTTCCTATTCCTACCCCAAAGTTAACGGTGCAACGGCCGTACACTTATGGAAGTGAGAAGATAAGACGTCGATGTGAGTTCCGTGATGACCGATTCGTGTGTAATGTTGTAATGCTATATGGCGCATGACAGGAGAAGTAGGACTGTTGGGCCACGAGAGAGAGAGAGAGAGAGAGAGAGAGAGAGAGAGAGAGAGAGAGAGAGAGAGAGAGAGAGAGAGAGAGAGAGAGAGACAGACAGACAGACAGACAGACAGACAGAGAGAGAGACAGACAGACAGACAGACAGACAGGCTGGCAGACAGACAGACAGGCGGGCAGAGACATAGACGGAGACAGACAGATAGAAAGAGGCATACAGACACAGAGAGAGAGAGAGACAGAGACAGATAGACAGACATACAGACAGACAGTCAGAGAGACAGAGAGACAGAGAGAGAGAGAGAGAGAGAGAGAGAGAGAGAGAGAGAGAGAGAGAGAGAGAGAGAGAGAGAGAGAGAGAGAGAGAGAGAGAGAGAGAGAGAGAGAGAGAGAGAGAGAGAGAGAGAGAGAGAGAGAGAGAGAGAGAGAGAGAGAGAGAGAGAGAGACAGAGAGAGAGAAACAGAGAGAGAAACAGAGAGAGAGAGAAACACAGAGACAGACAGACAGAGACAAAGAGACAGAGAGACGAGAGACAGACAGACAGAGACAGAGAGACGACAGACAGACAGAGAAAGAGAGAGAGAGAGAGAGACAGACAGACAGACAGAGAGAGAGAGGAGAGAGAGAGAGAGAGAGAGAGAGAGAGAGAGAGAGAGAGAGAGAGAGAGAGAGAGAGAGAGAGAGAGAGAGAGAGAGAGAGAGAGAGAGAGAGAGAGAGAGAGAAACAGAGGAGAGAGAGAGAGAGAGAGAGTTTATCTGTCACTCTTTCTGTCTGCCTGTCTGTGAGTCTGTCTATCTGCCTGTCTGTCTTTGTCTCCGTCTCTGTCTCTGTCTGTCCGTCTGTCTCTCTTTCTCCCTCTGTCTCTCTTCTCCTCTCTCTACTGCCTTCTCTCTCTCTCTCTCTCTCTCTCTCTCTCTCTCTCTCTCTCTCTCTCTCTCTCTCTCTCTCTCTCTCTCTCTCTCTCTCTCTCTCTCTCTCTCTCGCCTTCTCTCTCTCTCTCTCTCTCTCTCTCTCTCTCTCTCTCTCTCTCTCTCTCTCTCTCTCTCTCTCTCTCTCTCTCTCTCTCTCTCTCTCTCTCTCTCTCTCTCTCTCTCTCTCTCTCTCTCTCTCTCTCTCCCTCCCTCCCTCCCTCCCTCTCTCTCTCCTCTCTCTCTCCTCTCTCTCTCTCTCTCTCTCTCCTCTCTCTCTCTCTCTCTCTCTCTCTCTCTCTCTCTCTCTCTCTCTCTCTCTCTCTCTCTCTCTCTCTCTCTCTCTCTCTCTCTCTCTCTCTCTCTCTCTCTCTCTCTCTCTCTCTCTCTCTCTCTCTCTCTCATATCATTACCAAAAACTATCAGTATCATGGTCTGAAAAAACACAATGAACATACATGTAGTATTGTGTAAATAAGCATCATCAATTGCGTTTATTACCATTATTAACGTTTTATTGAGTTACAATACAAGCATAATATTATGATACTCATACCGTTACATCAGTTTTTACATTACCAAATCTCAATTCACTTTTTTAAACATGTTTTACACACAGGTGACAAATCTGTAATTAAATGTTATCTCAACTCCTCCTTCGCTTCAAATGCTGTAGTGTTATGGTCCATAGAGCTAATATATATATATATATATATATATATATATATATATATATATATATATATATATATATATATATATATATATATATATATATATATATATATATATATGCGGGTTGTATAATGTGAGACGAAACGGGTGAACACTGATAGAACATCCCTTCCTGGATATGACGCTAATCTGTGTCAGTGTCAGAGGTTGTAGTCTCCCATCTGAAGCTCATACCAATTTGCATCTGGGTCGAAAGGAAAATTGCGTCTAAAGTTTTACCCCCCCCCGCAGGAACACGACGCCGAACTTCGCATTGACATTGACAGGATTCAAACACTGCATCTCACGATTGTAAGTGCGGCAACCTAGCCACTAGGCCACATACGCCAGTCAAACTGCTTGAAACATTAATTTCAACAGTGCAACTATCAAATTCATATTATCCAGTGTATGGACAGAGTAGTGACGTAATAAGGAATAAAAATCAATTCAACAGAATAATGGGCAACCGAAGGAACAACCCTCACGACATACCGGAAGGATCTATAGATCATCATGTCTGTGTGCTGGAATTTTGAGTCCGAATAAAAGACACACATGTTATAGGCCTACATGTATGATGTATCTACATATATATATATAATTCTGAGTTAGTCGTTCTCTGTGGCCAAAGGCTTTGTTTCCAACCCACTAAGAGTAAGAGTAACCACTGTGTACTTATAGGTTCTAAATCAGTTGTTCTCAACCTTTGTTTCTTTTTAGGTCCATGCACCCGTTCACCATATGTCAGAATGTCCACCCCACTGACAACATTGATGACCACTGTTCTAAATAATCCCAAGATCTCTTTCATTCCTGGAATTACTTTACCAGAAGTGACGTTTAATCAAAGAAAATGTAACTGTTTCCCCCTCTTTGAGTGGCATTCTCATTCTCCTGAACTGCCATGTTCAACAGGTTTTTTTTAAATTTTAAAATTCACACCTACCCACGGCACTTCACTATCGAGTACTGACTTGATCTAGTAATCGTGTTTGGTATCCCCCTATTATATAATATAAATCTACAATGAACATATTACCGTAAAAACAGACCCACACCAGCCCAACAAAGAATTTTAAAATCCCACAGATAGCAGCACTTGCCCATCCCCAATTAACATTTTTTTTTTTTTGGTTTCATTGAAATTTACCAAGCCACCATAATTGGTAATTGCGGGTGAATTAAGAGGAAACAGCATCAGCGGGAAAAAGCGAGAGTGAAAAAGTGAAAAGGAAAGAAGTAGGACATACCATCAGCACTTGCCCATCACCAATTACCAATGATTAAAGTTATAATTAATGGAAGATAACAAGAAACAGAAACTTGAAAACTTGAAAAGTATCAGAGGAATAAAAATAATTTCACTTCATTCATTGACATTTAAACCTGTATACCATATATAATGATCTGAAAGTTAAAGGCACAAATTTATTTACCCCTGTAACCACAACAGTGAACAGTGAAAGAGGCATCGAATTCAGATATAATATATCAATATAAAATATCGTAAATGAAAATTAGTAAAAGGGACTCAGCAGGAAAATACGAGTATGACGTCTTGAAAAATAGTGTTTCACAGTTCATAAAATTTGAGACGTACCTACTCAAATCAAACTACTTCGTCTAATAGTAATAGTCAACATAAACCGTACATTGAGCTTAAACTCAAATAAGTGTTCTAAACAAACCATGACAGATAAAAGCTAAAAATTTGGATGTCCAAAATCGCCTCTTAAATTAACCTTCTAAATAGTGGACAGTTTCATCCATGATATATATAATAAATCATGTAATATATCATATATAATTTATTTCTCCTATAGTAAGATAATATAATGTGACAGCTAAGTTCATCTGAAGCCGAGACGTTCTTCTACATAGCTAGCAAAATTTTCAGATTTGCCCGTCAGAAACGGTTTTACGTTATCCCAAGATACACTTGACAACGTTGTTACAACATCAGGAACATGACAGTAGTGGAGGTAGCCTTCTTGTGCCAATTTCTCTGCCACCTCTACTTGATGATTGTCCATCAAGCCATCGTTCACAACCACCAGAAGCTTCTTGCCAGCACCAAGACAGTCCAGAACAGTCCCGGGACCCAGCATGGGAAATGACCAAATCGGCTGCAGCAATTTCTTCTGAGATGGAATTCTTCAGTCGGAAATACGAGATGCTTGGGTGGTGTTGGTTCTTCTTGTCATTAGTTGCATCTATCCCCTCCGCATTGCCACTGCCGATTTGAAAAGTGACATGCGAGAAACCAAGTTGTCGCAGCGCCTTTAACGATTCATCTGACGCGGATCTGTTAAACAAACGAAGAAAATCAATTATTTTGGGCACAGAAAAAAGATAAAGATGGATTCATAGTCCCTAGCCCTAACAAATGCAGGCCCAATGATTGTACATCATTTATCCCCCAGCAAGCCATGTCATTCAAAGTCCTTAACTCCCCTGAGGAGCATACAGTACAGCACTAACGCTGGACAATAGTTTTCTCTACCTAAAGCTGGGTACTCATTCACGCTTGAGTCAAGTAAGGAAAATACTTTTCCTGATATGATGACATCGTGAAAACCGCCTAGGCCAGCCACGGGGTTTGAACCAGTAGTGTCATCGTAATTACAAACTCACAAGACCACGATTTAGCTACAACACCTCTGATGAAAGGCAAAGGGTTATACTTATACCTGCTTTTTCTTCCAAAGCTTTTGAAAACTCCAAGCGCTCTGTTGTCTGAATTGTATGTACAATATTTGTATTTATACTATGACTGTTTGGTAAGAGAATGACAAATATATCAAGTATAAAAAAAGCGTTGTGGTGCAGACGGTAGTGTTATCAGTTTGTCCTTGTAACAATACTGGTTTAAACCCTAGCTGGCACAAGTTTCTATATGATGTTGTTTTCTTGGGAAAAGTAATTCACTCTACTTTGCTCACTTGACTAAGGTGTGAATGACTACCCAGCTATGGGCTGAGGATGATCATTTCAGAGTGCTAGCATGGGCACCTACTAACAAGCTGATGCACATTGTGTTTCAGTCAATTTAGAAGGGTTTTTGAACGCAATGACTTGCTGATAGATAAATGATGTATCTGTTAGTAGGCCTGCACTTATGATAAGGGGATTTGGACGAGAATTTATATCTTCCTCTTTCTTTATCTTTATTTGCATGATTAATTACTATGAACAGTCTTTAATGATCAATCATATCATTGTTTTGTTTTGTTTTTGTTATTGAACATTCACAATGTAGGTGTCCAACAGTGGTTTTATTTTATTCTAAAAAAAAACAAACAAAAACAACAACAACCAGTAAACAACATGCAAAGAAAATACATTTGGACAAATATGAAGATGGATCCATATATTTTAATACCTGCTTGGACAAATTCCCATAATACAATGAGTCAATATTAAATCAAAATCAAAGGGTTAAAGGTCATTGATCACTTCAAGTATTTACTATTATACAAGTACAAAACTGCCGTTATTCATCCACATGGGTCAATAACCCTGGGGTAAGTGGGATAAGTGGCCCACAGGACGTTAATATATGCACATTATATTTATATGTGCTGATGTTACAATTACATTGTATTTAATTCTCCACATTGACCAATACAGTATTTATTACCTTAGGAGTAGAACTATTTTCTCCACGTGGAAAGATACTTATGTCCATGGAAGGCCTACTTGTATCTTAGCAAAGACATTGCAAAATTAATTTTGTAAGCCAATATTAGAGAGAGAGAGAGAGAGAGAGAGAGAGAGAGAGAGAGAGAGAGAGAGAGAGAGAGAGAGAGAGAGAGAGAGAGAGAGAGAGAGAGAGAGAGAGAGAGAGAGAGAAAGAGAGAGAGAGAGAGGGAGGGAGGGAGGGAGGGAGGAGAGAGGGAGGGAGAGAGAGGGAGAGAGAGAGACAGAGAGACAGACAGACAGACAGAAAGAGAGAGAGAGAGAGAGAGAGAGAGAGAGAGAGAGAGAGAGAGAGAGAGAGAGAGAGAGAGAGAGAGAGAGAGAGAGAGAGAGAGAAAGAGAGAGAGACAGAGACAGAGACAGAGACAGAGGGAGAGACAGACAGATAAAGGGACATATACTATATCGAAAGACGAGGAGAGAAGGGGAGGGGGAGACAAAGGTTACTACATTCAACTTATTCGTTCAAAAGGATGTGTTATTGTTATATTAAAGAGAAGATATTCACCAGCAGGGCTGTGTTATCTGAGAGTTTAGAGTGAGGCTATACTATTCACTATTCATCCATAGGATTGTGCCGTTTGAGATTTCTTATTTAAGTAGATCTATGGTGAAGGTATCCACCATTAGGATGTGTTGTCTTAGACTGACGTTCTTCAAAAACATGAATGTGTATCTTAGAAAGATGTTATTCAAAATCAGTGATGTATCACCTTAAATGTGAAGCTATTCGTCAACAGTGATGTGATATCTTAAATTTCAGTGTTATCTTGGAGGAAGTTAGTCGACCAAGCCCAAAGCAATGTGTCATCCTCCACTGAGATTATTATCTAAGTACAGTGAAGTTATCCATCAACAGAGATGTGTTGTCTTAGGTTCTTCAAACACATGGACGTCTTAGTGTTATTTTTGAAATATGTTATTCAAAAACTGGGGTGTATTCACAGGGGATGTTATTATAAATACAGGGATGTGTCGTCTTAGAATGAAGTTTTTGATTAACAGGATTTGTTATCTTTTAGTCAAGTTATTTATCCACAGGAATGGGTTATTATCTCGAATCTAAACTAAAGTTTTTCACCATCAGGTATTAACTATTACTATTATTGTAGAGTGAAATTATTCATCCATGTGGATGTTTAATCTAGAGAAAAAAACTTTTTTTTCACAGGAATGTTTTAAAGTGATGTTATTCATCTACGGTAGAAGGATGTCTTATCTTCGGGTTAAGTTATTCAGCCACACAGATGTGTTATCTTAAAAAATGAATTTATTTGTCCACAGGGATGTGTATTTATCTAGATTGAAGTATTTCGTCCACAGTGATTTGTCATTTCACTCTCAGCGTTCAATTATTTGTCCAGTGAGATGTTATTTTAGAGTGAAGTTATTAGTCCACATGAATGTGTGATCTTAGAGTTAAAGTTATCGTTGTCCTACAGGGGTGTATTTTTATT
>JAXRKP010000438.1:275000-287500 GCA_037039925.1 Doris montereyensis | reverse complement strand
CAAAGAAAACAGTAACAGTTCTGCCAAGGCCATTACAGCCCATAGAGCCGGAGCTTATCCCGGTTTCTATAGTGTGAAGCAGAACAGGTGTTAAAAATCACAGCGTGGACAGGACGCTAGTCTGACAAAGGTTTCAACTCCCAAGCTAGTGCTTGTACCCATTTTGCATCTTGATCGAGTGGGGAAAATGTGTGTTGAGTGTTTTCCAAAGGAACACAATGTCGGGCCTGGCTTTGCTGGGATTCAAACCCGGGACCTTCTGATCCCCAGTCCTACAGCCTAACCACTCAGCCACCGACACCACCATAAAACACAAAGAAACAAAAATGAAATAAAGGAAATGGGCAACCATGGAAAACCATGAAAGTGTGAAATAAAGGTTTAAAAAATGGTATGTTTAAAACACTTTTTATTGCAACATAATGGGGAAAAGACATACCGGTATTTGAAACATATGAGATTCAATAATTCATTAAAAATACAAAAAACTGACTTAGAGGTCACATGCTCATCATTCTTAAGAAAATGTGATAGAAATATTGTAAACCATTTATACAGTATTCTCACACACACACACACACAGTCTATCTGCCTCGTTCATCACAGTAATGAAAAATAATTACTTTTGTTGGTGGCCATTATGGCAAAATGTAAACATAAAAAGAAGCAAACTAATTTGGCCATTGTTATAAAATTTGCCTAATCAAAATACCAAGGAAAAAAGGACAAGTGGTCTTACTTCTGATGAGTCTTTGTGAGTTTGATTGCTTGATGGATTGAAATTTACAGTGTCCTCCATAAGCGGTGATTTCAGAGTAAACAAAAGAGGAAAGAGCTACATAAAAGGTAAGTAAAAGAGTGAAAGGAAAGACGTATGACCTGCCAGCAGCGCCTGCCGACTATCTATGTCTTTGTGGGAGTAAAATACATCTTATAAAAAGATTATTTATGTCTTAATACAGGATTCATCCACTTTTACGTCCATTTCATACACTTTGTATGTGAGACAGGTGTAAGTGGTCAAAGGGACATACAAAAGACAACAACCAGGCAAAACTGTATCCTGTATTAAACCCTCCAAAAAGTGACATCTTCTCCTATTCAAAGAACATATCATCAGAAGACAAAGCTTGTCGTTTAATATCTTCATGACCACGCTCTTCGGACAAATTTGGTCGCTTTTGTGGTCTGTCACTTGACTTTACCGATGGCAAGGAAACAGAAGAAAAGGACATCACAGCAGCCGGGTTAGTATCAGTGTCAGGATCAGAAAAAGGAACAGTCCCAGTCACAGTCAAGTCAGTCTCAGATTCAGAGGGAGGAAGAGTCTCAGTGGAGTCCGTCACAGGCGTCGAATGAGTTGCAATAGTAAGTTCAGTCATGGAAGTGGGAATGGTTACAATGGAGTCAGACGCAGGCGTCGAATAAGTTGCAGTAGTCAGGTTTGTCGTAGAAATCGGAACAGTCACAGTGGAGTCAGCCAAAGAGTTTACAAACGGCAACTTAGAGAGGGAAGGAGCAGTCTTAGTCTGCTTTGGGAATGTTTTAGGAGACAAAGTCAAAGTAGAGTTATCCACAAAGAGAAAAAGGCTTGTCCTGCTTCACTGTACTCAAGAACATTTCCAACTGCTTCACCCTTTCCACAAAACGTTCCTCACTCATGTTTTGAAAACACCAATTGATTCGAGAAGTCAAGTCCGATATGATCTCAAATCTCCCTTTCTGGGTATTTGTTTTGGAATTGGAATGAGATTGAGTTTCTAAACTCCTTTTGGGTAATTGTCTTGGGAAGAGATTGACTTAATTCTGATGATACTTTTGAAGCGGGGGTGGTAGGTGGACAGGTAACACGTTTACTGAAACGCGAGTTGGACAAGTCAGCAGGTTCACATAATGGCAATTTTAGGTGCATCTTAACAACAAACATATGACGACACGGTAATTTGAATTTCAAAAGAAGGAACAATCGCAAGCAGATTCTGTAACCGAGTAAGTTTCAGAATCATGGACATCATCTGTCACGTTATAGACATCCTCACTGGTGGACACAACATGATATGACACAGATCTCGCTAACGCTAATTGGTTCACAACAGCCTTTGAGGCAAAGTGGATAAATGATTCTTTATTGTCTGTACAACTGGACATGTGTCTGTAGTGTTGTACTGGCATGATATACTATTGATGTGTCTCTTTATGTTTCTGGTGTGAATGAGGTTTTTGTCATAGTTCATTAATGCTATTAAACAATCAGAAAGTAAACTGCGTGAATTTAATGCTTGTTTGAGTTTACCGTGATATGTTTCAACATGATTGTTGCTTGTCATGTGGAAGGTCTGAAGATCTAATGTGGTGTGCGCTGCCCACACTTGTGGTTCCTTCCACCAATTGTCCTCAAAAATAGGACACCACAGACGTGGGCACATTAGCACACATGAGTCTTTTCAAATCGAGATACCTTTGCTGAGATGCTGTATCCCGCTGCTCCATAAAATAATTTAAAAGTTTTCCAATGTTTTGCGAAAGCCTAAGATACTGCAATGCTTCCTTCGCAGCTTTAGAAGCGTGAAAGGCGCAAAGCCGGACACAAGAATCAGGAAAGGTCTCTAGGACCGTGTTGACATCAACAAAGTCTTTATCGACAAAAAGGACTGATGGTTCAACAACACAGGCCGATTTCAAAAACTTAAGACAAGAGGACAAAGACTCACAGTCTTCTTCTATCACAAAACCATGAAGAACAGGACGACCTGAACCTTCACTATCAATACACAAAACACTAACCAGAGGATATTGATACTTATTCACCTTATGGGTGATATCAATAATCAAAACATCTCCAAACGTCTGTAAATCTTGCTTCATCTGATTGGTGAAATAAAACAAAAATTTGAAGTCTCTTTCCCCTGATAACCCAAACACAGTTGCCCCTCCCCCGTCCCTGATACCCTTCAAAAGGTTCTCCACATCTTCGCTGTCTGTTCTAGGCTTGGTTTTCAACTTCTTGGACAAATTCCGCACATCATGTGGAAGAATATTCTTATTTTGATTTTTCACAATGAACTCCCGTATTTGACTTCAAGGCATTGAGGAGGAACACATGGCTTTTATAGTGTCAGTAATTGTTGCCCTCCGATTTTCTGGGTATACACTGGCAGTCTGCATGAGAAAACCAAATACAAAAATATAATTATAACAGATGTTTGGGAAGATAAGTTTTTGATTGATTTGATTTACCCACATCCACAACTAAGATGATCTCGGGGGTTTTGGTAGGATTTTTAACTTTGCCCGGACTGCCCTGCAAACAGGGGATCTTTAACGTGCACAGTTTTGTGATCTGCACATGGGATCTTCTTTTTATCGCCTGTCTCTCTGATGGGACTAGGTGATGAGCCCCTACCCCGACGATTTTTTATTAAAAAAACTTGAGAAGAAGAGCTAATAATACAACGGCGAAATTGGGTTTGAAGGAGAATGGAAGGGAGGGAGGATGGAAGGGTGGGAGGCCATTTGGGCCAGTGGGTAAAAATACTGAAGCCAGAAACTCAAAGTTCGACCTTTTGTCAAACCTGAGAATGCTTCCTATCGGTACATAGGCCTAACCCTAACTTTCTATCGTCCATTGTGGTAGAAATTATCCTGGCACAAGATTTGTTTGATTCTTTGATGTAGTCCTGTCCACCATGGCAGTGATCTCAGGGTTGGCACAAGGCATTCAACACTTTATATCCAGCATTGGGAGACTCGGTAGTCCAGAGGCAAGGTGTCGGCCTCTCAACAAAAAGGTCATGAATTCACGCCCCGCCAACAGTTGAAATATTTTCGAGTGTTTTCGAACTAAAATCTACCTCCCCTGGTCCAGGTAGGTGGATCAACACCTCGTCCCATTGGAGACAGGCGGTAAAAAGGGGTTCCATGTGCAGATCACAACACTTTTGCACTTCAAAGATGCCATGGCTGTTTAAAGGGTAGTTCAGGCAAAATTAAAAATGCAACCAAAAACCTTGAGATCACCTTAAATGTAGACCATTGAGTTCCCCTAGAAGAATAGGGAGACTGAGAATGAGAACAACGAGAAGAAATCAAACAACCCAACCACATTGACAAGAATGAATGGGTGAGCAAATGGATAACGTCGTTAAGATATGAATGGTCAGCTCTGTGTTTGTGTGTGTGTATGTGTGTGTGTTTGTGTCTATTAAGAGGTATAACTCATCCATTTCAAATAAATGATTTACTGACAATATCAACCATTTTTCATTTGCCAGCCAGATTCTATGTTATAAGTTTCTGTTTCTGTTCATTTATCTGTAAAGGGCCTATTGGCCTATCCCACAGTTATTTTAACATACATTTTACCGGTCTGGTAGATTATTATTATTCTAAGACAATAATGCCGCCAACAATGATTTACAGTCCTAAATGGACAAAATGTGTCTATGATGAAGCAACAGTCCACCGTACGACTTAAAACCAATTGAATACATAAAACTTTTGTGGTGAATTTGTGCATACTCAGGGTGCGGATGATTCAGAACCAAAGGGAGACTAATCTTTGCAGTGAAATGATAAACCATTACATGTAATCATCATACAGAAAACAGTCAAATTACCAAAGAGTCAACAGGGTGGTTGTTATGCTCCAAATTCATTGCTTTCAGCTGGAGAACATATTGGCCTTCTACTTTGCATCTGGCAATGCGGATAAAGGACTCACAGTCACACTTGATTGTTCTGAAAAAGTGATCACACAACATCATTGAAAGTTAAATGGGACTAACCTTAGTAAGTTGAAATTTGAATTCAATTTTGTTTCATTAGCACAGTGTTAAGTGTCGTTTCACATTAAAATGTAGCACAGTGGTCTCCATCTAAGAGGCCAGCCCTCAGGAGACATAAAAAAAGCAGTCTCTTGGCAGGGCGGTCTTCTCTAACATGGGGGGACTCAGTAGTCCAGAGGAAAGGTGTCGGCCTCTCAACCAAAAGGTCATTGGTTCAAGCCCCTGCAGATTGAACCGTTTTCACAAGTTTTTCCCACGCTCTTAGTTCAGGTAAGTGGATCGACACCTAGTCCCATCAGAGACAGACAATAAAAAGCAGGTCAGGTGTGCAGATCACAACAATTTGTGCAAATTAAAGATCCCTTGGCTGTTTATAGGGCAGTCTGGGCAGAATTAAAAATCCTACCAAAACATCCCAAAGATCATCTAAGTTGTGGATGTGGGTAATATCAAATCAAAATCTTTAAGAGCTAAGGTTAAAACGGCACAATCATTGCCTCTCATGTTGATCGGTTAGATTTTTAGGCCTAGACTTCAGACTCAAACGCACAGGAAGGAGGAGATGCGTAAGAAAGATGAAGAAATGGAAACTCAAACCAATAAATGTAGCAATGCTTTCATTTGCTGATGATTTAGTTCTGTTTGGAAAATCAGAAAACGACTTTCAGTCGAATATCAATATGATGAATAATGAACTACATAAAAGAGGAAAGAAAATAATGCAGTAAGTAGGGAAGCTAAATCACAAAATCTTAAATTGGGCAGGGAGAATTTAGAACAAGTTCAAAGCTACAATTACCTAGGAGTAACTCAGAGGAAAAACTAAGAGAAGAAATCAGCCAGAGAATCCAAAAGGCAATGACAATAAATAACCATCTAGGAAAGGCATTTATAGGAAGACAAGAATTGTAAACAAAAACCAAAATGGCAATATACAACACAGTTTATTGTCCTACCCTCATCTATGGTAGCGAAACCTGGACCTTAGACAGTAGAGAATACAGTAGAGCACAGGCAGCTGAAATGAAATATCTAAGAAGAGTAGTAGGGGAAACTAAATGCGGCAAAATCAGAAACACAACAATAAGAAATCAAACCAAAAGCAGATGGCCTAAAAACTAAGATAGAAATAAATCAATTGAGATGGTTTGGGCACGTTAACAGAATGAATGACACTAGAATAGCTAAATCAATACACAATGCTAAACCCGAAGGTAAGAGATCAAAAGGCAGACCCCGGAGAATGTGGGAAGAACATTTAAAAGAGGCATGAAAGCAAATAAATTTAACTTTCACGGAAGAAAACAAAAAACGCCAGGACAGGGCAGCCTGGAGAAAGATCATTTCGGACATCTAAACCCATACACCGGAAGGGAAAATGGGAAATGATAAAGAAAGAAAGAGAAAGCAAAGTTGAGACATCTAATTATTTGTTTGAGAATTTAAGAACTGAAAACACACTTCACAAATATACTAAATTACATTTTATGCAATGGATCAGACTGTGTAACTACAGGGGCGTTTTAGCTCGTTTCAGGTATTCCCGATTAGACCTCACAAGATTGGCCGTGGTAACACTTTTGCACGCTGCACTTCCTCAATGCAAAATCCTATAATACTTTCCCATAGAATGTGAATCTGAGCAGCAATGTAACTCAGTGCAAGCAAAGAAAATTATAAATAATATATTAATCTTGTTGAGCACCCGTCAGTAAGTTATAAAAATAGGAACGCGTAGAATGTTGTGTACTACTACTTTATTATTTCTAGTTTTTGTTATTATCTTTACTGGTGGTAATCCTATTCCTTCTCCTTCTTTTATTATTAGAATTAACATCACCACAATTATTAACATTATTATTTACATTATTAGAATGAGAAATGGTAGTGGTAGTTATACTGCTTTTGTAATAGAATTGTTATTTATGAATAATGACATGAAGTCCTCACTGCCCTCGTATTTTACTATAATTAACAAAGGGATTGAGGCTCCTCACAAAAGAGTTACCACCTATCTGTTTCTGAAACAAGGACAGATAATATTGGGCGCTCACCGCCCCATTTTTGCCCTGACCGATTTCCTATAAATGCTCATTTCGTCTAATTGCCTGTTTTCTCTGCTTGCCAAGCCCTGGGTATTAAGACAGTATCTACTGTACTAAGTAAAGAATATTGCCTGATTATGGAGTAATATTCTGATCATCTTCGCTCTGCTGTTCCCTAGCAAAACAAGAGAAGTCTCGCGAAAGCGACATACAGAACTGAAGTCATTTTTTGTTAAGAAATTCATCATATTACATATTGTGTGTGACTATTTCTTAGGAGAGGTTTAGGAAGGGCTAGTATATGAAAGCTATTGATTTGAGCCCTCACACAACAGTGTGTAATGCAGAAACTAAATCCACAAGTTTGAAGCTGTATTTCTCCTTAATATTTGCAACCAGCATGGACATAATCAGCAATATCTCAGCAACTGTTTAGGCTATTTAAAAGAAATAAAAAGCATAATCACCAGAACTTCCTGCTTTATCATAAATACATGTGTTCTCAAATAATGGCCAAGCAGACCCTTTTCTGAGGCGCACACACATACATCATCATGTGTATTTTTCTTACCTTTGATTTGGCCGGATACCCCGGCTTTCACTTTTTCGGGGCGACTTCCCTGTTTGCATGTGTACTTAAGAAAGTCATATTCTAGCCTGGCTGTATCCGGGTGGTCAACCAACTGAAAGAAAATGAGGAAAACAGTTCTGTAACAATGGAATAGTTATAAAACTCTACATTTAAACTGAAATATAAGTCATATAATATGCATGGAATGAAATGAGAAACAGCAAATAAATGGACAAATACAATACAAACGACAAATAATAATTAAGACGTTTCTCAAAACGAACTCAGGTCACCCCCTTACAGTACCAAAGTCCCTTGCACAAGACTCTGGGTCATTGATTAAATTACACAAAACTTCTTTTTATTCTTACTATTGGATATGTTATGAAATATGTAACCATGTGACAAATAAAGTTTATACACTTTTACTATGACTTTGTTTGGTTTTTCAGTGTCCAAGCGTACTATGCAAATGTTTGTTTCAAAACACAATCTCCAAAAAGATTTTGAAAATACTAGGTTGTCCCAAAATTAAGGTGAAAATGGCCACAACTCAAAGAACTAATGCATCTATATTCAGTTTGTAAAAAACGCTGCACAGCGGCTGGTGCAATGCACTATGTCTTCCTGTAGATGAAATGTTCCGACCATCATTGAAAAGGGGTCAAAGTCAGAAGTGTTGTGAGATTTTTGCATGCAAAAGGGAGAAATCCAACTAAAATCCATCATGAACTTGAGTTTGTATACAGTAGAGATATAATGAGCAAAATCAGGTCTATCAATGGTGTAGCATTTTCTAAACAGAGCGTTCAAATCTTGAAGATGATCCAAGGGCGTGGGCGCCCCCAGTCTTCTGTGACAGACAAGAACATTGCATGTGTTGATGCTTTGATTCGTGAGAACAGGCGACCTAAAATTTATGATTTGGCTGACGATATTGAAATGATTGTTGTTCATAGAATAGCGCATGAAGAGCTTGGATACCATTAAGTTTCAGCTCGCTGGGTGCCAAAATAACATACAGAAAATCACAAGGTGCAACGCATGAAGGTTGTTCAGACACATTAGGAACAATATAGGGATGGCATTGATGGCCAAATGGGACCTCGTGGAGACAAAATATGGGAGATGATAGTGATGTCACACAACTGGGTGGGGATTTTTCTTGACAATCTGATAACAGGAGACCAAACATAGGTGTATCACACTATCCCAGAGACAAAAGGGATTCCATGACCTGAAAACAACCTTCGTCACCGATACCCAAAAAGTTCAAGGTTCAGCACTCTTCAAAGAAACTCATGGCAACCGTTTTCTGGGATATAAAAGGTGTTTTGCTTGTAGACATTCTGCCCCTGGTCAAACTGTAAATGCAGCCAGGTATTGTGAAATACTGGACAGATTAAGAGAAGCCCTGGATCAAAAAAGACTAGGCCGCCTGAGGAGGGGCATCATCATGCAACATGACAATGCCACATTGACAAAGGAGTGGTTTCGGAGATATAATTGGGAGGTTCTGCCACACCCACTACACATCACCTGTTTGGACCCCTTAAATGACATCTGTCAGGACAAAAGTTTTACCGAGGAAAGATCTCATTGAAAGAGTGAAAAATTGGTTTCAATCTCTTGACGAAAAATTTCTCGAGGGAGGGTATATGTATAATATTACCTTGTGCACTAATGGAAAGAACGCATTGATCTTCACAGGGATTACGTTGAGAAATAGAAAAATAGTGTGAGAACTAATGCTAAAAATTTTATTGTGATCAAATTAGAACTTTCCAACTTATAACTATTTTCACCTTAATTTCAGGGCAGTCCTCGTATTTCTCACAGCCTTCACCCCGTTGTTGAGGGGTCATTACACAAATTTACCCGGCCACACATTAGCAGATCTAGTGCCCAAAACAAACACAGCGCCAAATGAGTATCTCAGACCCACCACTTAACTTTTAGATTAAGATTGCTGCTCCTTTGTTTTTATCTACACTGAATTCTGGTCTACACTACGACGTGTATCATAAAATGAAGTTTTATTCAAATGTACGTTGTGACTGACCACTTTCCTCCAATTCCAACTACTGGATCATTTCGAATCCCTGCCAAAAAAAAACTAGATTTACGTCTTGATTAGAATCTTGATCCTTTATGAGATGAAAACAAATTTGTTATAGTTTATTTTTTTCTTCTTAAAAGTCATAAAAAATAGTTGAGTAACTCAAGTAGATTTACGAAGTACAGAATCTAAATCTTGATTTGTTGTCTACATTCTTTTATTTTTTATGCAGGTCATCCACTATTAAGTATTATAATCTAAATCAAGATATAGCTAGATTTAGATTCTAAAGAGTTAAAATGTTACCAAAACTAGATAATCTATCCTTAGAACTAGATTCTATATCTACATTTATCACTGGTAGATACATACAAAGAGAAGTGGAGAAAAAAAACAACTTACCTTTCTGACATTTTTTTTTACATAAAGCACATTGTTGTTATGTTCGTTAAATGCGTCTTCAATTTGGTCGTAAACTGGTGGAAGCTTTCAAAAACCTCGTTCAATTCAAACTGGTAATCAGACATCGTTACAGGATGAGAATGAAAAAACTGTAAAAGCGCACACTTCCAGGTCGGGTTGATACTCAGTTACTGAGAATTCAGGAAGGACTCGAAGGTAGGCATCTAGACCTTCGAATTGTGGATGAAAAACGCCTGTGGGCGAATAACCACTTTGATCACAAATTGCATTAATTAACATAATATGTGAAATCATACACATCTGACTATTCTGACACTCATTGAAGGGATACCGATACCTGAAAGTAGCATGGATATTGCAATATTATTTTTAAATATAAAAAAAACTAATCTGACACTTGTATTATATTTATATATAATATCTTCTATTAAAATATAGAAGGAAACTGGTACAAAGTTAGCTTTATGAAAGCTCTGAAATAGAGTGTTAGGTCATCAATGGAAAATCTGATTATTTTAGTATACGCCATGTGTGGTACCTACATGGTTTGCACCCCCCACCTACCAAGAATTCAAGATACAATAATATAATAAAGTATAGTAAATGAAGTCCCATACTCAGAGTTGAGCATAGGGTAATTAGGAGTAGAGTTCTGATTTTTCTAGGCATATGGCATAATGTGTAGTTTGCCATTGCGTTCCACGTCCTCTAGGCATATATGGCATGTGTAGTTTGCCATTGCGTTCCACGTCCTCTAGGCAGGCATACGGCATAATGTGGAGTTTGCCATTGCTTTCCACGTCCTCTAGGCATACGGCATATTGTGTAGTTTGCCATTGCTTGCCACGTCCTCTAGGCATACGACATAATGTGTAGTTTGCCATTGCTTTACACATCCTCTAGGCATACAGCATATTGTGTAGTTTGCCATTGCTTTACACATCCTCTAGGCATACGGCATTATGTGTAGTTTGCCATTGCTTTCCAGGTCCTCTAGGCATACAGCATATTGTGTAGTTTGCCATTGCGTTTACACATTCTCTAGGCATACGACATAATGTGTAGTTTGCCATTGCTTTCCAGGTCCTCTAGGCATACAGCATATTGTGTAGTTTGCCATTGCTTTACACGACCTCTAGGCATACAGCATATTGTGTGGTTTGCCATTGCTTTCCAGGTCCTCTAGGCATACAGCATATTGTGTAGTTTGCCATTATGATTACACATTCTCTAGGCATACGACATAATGTGTAGTTTGCCATTGCTTTCCAGGTCCTCTAGGCATACAGCATATTGTGTAGTTTGCCATTGCTTTACACGACCTCTAGGCATACGGCATAATGTGTAGTTTGCCATTGCTTTCCAGGTCCTCTAGGCATACGGCATAATGTGTAGTTTGCCATTGCTTTCCAGGTCCTCTAGGCATACGGCATATTGTGTAGTTTGCCATTGCTTTACACATCCTCTAGGCATACGGCATATTGTGTAGTTTGCCATTGCTTTACACATCCTCTGGGCATACGGCATATTGTGTAGTTCGCCATTGCTTTACACATCCTCTAGGCATACGGCATATTGTGTAGTTTGCCATCGCTTTACACATCCTCTAGGCATACGGCATATTGTGTAGTTTGCCATTGCTTTACACATCCTCTAGGCATACGGCATATTGTGTAGTTTGTCATTGCTTTACACATCCTCTAGGCATACGGCATTATGTGTAGTTTGCCATTGCTTTACACAAGCCTAATTTAATTATAATAAATTTTTATATTTTATACTTCATAAAATTTAAGGAAATTCATTCTATACAACATTTTTACTACCACTGTTGTTAAAGCGACTATTATGTATAATGATCTTATTTTTCATATTTGTCTTATTCCTCTTCAACTACAGCTAAGCACGAAAAGCTTTACAATGAAAATTAGTCAAGATGCTAGTGTCCCTTGAAAAAAAATGAGTCCCAAATTTATTTCTTCAAAAACACAATTTAAATTAATAACATGGTGGTAAGAGTTCTGTAATCTGGCACATAAGTGCTGCAACATAATTCTCGCTGGGACTAATCGTTCTGCTAGCATTAGTTTTTCCAGACTTAATTGAGAGTGACAGACTTCTGTTTGCTTATAAATAATACATCGACAATATCTCTAATCATTTGTCAGTAAGTAAGGTTATAAAACTAATTTGTATGCTAACAATGCAGAAGCCAACAGTTGTACTGCTAGGCGGTTACAGTAATGTGGAGTTCACGCAGTCCAAAAATGCGAAATCTTAACTCTTGTCTCACAGGGGTGGTATTTTTACAATCACCACCGAAAGTGATTATTTCTTGTAAAGCTCTTTTTTCAAATAAAATTACGGCAATCGTTGATCCGCTATCACAGGTGAAGGTGCGTCATGCAGTACACACACACATGGAAAGAGAGAGAGAGAGAGAGAGAGAGAGAGAGAGAGAGAGAGAGAGAGAGAGAGAGAGAGAGAGAGAGAGAGAGAGAGAGAGAGAGAGAGAGAGAGAGAGAGAGAGAGACAGACAGACAGAGAGAGAGAGACAGACAGACAGACAGAGAGAGAGAGAGAGAGAGAGAGAGAGACAGACAGACAGAGAGAGACAG
>JAXRKP010000438.1:230000-267500 GCA_037039925.1 Doris montereyensis | reverse complement strand
TGTATACAGCCAAGCTCTACCAGAATTTGACAAACTTCGAAATTCCATGATCTCAAAGTTACAGGACAAACATGAATCAGCTCTGGAAGTTTTCTACCGGTGGGTCGAAAATCAGTGAAATTGAAATCTCCAACCCTATTTATATAAAAATAATCTAACATCTAGATCTAGCTATGATCGATTTTTGTGGACATTAGCCCAATAGGAATAAATACTTTATATAATTTTATATTCATACAATGAAAGGCAATACATACCGTGAGTATTTCATGTTATAGATCTAGATGTAGAATCTATATCAAACATAACCACTTCATAATTTATAGGCCTAGTCTGTGTCAGCCTTGCCAATGGAAAATGAAAAGGCCAACACTATTCGTCATCAATGACGGATGGAACTCGCCACTAGATTACCCGTCATTAATGACAGATGGACATTGCCACTGTTCGCCATAACTGATGAAAGGAGCTCATCACTCATTCGGTTCGCCATTAATGACAAATGAATCCTGGCGCTATTCATTTATTAATGATGAATGATGTCCTCAGCACGATCCCAGTTAGCTAAGTTACATTAGGAATAGATCTAGATCTAGAATAGAGTGTATTTTGTACTGACTAATTTATAATTAATTTATTTAAACATCGAGATCTAATGTTATTATTTGACATTTTCGTTATTTCCACCTGAGCTGTGGATGTGGGAAAATCAAATAAAAAATCCTGAATCCTGACGGTGATTCAAATATATCCCCACTGTGTATCATTTCCGACCTATCCCAAAAAGTTCAGTAACATCTCTGTTGATTCGTTTTTGAGTTATTGTGTTCACAGACAGACAAACACGGCTAATGACATAACCTTCTTTAATGGAAGTAAAAATATTGTAATGAAATTGAAAATAAAACAATATTAAACAAAAAATAATGTAAAACTATATTTTGCGTGTATAAATATGGTTCTATACAAAGGTGGTTTTTTCTTTCTTTTTTAGATTTCTTTTTTTGTTTATATCATGATACAAGGTAAGATGAGTCAAGAGCTCATTTACATTGACTTACTTGCATTCAAATAATTGTGTTGTTTTTTCTTCTTCTTCGTTATCAGATACTACGACCAACTTGTGGCAATTGAAAACAAATTGCCTATAACAGAAAATCAGGTAGGTTTGGTGAAATTTACATCACCTTCAGGTGTTAGTGATAATTTTTTCTGTCAACAAATAATTTTTTGAAGAGATACAAAAGGGTCAGTTTTTGAAATTTCAAGAAATTTGAGCTTTACAATCCTTGAATGCATCTTTTACGATGTTTTTTTGTTGTTGAAGTGGTCAAGTTTTAATAATTTAAAGTTGCTTTGATTTTTTCCCCTTTTAAAAAATGATTTATGAATATAATATAGATATTATATTACATAGTTCGACTGCCATTTTATAAAGTGTTTTGCATCATAATTGATTTAATCAAGACATTGGTATAAGATGGGTATACATTTATTAATTTTTTTAATTATTTGTATACTTTTCTCAACACTTTGTTTTTATTTGTTCATCAATGTTTGTATCATTACCATGCTCTTTTTGTTTTCTTTTCAGAATCGTGTGCAATTCAAATGGAAAAGTGCTTTTGAAGAGAGTGGCTTTCTTGCAAGTGGCAAGAATTTAGGTAGGCTTATAAACGAAGCAAATTTAAATGCAAGCCTTGATGATTGTCAGAACTTTTGTTTATAATGTTTTTTCTCTCTTTCTTTTGTTCTGATGTCAATGTATGACATCCTGATCTGTAGTGCACAGTGAATTGATAAGTTTATAATATTCCTGATCTTTTGAGCTGCATGGTGTTGTATAAAAGGAGACAAGATTTGAAGTGTTAGAAAGATATTAAGCTTTTTAACAAATGAAATACTTAAAAATAAGTATTCATCAGCTTTTTCTAAAATCATAACCTGGAACTAAAGATATATATTTCAGTGATGCTTTCTTTTTAACACTTATCATCTTCCTCATGTCAGACAGTTTTGTTTTGATCTCATAAGTGCATTCTTGATTTATTTATTTTTCATCAGTATTCCGCATTTCTGTTAAACATTAAAATGATATGGTTCTAATTTATGAGCGCAATCTTAGTTTCTGTATCGATATGTGTTATTTTTTTATGTGTCAATTGTATATGGATTGTTGAAAAGGTGGTTTTGTAGCTTACTAATCTTAGGAATCGCCAAACTAAAAATCAAACCGTAAGCAAAAAAAACCCTGAATTTTATTTTGCCCTGCAGAAAATTCAAATGTGAAGTATATAAATTTAAAATTTCCATATAATTGAGTTTTGTTAAGTTTTTGGTTGCTTAATTTCAAGCTCAAAACCTTTGAAAAGAGGACACAAACAATAATGCAAACGAATCATATATCCTTTAATTATTAAAACAATTTTTTTTAGCAGATATAAGAAATGATGCTTATTCATACATGGCATTTATATTATAATGAAACACAATTCCATCTTTTGATACTTCATATTCTCTTTGTTACCAAATGATCTGAATCATTAGCCACACATTTGGCTTAATCTTTTTCTTTTTTTCTCCAGCTTTTTGTGCAAAACAAACAAACACACCTAAATATTTACATCTTATCAGTTACAGCATGTTATTTTAATTTCTGATTTTTTTGTCTATTGGATCTCTTCTTTTTGTTCACAGCAATTGCATCCTCTGCTTATGAGAAAGTCTGTGTATTGTTCAACGTAGCAGCACTCCAGTCTCAAGTTGCTTCAATACAGAATCATGATAGCAATGATGGTCTCAAGCTGTCTGTCAAGCTTTTCCAAGTGAGTATGGCCGATGACATTGTAGGACATATATGAAATCACTTCCGGTTTGGTCACCGAGCAGGACAGACGGGGTGTGACGAGCTCTCGCCCTTTTCACTTAATTTCCAGTTTTTGTGTGACATCGCAATGCAAGTTACCGTATTATCGACGATGCTGGAATGAATCATCAACAAGATTTTAGAAGAATCTCACCTCGCCTCTTACAAAATAGCTGGAAATCAACAACGCACCACCCTCGTCTTTTCGCTTTGATGCCATGAATGGCACGTGTGTGTGTCAACGATTCATCATTTGACCCCTACCAGCTTTCGACGGAAGTCGCCTAGCCAATTACAGCGTGACAACCTTAGACTGCAAAAACATCGCATGTCATTGTCAAGAGAGAAAACAACATCTGTAAATATAATTTTGGCTGAAAAGAAAGACAATGTATCTGCTACTAGCACAGGAAAGACAAGCAACTCAGGATTACTACACAGTCAAGATAGCGCTGTCTTTTCACACAGCGTGCTAGATGTATCACCAGCCACCGATGGCTCAACTAAAGAAATAGTTAAAAAAGCATTTATTGGATCATGATGTGTGCAACACGACAAAGAAAGTCAACCCATCACAAGGGACCAAAACCATTCTAAAACAATTATAAACGGCGACATCGAAGAAAACGTGGAACCAAAACCTAGGACTAACACACATAAACAAGCCAAGGCCACAAAGCTATAAAAGAGCCTAGACGACATAAAGAATCACAAAAACAACACAACAGAGCAAGGAAGTACAGAAAGCGACACCGACACATCCGACGATGAGGGCCCACACATCGAGAGCCAGCACACATCAGACATTGAAAGCCTTGAGAAAAACACAAGCTCACAAGATGTTAATTCTACTGACTCCACCGAAGATCAGCAACACAAAAGTAATCACGCATGCCATAGTGACAAGATTGAGCGATTTGACAGCAGTAAAATACACATGCAGATATCCAAAATCAAGAAAGACACAGGAGATCACGTCACACAGCCCGAACGCAACAACAGCTATATGAAACTTGTATTAGATCTCTACGAAAAATCACATTCCATTCTTGCGGAAAGAGAGGATTTTATAATTGAATATTGTGTGAAAAACGGAATGATAATGAATTTCATCATAAAAGGCAGTGATGATAACAGCTCCTATGTAAACACGCGTCGACGACTCCTGCGAACTTGGCGAGATGAGAAACCTTTTATTGAAATGGAGTATTATGTTGACGTACAGAATATCCTGATATTTCTGTCCCACCGTAAACGCCTGATTATCGAGACCATGCATCTTGTTTGAAAATAACTCCAGATTTACAAGAGACAAAATACTGTCACTTTTAAATGTCAAGTTCTGAATCCCATGACTTGTCTATGTCAAATTGCATTCTTCCTTTTGTATAATAATGTCATTGGAATTATATATCTTTAAACGATCTTATCAAGTAATGTCCTTGCATCAGTCCAAAAAGAGCCCTCTTAGAGAACAGTCAGAACACAAGACCCTCACATTTTTATTATTATTTCTAAGTAAACTGTTATGAATTTTATATAAACACAATAACAAAAGATTACAAAAACAAAAAAAAACAAAAAAAGGACATGTATGAAATATGTATTCCAGATATGTGGGGTATTTCTCCTCTTGATGGTATAGAAAAGGTTGTGTTTAAATTTTGTTTTCATTTTATGTCTCATCTTTTGGCTTTTTACTTTGTCATTCTGTAGCAAGCCAGTGGCATCTTTGAACATCTCATGGGCTGTGTCTTGTCCCAAGTGCAGCAAGATCCAACCCCCGACCTTTTGCCTGAAACTCTTCATGCACTTAGCAACCTTATGTTGGCCCAGGCTCAGGAGTCGATCCACAAAAAGGCTACCCAAGGTTGCTTAATATATTTTTTATTCTCTTTCATTATATTTACAAACAAAAGTTCATGGAATGTTCAATTCATTCATTTTATGGCATGGTACTTTATCTAGTCAGCTTTATCTTATTTTACAAAGTCATTGGTTTTATTACTAGCACCTTGTAATTATCACTTTGTGAACAGTTCAGTTTTAATTCATTATTATCAAGGTCTTTCTTTAACCCGAGTTATAGAGTAAAAGCTGTGCTACTTGAATTAAAGCGAATGTCTTGCAGCGATTTCTATTTTTTATCTTTGAAATATCTGAAATAATAAGATGTTTCAGACTTATTCCTTTGTATGAGGAAATAGCCAGGTTCATGTAAGTTGCCGTAAGAATGCATTTTTATGTTCAATTATATATAAATAACCATGTTACACCCAGGGGTGATACTAAGTTGGATCGGATTTGTATTCGATGGTGAGGTTACGCAGGTAGGTGTGAACAGTTGGCCTACTATTCCAACCTTTTAATTATAAAACCTGTTCAAAACGACAGGCTAGCAGAATGAAAATGATACTCACAAACACAGGAAAATAATGAAGTTTACATTAATTCAACGTCACTTTTGGCAGAACATTTTCTCTAGCAAAAATGTTATGGGGGATGATTTAAAGCCTACACGTAAACTATGGCTACTCTTAATGAACAGTGATCGACCAACTAATGATTATGTATCATAAACATGTTACATCCTTGTGTGATACCTAGTACGATTATTAAATCGGATTAGTTTTCGATACTGAGACTATGCAGGTAGGCATGAAAGGTACAATTTCAACTTTTAAACAAAACCTGTTCAAAATGGTGGCGTAGCTGAATAAAAATTATGCTCGGAGATGACATGGGGAAACAATGACATTTTCAATAATTAAACGTCACTTGTGGTGTAAAACTTGCTCATGTGAAAACGATCTTGGGATCATTTAGAACCTACATGTAAAATATGGTTACTTTTAGTGGCCTGACAACAGAGCCTTCGGCAAACAAAGAATGGCCAACTCATAATTACATACATAGAGAAAAAATGGGAAAGATGTTTTTGTTTTAAATGTATATCATTTTCCCCATTTCCATTCCACAGATAAGATGAAGGACACTATGATAGCCAGAGTATGTTTGCATGTGTCAGAATTATATGCAGAAGCAATGAAATTGATTCAATCAAGCGGCCAAAGGGGTATCTGGCCCAAGGTAAGAAATCCATTGTCTCACATCTGAATAAATAAAATGGCCTATGATTTTCTTAGAACTCAGGAGTATTTCCTTTCCTTTGAGCTGTTAAAAACCTAGTAAATTTGGTAAAACCACTCATTAATGTTCTAGATCTTGACAACTTTAGTTGTGTGGGTCTCTCAGGTCTGTGAAGGAAGTCAACTGCCTTCCACCCTTTCATGATATATTGCATCTGTTGAAATCTAGCTCTGACTGTCCAAGCCATAGAGATAAAGGGAGATTTATAGGCCATATCCCCACACAAGTGCAGGCTCATGGATTGTACATCATATATCTCCCATAAGACCATTTCATTCAAAGTCCTTCTCAACTTTGGAGTTTCCCAACGAAAGACTATAAGTTAAAAAAAAATACAAAAACACTTTTTTCCCTTTTCAGATAATTTAGAAAAAAATGAAGTCATAGATATCATCAAAGTTTGAAAAATGTTGATAATTATTAAATGACCGCATAGGCTAGTGATATACGACCCATTTCCAAAACGAACAACCATATGAATCTGCTGAAAATTTAAGTATACCTCATAGGCTAGCGCAGGTGACATTATTGCAAACGGAAGACCGCATGCAACCAGTTTCCAAACGAACAATTGTATGAGTGCCGCTGGCCGAGCCGTTTGCAGACAAAAGACTATAATCATTTAAATTGGCCAGTAGGTTTTTTTATTGACATAGATGAACATCCCCAAGCGAGGGTCCATCCTAATTTGGGGCGGGTAGTTTCGTTGTTTCAGTTTAACTGAAGCGCAAAATTAATTGATTTTGACTGGATGTTACGAATGCAGTCTATCTCTGTTTTTCTCTCTCTCTCTCTCTCCCCCCCCTCTCTCTCTCAGGACTCGGTAGTTTAGAGGTAAGGTGTCAGACTCTCAACCAAGAGGTGGTGGGTTTCAGCACCACAAAGGGTTGACAAATTGTCTCAATATTCTTATAAATTAACATAACATCCTATCATCAGTGCATGTATTTCATTATTTTCTAAATAACACTTGTCATCATATAGAGTACAGTGTAATTTGTAATTTTAGTATGAATACGACATTCTTAGTTTTCTTTCAATTCTTTATCCCAGTTAATTAGCCGACTAGACTGGCACTTAAAACACCGTAAACATCAAAAGCTAATCTTACTGTCTTTCGTTTGAAATTGGGTCACCAAATGAGCGAGCGTCTTCCAAACGAAAGACTGTATCGCCTGTATTACGTACTCAACAAAAGATGCCAACCTTTTGATTTGTTTGAAAAAACTTGAAGCCTTGAGGATTGTTTCAAAATATTAGTGAGGTGAGAGGACAAAACATGTTTCTCGTGATTGTGCTAAAATGTAGCAGAGAGGCTCAGGCTATTATACAGTCTTTCATTTGCAAATGGCAGAACTCCCTTGGGAGCATATAGTACAGCAGCCTGTTAGGCACCTCGAATCAATAAACTGACAAGATCTTTCTCTACCTATAGCTGGGTACTCATTCACACCTGAGTCTAGGGAAAAGAGCAGAGTGAAGTGCCTTTCCTAAGAGTACAACATTGTGGAAAAAGGCACCTGAGCCAGCCAGTGTTGCCGTAAATACAAGCTCACAACAGTATAGTTTGGCTGCAACGTCTCCAAGTCATGTATTAGTGATAGTTAAACTTCAAACTCTTTTGACATAATAAAAAGTCTTTCACATTTCAGATCAAGAAGCAAATGTATCTTATCATTTTAATGCCATCTTGTATTCATTCTCAGAACTGGATGGAAACCATTGTAATGAAGCAGGCAAGCTTCCACGCCCTTTCAGAGTTCTATCAAAGTCGTACTGCCAACCAGTCCAAAAGCTATGGACAAGAAATCTGCAGACTGAGAGTGAGTTTTCATTTATTTATTAGGCTTTTTTTATTATGAGAGATCAAGGGTGTGGAGAGGCTTTAGTATCATTTTGAAAATCTCCCAGACAGGCTAAATGTAACAAATGACAACAGTGTTTTAAAATGTGTCTTGCAGTTATGAATTTGTGTGTTACCTGTGTCTTACTTGCTTAGTATCCCCTTTCAAAATGCAGAATTTTAAAAAGTTGTTCATAAAGGTTTTGCATGTAATTAAGTAAAGTTTGTTTTGGTTTTTTTTGGTACTTTTTATTTTTTGTTGTATGAAAACAAATTATCCTTCAGTGCAAATATATCTAAAAAGTTGTTAATTAAAATGTATGCAATTTTTGGTATTATTGATGATTTACTTTGAGTTTGAAAGTAATATTAGAGTTTGCTTTGAGTTTGAAAGTAATGTTAGAGAAGATGAAGTATCATTCACATTTTTGAGGAGTATGTGAAAGGAATGTTTTGACCTGAATCATCATCATAGTATTACTCTCGATAAAGATAATAATGATAATAATAATAGTAATTTGAATATTGATATTTATATTAATGAAAATGATGATATAACAATAATGCTAATGATGATAATACAGTAGCAGATTTCTGATGCATAGTTTCACTTTTTTTGAAGGTTAACATAATGTGATTAGAGACTGATTATTCATTTATTTGACACAGTTTTACTAATATCATACATTGATACACATACAGAAAGCCATGGAGCTCTTTGGGACTGCCCAAAGTCGAGGGGATCAACCTTTTGCTTCCAGAGAGAAATGGAACAGGCGAAAAGGGCTCTTGACGCAGGCATCAAGGACAATGATTTCATCTACCATGACAAGATTCCCGATCATTCTTCCCTTCCAACCATCACAGCTGCTCCTGTAGCTAAATCCCTACCGGTGTCTTCACCCATGAGCTCTAAATTTACTGGTATGTTGTTATCGGAGTTGCAAACGTAGTGAGTCAGATTGGAATAAACAAAGCAGTCAAACTTGTAAAAAGATCAAATTTTCTAAAGATGGGACATTGAAATTGACTAGAGATTCCTAACAAATTGTATTATTCATTGTAGTAATTATGGAAAGTACTGTTGATATGGATGTTTTCATTTTTCGACTCGTATTTCACCTAATGAATTTTTAAAATTTGACTTTGTAACTGAACATTGTACATACATGGAAATTCAATTAATTGCCTTTCATTATTGTAACGGAACTGTGCTACAAACTTTCCAATTTTATGAGATCAATTTACCTTGTATTGTTTACTGCTAGTCCAACCCACTTGTGCTAAAATGTGCAATGCCTTTAAACTATTTAAGCATTTACTTGAATTGAACAGATTTGTTTGAAAAGCTGGTGCCACTTCCTGTCCAGGAGGCTTTAACTGCCTTTGAAAGTCGCAAGTCTCAAGCCTTGAACATGGAAGTTGGGAGACTGAGAGAAGCCACACAGCTTATCAACAGGTGCGTTAGCCCTTGACCGTTATCTTATTTTAGTGCACAGAATGAAGCAGGAGTCACTCAAGTGCTCAGTTACCAAGGATTTTGAGGAACAAAATTGTTTCTTTTGTTTTTCAGTGGAAGGGGGAATGTTTTATTGTTTGTAACTGGCATCCTGTACTTTAGGGAATGTATTGTCATCTGTTATAGAAGCCAGGATAAGCTTTGGTCCTATGGGCTATAGCCGCCTTGAAGGAACTTTACTTTTACTTGTCTAAATATTGATATTATACCACTTTGTTTTGTCATGGGGTTCATGGATGTCGGTATGTTGAAGACCAGGGTTTCATGGTAGTGTCAGAACATATAATTAGCTTTTTATCATATTTAGTAATATAGGTGATCTAAAATAGTTACAAGTATGGTCAAAGTAAACAATTTTAAAAACTCATTTTCACATTGTTTGTTGTATCTTCTATTTTTCAGCGTGCTGGCATCCCTTAATCTGCCAGCCGCTATTGAAGATTTGTCAGGAGAAGGTGTACCACAGTCATTGCTGGACAAGGCTCAACAGGTTCAGGACTTGGGTGGCTTGGCTAAGATTGATCAGCTTATGAGCGACCTACCGGAACTACTCAACCGTAATCGGGAGATCCTGAATGAGGTGAGAGCTTGACAGGTGCCAAAAGATAAGGGTAAATTTGATGCTTTATCATCGCAAGTATAACAAAGTTGTAGTTGAAGTTATGTTTACAATATTATTCTTTTGTATTTGCATGACTATGTGCAGTATTCGATGAGCATTCATAAGTGATTAGTGGGCGCTACCAATAGGTTCTGTGTCTTTCCTTTGACTTTTTCATATGTCTTTCATCTTGCTGTTTCCTCTTAATTCATCATGAGAATATCACATATGATGGTTAGGTTGACTTCCAATAAAGCAAAGAATAAGCTGAATTTCAAGACAAAAAGCAATAGCTAACTTTTGCTGTCTGTGAACTTGTGAAAATCATGATTCTTGTAAATATCTATAAAGGTACTTCTGTAAAGGAGATTATTGTGCTTGACAAGCACTCATTAGTTTCTCAAGATTATCATTAAAGAGGAGGAAATATCTTTACAAGACTTCTTTTTCTTCAAGTATTGCATCTTTTTTAATCTTCTCTGTTTCTTTTCTCCTCATTGAAAACCTTTGATTGTGTTTCTGTTTCTTAGAGCATGAAATGCCTTGATGATGAGGAAAGCTCAGACAAGCAGCTTAAAGAACAATTCAAGGAGCGCTGGACTCGCACAGCATCTGTGACCTTGACCAGACCCATGAGAGATGAAGCCATGAAGTACAAAACTATCTTGACACCGCCATCCAGGCTGACCTGATAGTCAAGGAGAAGTACAACACACACAAAAATGCCATTGCTTTGCTCTCTAAACCAAAGGTGAAGCATGCCATGTTACAGCTTTGGAAGTGTTAAGGGGGTTGTCAAAGAATTCTTTTTTCTGGGGGCGGGGTGATATTGCTGTTTTATTTTGTTGGGTTTTTTTTTAAAGAGAAAGTTGCTAGCTACTTCTATTTTTCACTACGTGAGACTATTTTATTGACTCAGGTGAATGAAGAACAGATATTCTGAAAAGACATGGCTTTGTTAGCTCTTGAATCAATGTCATCATTATCACAAAGTCACGGCACGACCAGTAATTCGTTATTCCCTAGAGTATCATTATTCTCTTTAATGTTCTTCAGCAGTTGTTTAATTATCTTAAAGAAAAAGGAATTGAAAACCTGATATACATTCATGCACTGTTGTAGTATTAGAGACTGGTGTGTGTTCACATTCTTCAACACTACTCTATAAAGTATTACACCTCATGTTTGTAATGAGTAAGCTATTCTTATAATGATATGAAATGTTAACAAGTTTCAATTTCTTCTTCATGATCCCTCAGAGTGAAATAGAAGCAGCTTTGCCATCAGCAAATGCTGCAGCTTCTTTACAAAACAGTGATGTGGTCAGAAATCTGCGTGGTCTCATTGAACAGGTAAATTCTCATATCTTGGCAGCCTAAAACTAGTAAAATCTTGAATCATACTGTAATTCCAGCTTAATCCAGGTTTCCTGAATATGATCGAAGGACATTTTTTTCCTTTTGTTGTCATTGTGATCTTTATTATTTTGCTCTAAAAATATTGGCACTCTCAGTTTTGCATGAAGAATGGTCCCAGGACCATTACTATTCATGGTTATAGAAGAACATTGAGCCATAGATAAAACAAATATTTTCTACAAAGCTCTAAATGGCCAACTGTTTATCGGATTAGATCAGTTTAACTTAATACAAGAACAAACAGATCAGACTGTTAAACGTACATAGTACCATCTTCAAACACTCGTTTTAGTTTAGTATAGTAAAGCTGTGGAACAAACTGCCAACACAAGTCAAATTCAATAGAAATACTGTGGACTTTGAAAACAGAATTTAAAAATAAAAATTAGATTGACATTTAGGGCTTTAATTGAAGGAATGCTCAAGACTTGAGTTTGTTAGTTATTATAAGTAATATTAATAATAATAGTAATAAAAAGAAGACTTAACGTAATTGCGTGGCATTAATGTCCCAAGAAATCAAACAAATTAAGGGAATTGCTATGAATTGGCTGATGCTTATGGATTCGAGTAGAGTTCAGTAGATTCTGAATTGTTTAGGTAACTCCTGACTTTTTATCCCTTTTTCCATCTACCGGTTGTTCTAAGGTTTGGCAGATGTGCTGAAAATGTCAGAACTCTTTTAGTATTGGACTCTTTTCACAATGCCCAAGTTCTGACATTAACTTATGCTAAGCACTTGAAAGATGGTTAAGATCTTCATGTTCAGGATGATTCCCAACAAAATGTATATATGCATATGGCCATTTGAAATAAACTTGAAATTGATTTCAATGGTACACCTGTTATAGTGTAATAGATAACAGCAACAATTTGTAGAAAATGAGGCTGCGAATGATGTTGTAGACATGTCATTTTTCAAACCGTATTCTAATTTTCAAGTCTGACAGGTTTAAATTTGTAACCTTTTTGCAAAATTTAATTTTGTATCTGATACAGTGATATCCATCTAGAGACTGAAAAATTAGCTGTGTCTGATGTGTTATACTCCTCATTTCTCTTTGCATTTCCTTGAATGTTAATTTAACATCGATTTGGAATAAATGCAATCGCTTAATCACTTCTTTTTTTCTCCCACTGCTTTGATATTATCTAGAAATCAGTCTTAAAGATTGCTCCATGAGAATTGATTAATAATCTTTCTTTACCCCCACTCCCACCCCTATCCTGAGATATTTCCTTTTATTTTTATCTAAACTTTGTAACAGTCATGGATATTGTTGCTTTTGAGAATAGTTAAATTTGATAAAAGGTTAATAAAGGTTGTCTTCTTTTATCTAGGTGAACACGATCAAAGCAGAAAGAGATGTAACTGAATCAGAACTCAAGGACGCCAGGTTTGATATGCGTAAGTCTCACAGATGGCGAAGACTAATGAATATTTTGATATGACTGCTCTGCTAATTGAAGGGGTCATTTCAATAGTGTGCACAAGTCCATTTTTGTAATAAAAAAAAATGAGACAGAGATAATTCTAGGGAATTAAAGGAAATCATGCTTCCTGAAAAGTGTGAAAATGATATGATGAAAATACATCACGTTTACAGCTGTTTGAAACTTGCAATTCCCAAAGCCAACAGTGCCAAAGTCCATGGTTTTTGGCATTTTTCTCTAAATGATGTAATTGTGACTTAGGCACACTATTGAATGAACTATTACTATGTACCATTATGTTCTGTTTAATAATTCATATAGTCCTTTTTAAAAAAAAAGTATTTTTTTATTGTTCTTGGAAATAATATTCAACATTTTCTTATTCGTTGTTTATTTGTCTGTTTTCTGTTTGAGATACATGTATTGATTTACCAGTCTTGTAATACCTTCAATACTTCTTTCCTATTATTCTTTTGCACATATTTCATCTTTTCTTGCTATTCCCTTATTTCATCCTGAGATTACCACGTGTGGTGGAAGGGGACGATAGTCCAGAGGCTAGGTGTCAACCTCTTAACCAAAAGGTTGTGGGTTCAGGCCCCTGCTGGTGAAAAAATTATCAAGTTTTTTTTTTTTGAGTAACAAATTCCCATAAAATTTTTTGATAGAAGTCCCTGGCCCAGGTAGGTGGAAAAACACCTAGTCCCATTGGATATGGACGATAAAAGGGAGGTCCTGTGTGCAGATCACATCACTGTGCATGTTAAAGACCCCTTGGCTCTTTATAGAGCAGTCGGGGCAAAATTTAAAAATCCTACCAAAACCAAAGATATCACCTTGGTTGTGAATGTGGGTATATCAATTCAAAGTGAATCAAAAAAACACATGTGGTGGAAAAGGTTTCATTTCAATGAAACCAAAAACAAACTTCCTATACCAGTCAACTCACTATTTGTCAGTTTGACATTCGCTACGCTTTAGGCTTTGATGTCTATGCTATCAGAAGAAAGTTTCTCTTTACAAGGAGAAAATCTGTGGAATGAAGTGAAATTAACTAAAAATTTGTCTCTTCACTTCCTGATCTGTGAATTTTTAAACAATGATGAAAGTCCCTAGGCCGTCAAAAAGGCGAAATCCTAGATCTAGGCTGAAAATTTTGCCTTTTTTCTTATTTTCTTCCTTTGCTCTTGAGCACGGCAACACTGATCGTTTTTTTTTTATTATACAAGAAAGGTGATATGAGGCTTGAAAGGAGCTGTGCTATGGTTAGATTCTTTATAGTCCTTAGGAAGTTTGGAGGGTCTTGAAATAAGATAGTTTTCTTAGCAAAGGATTGTGGGGAGCGTAATGGAAATCGAATGAGGTTACAATTTGTGTTGGAGTGAAGTTTCTTTGTAAAGTTGCTGACTTTACAAATTATTCATAATTATGCATGCTGAAAATGTCATATATACATTAACGTTAATCGGTTCTTTTCATTAGGAGAAAAATTCATTGAGGCGCTCGCAGCTGACGGAGCAATTAATGAAGAAATGCTCTCTGCCAGTGAATTGGAGAGGTTATACTCCCCTCTAAGAGAACATATCTCAGAAAGCATCATGCGCCAAGAGAATATCCTGGCATCAATTCAGGTAACTCACAGCTAGATAGCATTGCTTTACAACCAATTTCATGTAAAGTGCGAAAGTTCAGGACATCAATATGATAACTCTTTTACAATTGAAGAATCACAGATGTGTATATGCCATAGTGGCTAGTAAGAAATTCTACAACAAAACAAAACAACACTCAATTTTCATTAACACAGATGTACATTAAGGAAACCTTTGGCAGTTTAAAGGCTGCCGCTAATCTACCATTCAAAAGTCTCACTCAAATCTTGATATCACTGCTTGTAGTGGTATTGATGGAAGAAGGAACAAACTGACTGTCTTGAGGCATCCACTCTCTTTCTCTCTCTCTCTCTCTCTCTCTCTCTCTCTCTCTCTCTCTCTCTCTCTCTCTCTCTCTCTCTCTCTCTCTCTCTCTCTTTCTCTCTCTCTCTCTCTCTCTTCTCTCTCTCTTCTCTCTCTCTCTCTCTCTCTCTCTCTCTCTCTCTCTCTCTCTCTCTCTCTCTCTCTCTCTCTCTCTCTCTCTCTCTCTCTCTCTCTCTCTCTCTCTCTCTCTCTCTCTCTCTCTCTCTCTCTCTCTCTCTCTCTCTCTCGGAATAAATGTCCTTTCAGGGACTTCTGGATAACAATAAACTTATAGTACATTGCATAACAATAAACTTGAAATAAGAGAGACTAGGCAAGCACTGGATGTTTTAAGCCTATTCCTAATCAGGCAACAGACACATGTGGATTAGACAGTGAAGTTTTGTGTTCCATCATTAACAATTCTCCAACTGTGGGTCATAATCTATAGCGATAGAAAAGACCATTTCTTTGATGATGGTCACGAAAATGTAGACTTAGATTTAAGTCCTTTTAAAAGTGAGCCAGCACAGGGTGTAGTGAATTGACGCCAAAAAGTATTATATGCATAAGATTCAGTTTTACAAATGACAGGCAGGTAAAGGAATTTTGATATCCTATTATTATCCAGAACCCTTATACAGTAAATAAAATATATAGAATATTGGTCAGGAGACCAAGGTAAAGTTCCTTGAGCGTCGGGACGGTCCATAGAGCTAGAGCTTATCCCACTCTCCATAGTGTGAAGCAGAACGGGACGGGATACTTGTCTGTCACAGGTTCCTTAAATCAAAAGCATAGAAAAACATAGTCAAGATAATAAATGAAAGAAAAAGAAAATTAAGATAAAAGAACCCACCTTGGCTTTGTGAGAGTTTAAAAATCACAAATACTTGTGTGATCTCCAAGCTGATTTGAAATAAAAGTTAAATTTTTGTCTATGATCTTGTTATATGGTCCAAGAAATGCAAACATCATGTAAGAGTCTATAATATGTAGACATGTTTAAAACTCCTGATTCATCTTCCACAGACTGCTAACACAGAATTCTGTAATGCTAAATCATCCAATCAAACTGCTGCTCAAAGAGAAACCCTCCTCAAGGACCTGGCCGCCGGCTTTGATAGTTACATGGAATTGAAGGGTAACCTGGAGGAAGGAACAAAGGTGAGACAAGCAGTCGTGACCTGCTCCTCCTAGTCTCTCATACTATTGTCTTCCCTGTCTTTCTATATTATGATCAAAAGGGTAAGACTCATCATCTTTGCTTCAGTATTATCAAGGAGGTTATTTATAAGAAGGGGTTACCACAGGCCTGGAACATTTGGAAAAAAATCATGGAATTTCACTTTCCCAGTTTCTCTGTATGGAAAGTGTATGGAATTTGGTCATTGGACACAGAACTGGAAAAGTCATAAAAAATTTGCAGAAAAGAAAGAGTCATTATTGAGCTGCTTTACTTTATTGTGTATAATGTATGGAGACAAAAACACCATCTTGCTTACAGAAGTTGTCAGGGAAATGATGGAAAAGAAGACGACTTGCTAATTGGCAAACAAAGGTTAATGTTAGTCTCCACGTCAAGTCCCTCTTTAGTCATTATCGTTATGCCTGTCAGGCAGTCAGTAGTGTTGTGACCCATGCTGATTTCCTCCTCTCTTTTCTCTCACTTTGTTTTGCATGGCGCATACCGATGCGTGAAACACATTCACACTATGCGCTAGTGTGAAATTTGCTCTCATCCCTGCGCTAAACACAAACACGTACACACACTCTGCTCAGTAAGTTAGATACTTTTTTGCTTCCTCTTTCCTCTTGTCTTTTTTAGACTTTTGTATTTCTTTGTAGTTGCCAAGAAATTTTGTAGGAAGTAATCAGTTTGTCCTTGAAAAGAGACCAAAGGAAGATTCATGGACAGGAAATTGGTTATTATTTTAATCTTTTCCCTCTAGCGTGACATGCACACACCCCTCAAGCACAAGCACACACACACACACACACACACTCACTCATTATTTGTTTGTAAAATACTGTAGCCCATAGCATAAATATGTAACATTTATTTATACTTATCAGCATTCAGACAATCTTTAAATTGGCTATTCACAGGTATGTATATAACATTGTGACTTGAGCAAATCTCCACCTCAAAATGATGCTCATGTTTATTGTATGATGACTAAGGCTCTAAATTCATTTGGCATTCATCGGCTTAAAAGCAAACAAAACAAAAACACACACATTCTTCACAACAGATTTGTTTTGTTGTGATCAAATGACCTTTGAACGTCATTCCACAGTTTTATAACGACCTCACCCCCTGTTGGTGAGACTTCAAACAAAGATCAACGACTTCTGCTTTGCTCGGAAGACAGAAAGGAAGAGCTAATGGCTGACCTTCAGAAAGCCATTGCCAACACCCCTCTCAGGCCCCGCCTGCCCGTCCCGCATACCAGGGAGGGTCTGGCCCACAGCCAACTACGCAAGGTAAGTCAGGATTGTGACTGAATACCTGAGTTTGGATTGATTTTCAATATATTCTCTTTTCTTCAACACACACACTCAGTCTTTTTCCCGCCATGAGGTCTTTCAAACAATAAATAAAGGAGTAATATTTGATGGGACTAGACAAAGCATTGTTATTTTTTGTAAAATTGTGTCAGTAGTTTTTTTTTCTCCTTGCTTTCTGCAAATGGTTGTAATCACTGTCATTTGAAAGGGAAGGAAGGATAAGTGGGATAAATTTTTAAAGAGAAATATATGCGGCAGGTTTCATATGTATACCATTATTTTCTGCCTCTTATGTGCAAAGGCCAATTTATGAGTATGGTAAGGCTTCCAGATACAAGGACTTGGAAAATGTTAGGAAAATTTTATTTAGGAAAAATTATTCAAGAACATTAAGAATTGACTGAAGGATAGATTTTTGAGAAGATTTAATTCTATTTGCTCAGCCATTTTTTTTTTTGGTGCAATTGTCTATTTCTTCCTTTTTATTTAAGTTATTATTTTGTACAGTATATAATCAAATATGTCCATGGGTCAAAAGACTGAGAATCACATATCTAAACTTTTTGTGAATTGCAGTACTTTGAGTGTTGTGTAGAAGTAGTTTGTGTCTTTCAGTTTCTTAAATCAATTTTATTGCTGTTTGTAGAATTCTTACATTATTCTCATTTTTGTTTTATAGAAAATTAGAATAAAGAAATAAATCAGATTCTGTGAAAAATAGAGATGAAAATCTGAAAGTTTCATGTAAGAATTCAGGTATAGTAATAAAAAATATCAAATTGATTTAAATTCATAAAAAAACATTTTAATTATGATATGTTTTGCACACTAACACACTAAATCATGCAATAGATTGTATTCTTTTATATTAGCTTTGTCATAGTATATATATCTAACCTTTTTCTGACGAAATGTGGTATCATATGTTGTGGACATACAATAATACAGTAGTGACCGGCTAAATGCCTGGTGCTTGGGAAGCAGAGAAAACAGATTTTGGGCGAAACAGGCATTTAGGTGAAAGTAGGTCAGGGGCAACAATTTTGGGGGTGGGAAAGAGGGTGATCACGGAGGGGAGGGGGAGAGGGGAGGATCAACAAGGAGTTCATCCAGCCAGTATGGTGCAGAAATTCCAACATTTACGAAAAATATAATGCAAGAAATAGGGACACCTGGAAACTATTTAGCTCTTTAGCACTGAGGTGGTGAGCGCACAGGCCACGAAGACCCGAGGCACAATGGATACAGCCAATGCAAGACAGGGGGCAATAAAATTGTCCACACCTTGTTCCTCGATTGCGATGCGTGCCCGGTCTATAAAAAACGGCAGGTGATTGCATGCATTCTACGGCATAAAGAAAGAGCCGTGAGCGGAGCCTGAAAGACTTCAATTCTAATTGCCCAGTGACAAACCAGTGATCTAATGAAATAAAAGGCTGTGCAGTACAGTGGATGGAGTTATGAAGAGAAGACTGGTCATCTTTTATTACATTACAATGAATAGGGAATGAAGGGTGGTTACAATGTATGGCACTTGTTGACGGGTATAAAAACCCTATTAGCGTGGGGATTACATTATGTATGATAAAAACAAACAACTTTAAATTAATTACAGACATATTTTATGATAATTTGGAGAAAATGTTACCTGCAGTTGCCGTTGAAACCAGGCATTTAGATGAAAATCTTGGTTTTGAAAAGGGCAATTTGGTTTCACTGAGATTGCTGGCATTTAGGCGAAACAGGCATGAAGGCGGTGGGCATTTAGGTGGTCACTACTGTATATATATTTTCCTTGTTCTTTTCCTGTTGAGATGCCTGACTTACTTCCCTGACTTAAACAAAAATTGAGTAATAAACTGGAAAATGAAATAAAGCCAAATATAATTATTTTGATAAATAGAATAAATATCACATTTCAGCTTAATATTTGTAGCGAACAAGAGGGTAGAAAAGTTTTGAGAGAACATCAAGTGAATTTTCTCCTGCCAGGCAATGCAGAATTTTAGAATTCTTTTCTCTAAGCTGTTTACTCTATACTTTGTTTGAAGTATGTGAAATAGGTTTCTGTGAATATTATTTTCTCTTGGTTTAAATTTTTTATGCTCTATTCTCTAGTTCAGACATAAAAGTTTTTTTTTTTTCCTTGCTGTCTTTTTTGTCTTCCATATTTCAAGTTGAGTCCATTTTTTTCTTCCACTTTTCGATTTTATCATGCATGTACTTTCTTCCCAATTTGCATGTATCTTGCCGTGAAACGTGTTGTCTGCATAGATGTTGTTGTAGAAATGTTATATATTCGATTTTAGTTATGACAATGACAGGGAAATCTTCTGGAATTGGATACTCTGACCTGCCAATGTCTTTCTGTAGTTTTTTCATTGAGTGATCAGGTGATTTAAAGAGGGTTTGGGTCCTTTTACAATTGACATTTCATTTGTTTAACAGATTATTCAAAAATCTTTTCAATTTGATGTTATTGTTTTTTTTCCACTGTCAAGGTATTAATTTGATATACACATTGAATTCCTTCATCTTTGTTTTTTCATTGTTGTCTAGAATTAATCACAAAAGTCTGTTGTCTCCCTAGTTTTCAAAATGGAAACACTGCCATTCATGTCGTGTTTCAAATGTAACAATTTTTAAACAGTGGGACAATCCTGAACAAAAGGCATACAATATTGTTCTATCATGTTGAAAAGGATTTGAGTAATTTGAAATTCGTAATTTTCTGAGAATCACCAGATGTAGGGATTTCAATTTTAACGTATGGGCCTCTTAATCTCCAAATTGCGGTTGAAGTTTCCTTGCATGAAAGGAGTTTTACTATTGCATACCATTGGCAGATTCAGAACAACTGGTTTTGGAGGCTTTGAAAAATGGAAGCATGTCATGTGTTAGCAGAGTGTAGTGTTTGTATTCCTGTTTTTGTTTTGCTTTTTGGTTTTATTTATATATTTGTTTTTAATTTTCACGTCAATCTCAACTCACACGCCAAAAAAAAAATGCAACCTAACCCAACAGAACCAACTACAGGTGGAACCAGCCCGGCAGCACCAATACCAAAACCCAGAACAGCCGTGCCCCCAGCCAGACCACCGCCCTTCGGTTCCATCGACAGCAGCAGCCGCAGAAGCTCCTCCCAATAATTATCCTTCTTGGACGCCCCTCTGTCCCCACTCCCCTAGCAATGGTAATTACATCAGTAGTAGGCTTCCACCAAATCTCTCGCTGTCAGTCTGTCTATCTGTCTGTCACTCTGTCTGATTGCCTGTCTGTTTGCTTATCTGTCTGTCACTCTGTCTGATTGCCTGTCTGTCTGCTTATCTCTCCCTCTGTCTGTCTGTCCCTGTCTCTCCCTCTGTCTGTCTGTCCCTGTCTCTCTTCCTCTCTCTCTCTCTCTCTCTCTCTCTCTCTCTCTCTCTCTCTCTCTCTCTCTCTCCTTCTCTCCCACCTCCCTCCCTCCCTCCCCCTCTGCTACCCCCACTTCTCAATTTTTTTCCAGTCCTTATTTCTTATCCCTTATAGTTACCTTTTTGTTTTCCAACTGCATTGGTGTTTTTTGCATGCTTTGATATATAAAATTATCCACCATCATGTGTGCATGTTTTAATTTTGTGGCATATTTTGATGGCTTCATTTAATTTTGTTGAGACCAACGCCTGATAAAGATTGAGATCAAGATCATGAAAGGACAATACCAGTACTATTACCAGTTTGCAAAAGGAGGTTGATTAGATTATATTGTTGCAAAGAAAATCAAAGATTCAACTTTGAGCATGTGGATTTATGTAAAACCTTGGTTCCCTCCTTATGCTCAGCTGTAATAAAGTGTTTTTCTACATATTATATTGCAAAGTACTTCTGACAGAATCCTATGCTGGAGCTCGCTTAGCTCCCTCTCAAATGCTTTTTCAATGTTGTCTTGGTAAGTGAGTTCACTGATTGCATACTCTCAGGAGAAATTTTATTTATAAGAGATAGAAAGGGAGGAAAAAAGTAAATAATAGGAACTTTATAGCAAAGGCTTTGCACAAGTAATTGCAGATAATGAGACAAAGGTAATGGGGGAACTCTCTCAGCGGGTGGCGGCAATAAGATTGAAATTAGCAAGAGCTTGTAATGTAATTCTATTCCATTATTTTTCTTTTCCTACTTGGGGGGTCCTGTCCTGAGGAAAGGCATTTTTATCACAAAATCGGACAAATCTCATTTATTGCACTATTGCATGGAGCAGTTCATTCCCTTCACATTGATACCATAACAAAGGCTCAGTATCGGTTCTGTCATTTTATACGATATTTTTTTAAATGATACTGGCCTAACCGTAACACATCGATTGTATCATAAAAGCCGGAAGTTTTGTCTAAAGTAGAACAAGTTGGTACTCATTTTAATCACCACAAAGTACTCTATCGGAAATATGTGTTTTTGAGGTATTATTGTCACTATTAGCTAAGATCAGCCGAATATTATGGGAAAATATTCCGTGCACATGTTATAAGAAAAATGCCATCCTGACATGAGCAGTTGAAATATGGTCGACATGAAGTATTTGATAACCTCTCAAGATTGTATGATGTTTCAAAGTGTTGGATTATTCTTTGATAGGTTTGTATGCGAAAAAACATTCAAATAACAGAAATTAAATTTTAAAATGCGATTTTCTCAAAATGCTACTTTGTTTTTTATTGTCCAATTGCCCCCAAATTTGGTATTTAACATCTATAACGAAAACAAAATTTCTCCCAATAGCGATATTTGATATCTCTTCAAACTTTTGCAAAAGGAATTTGTTTGTGATTAAATTTGCCAAAGATTGGAAAGGTTGCTATATACGTTTTCAAAAAATTCATAAACTCAAAACCGTTTAATTTATCCAAAAAAGCTACTGGGTGCGGCTAGATACTGAATAACGTGTGTGCAAAGTTATAGCCAAGTTTGAAATGAAGTTGTAGGCATTTTTGCAATGAAAATCCAAGATGGCGGCCTTCCCATGGCAACCATATGATAAATTTTTTGATTCTGTACCGTTATCAGCTAATTTAGACATGCCGAGTACAGTGGTAGTGGTTAAAATTGTCTTGATCAAATATTAAAAAAACCATGTTCAGCTTATCCAATATGTATTCAATGTACCCAATGTACTCACATCTAACTTTTGAACTGGTTATTTCTTCATGCTAATAACAGTAGTCTCCGCCCTTTGAGGGCGCATTTTCCGTGTTGCATATTTTTTCCTCTTTAACTCATTAGTGTGTAGATTTCCTGACCGGTAGACCCTGTCCAAGATTTAACTTCCTGGTAACCAGGTTGCTGTGGTGTGTTTACTACATTTTCTGATCTTTCCGTGTACTTCTGATGGGTGATGTTAGTAAAAGGATTCTATATCTCTCTTCATGTCACTATTGTAGTAGTTCATGACAACAAAATTGATAATAGAAATAAAAGTAAAAACAGAAAACTTAGATGATTGAAGCAGGGCGATGAAACATGCGTGTTAAACAGAGGCAGTACAGTCAGTAGCAGAATACGATCAATGACGGGTTTAGCGGAAAGTGACGCTGTTACATTAGGATTATAACCTTTAGCGTCAGAATGAGGCTTAAACTGACCAAAGAGCTTTATAGAAATGATTGTACTTAGGATTATGACCTTTAGCGTCAGAATGAGGCTTAAACTGACCAATAAACTTTATAGAAATAATAGTACTAAGGTTTGACAAGCCAATCTGATCGTTGAATGAGAAGGTGTTACCCATGTCCAGGTTTGGCCGGCTTGAACAATGGAAAGCAGTTGATGAACGCCCGGTTTTGGCCAGGCTAGACACATCTGGCTGTCTAGTGTATGGCTGTTTGCGGCCAGGTTAAACCATAATGAGTTTAATATCATGTCTAAGAGACTGCTTCCAAACACTTCAGTCCAGGGTCAGAGTCTGCTGAACTCAATGCGATGAAATAAAAATTCAAATTTAAATTGGCAATGGCATCTTTCTCTTCATCTGAAACATGTACATCATGTTGTAGGCCTAAAACCTATACTAGCTAGATTCTGCTGAGCCAGTGTCAGGCTCTCTCAATGTTAATGTCAGACACCGCCAGGTGAACGAGATGATTCGCATTGGCACCTGACACCTGAAACTTGCAGAGCAGTCACTGTCACTGGAACATTAGCCAGATAACAGGCACCGCCATAAACGATGCGGAGTAGAGGCATGATTTTACTGATAAAGGACTTGTGGTGGTCTGGATTAAGACTGAAAAAGGTTTAATAGTTTAATGCAGTGATTACCTAGTTTTGTGATCAGTAGGAAAAGAGAGAGAGTAAGGTTTTAAAGAAATTTACACTGCTTATTTCTTCCACTTTTTTACACATCCTCATCCGTCCTGTTTTGAGCTCTAGATCTTAGGGTCTGACCGATTGGTGTTTCATAATGAGTGTCTTGTTTATACCACCATGTATTTGCTCCAGAGACCGTCCAGCTAAGTGGCCCTTTTGTTTCTCCTGAGGACCGGCGTCTTAGGCGGAGACTATTGTATCTTGTTTTAACATCATGCTCGTCCATTCTTTTCCTCGACCAGAATTGTAATAATAATAATAATACAAGTACCCGTGCACACCTTCAACCTAACACATGATTGTTGTTATTTATTTTTTATTCTTTTTCTTTTTGTATGTGTGAGGGAAGTGGAATTGATATTTTCATGAGTGAGCATTTATTTACCATTAATGGGGGACAGGTATTTATAGCATTAATCTTAATTTGATTCCTATAACGCTTGAAATTCCTGTAATCAGAGCCCTAGCCTTGAAACTGGCTCTTTCTCTTTCTCTCTCTATCTTCACTGTTTAGACTTGAAATCTATTTGTTTTTCTGAAAGTATTATTATGTTTTACGTGTATCTTCCTTTTCTGTCATCTTTGATGTTTTTAATATATTTAATATTTGATGGCAACTCTTGTTTGTGAGGAAAGTTGGCCTTGTAATATTTTTTTTTGAGGGAGTGTGGATTTTCTATCTTTCTTTTTCTTTCTTCCTTTCTTTCTTTCTTTCTTTCTTTCTTTCTTGTAGGCGGTTGGTGGGTGCTCTGGTAGGTCCTACTTTTTTCTGTCACTCTTTGACTTTGACTTATCTTTCATCTTGCTATTTCCTCTTAATTTAACCCTAAGATCACTGCAAATGGTGGACGGGGTAAATTTCAATGAAGCAATCTTTCTTTTCTTTTTTTCCTTCTATTCTCATTTTGTGTTGATTCAAGTCCTTTTAATTTGAACTGTTTACATTTTACTAACGTGTTTTCTCCTGTCTGATAGCATCTGCACCAAGTGGCCCTAGTGCACCATTACCATACAGCCCCAACCCAGCTGATGCTAGCCAGGCAAGGCCTCCCTATGGTAAGTTTTCCAACTCTCGTGTTCAGTTTCTACACTGGACCATATTTGTCTTTTCTATTGGCTTTTTACTGCTAGCATATTATATGTATGAGTATGATTTGACATGCTTTATTATGCGCAGCGTAGTGAAGTTTCTAGGCTCTGCCTTTCTCTCTCTCATTTTTTCTTCTTTTCTTTTCTTTTCTGGTTTCCCTTGACATTTGGTATACATACACAGTATTGCACTATACTCACTTGCTTGAGTTGTGTCATTAGGTATCGGTTGTCTTTTGCTTTTTATTCATGTGTAAAATTTTACTTTAAAAAAAATATTTTTCATCGATGCATATTTTTTTTTTATTGAGTTATTTTGCATTTATGTGTCTTTTTTTTTACATGAGAAAAAGAAAAAGAAGCACTCTTTGTAATGTTTCGTGATTGTTTTTATGTGATGCTGTGGCTGCGTTTGCCATGACAAAAACCTAAAATCACTAAATTGACGTAAGAAGTTATTTAAAAAAAAAACCCCAGTGATTACAGATAGCTAATTATTTCTGTGTTTTCATTTTCTTATATTGTGGACAGGTTTTCACTTCCATTTAGTTTTTTTGATTTTAATTCAATTCAGTTTTTTTGTTATTTGCTGTCATTTTTATTTTTGTTTAGTGGGAATTTTTCTATAAGCGCTTGTGTTTTTGTTGGGTCTTTTTTTCTTTTAGAAATATAGTTTGCATCGCATTCTATTCCAATTTCTTGGTTTGCTTTGTTACATACAGGACAACCACCAGCAATGCCTTATATATGTATGTGCTTGATTTGAGCCTTCAAGCTTGACTTTCATTTGTTGCTTGGCTTTTCTAATTCTCTGCCTCTCTCATTGTCCCAGACAAAATTGTGTCTAAATGTAGTGTGAAATGTGTCTCATGGTTAGTCTAAGTGGCAGCAAATTTGTCTCGTGAACTTCTGGTGACACACAATTTTCTGAAATACCAGGGTTGCGTGGTGGCCGAATATTCCACAATTATATGGATTTGATCCGTAATAAGATTTGTGGGTCTGTGAATCCATTTTCAACTCTCAAAAATCTCTACTCCGAATTTGCTTTGTTGTAGCAGGGACTTTGCCATCTCCTTAGTCTACTACTTGCTTGTTTTAGGGGATTTAAATCTATGCTTGGTACGGTAAGATGTCAATAGATATAGATGCTATAATGAATTAGATTGTAGAGGGTGTGGAGAATATGATATTAATGTGAACATCACAATACAATTCACAAGTTTACTTCCCACCTCACAGATTTTGAAAACTTTTACACATTAAAAAAAAAAATATGAGTACTGGTACAAGTTTTTATAATATACATGTAATATTTTAGCTGGCGGTCACTATCCGTGCATGGAGGATTTGTCAACTTTTGAGTAAGACCAAAAAAGGAATAACTGTTGAAGGAAATGGTCACTGCGAATTACAGAGCAGCAAGGGTTTTTAGTGATTTTCAGTAGCTGAGTTGGAATGAATAGTATAGCATGGAGACAAAGGAGAAAGTTGTTTTTAGATGCCCGAAAAAGAATTTCCATCATCTTTATTGATCCTTTAAAAAAGGAAATTACACTTGTGTTATCACAATTTCCGTTTGAAAAATAAAAGAATACATCAATGCATTCAAATTAAAAACAAATTTAACGTAGTTAATCATTAAATGTTGAGATTTTAGGAGACGTATACAAAAATTCAAAGGTGGGTAAATGAATAGTGAATAATAATTTTTTTAATTTTTTTTTAAAGATAAAATAATTATAGACAAATCAGTTTAGCTTCATACACATTCATTAACTTATCATAAATCACTCATTCACCATCCATCAATTTACATTTCTTAAATATTGTGAGAAAAACGCCATTGTGCTTTCAAAGTAAGGTATGGTCAAACTTTCGTATGGCGCTTGGAAGAAAAGATCTAAAATATGTCTCAGTGCGGGATTTTAAATGTATAAGTCGACCGCTTCTACTACTTCTTTTGGATATGGAGAAAAGAGGGTGGGTATTGTCTTTAAGTATACTCCTGAGTTTGATCTTGCATTGAATCTCATACAGATCTTCAAAGTTCTCCGGCTCTACATCATTTATGAGTTTCCCTATGTGTTTCAGTGTCCTATTAAAGTTCAGGTTTTTCCAAAATTGCTCCATACACGGGCATAGATCAGCAGTGACTATGTAATATGGGGTTATATTTCACATCAAATGAAGGTGTTGGTCGGTCACGTTTGACTTTTGAAGAAGCCTGGCACCTTTAGATATACAAATAGAGATCCATCTTATTTGATTCTGTTATATATATATATATATATATCTTATATAGCTATAACTATAACACGACGACTTCTTTTAAACTTTTGACCTCCTTTTTTATTCCTTGTTTGGTGATATATGAATCTAATCCCACCTCATGTGCCTGATAACCCATATAATTCCTTTGTGATTTCTGAAAGGCTTGTCGTGAAATGTGTCTCTTTATTACTGTTTTAACATCACTATTGCTGTTGTGTGAAACTACCTTCTTTGATTGTTGAATCACAGAAACCAGAGAGAGAAAATACGTATACCATAAAGGATATAAGACGTTCTTCTTTCAGAAGGAAAGGGATCCTAGAACTTAAATCAAGTCTCATTCATTTGTAATGTCTACCCAGGAGGCTCAGTAGTCCACAGGCAAGGTGTCGGCATCTCAACCAAAAGGTTGTGGGTTCAAGCCCCGCCAACGGTTGAAACATTTTCTTGAGTTTTAAAAAACAAAACAAAAACTCAGGCAGTTGCACCCCCAAAAAATCCAAACCAAACCAAAATAAAACAGAATTCCTTTTGGATCAATAAAATAAATCTCCATAAATATATGCTATAAGATTGAGATAAGAGCGACAATCTTTTAGTGAAAAAGAGAAGAAAACCTATCCATGGTCCTCTCATAATAAGCACTGTTTTTAATATTTCTTTTCTTTCTCTTCAATGACAGCTTTATCTGTGAAGGATATTATTAATCCAACTCCAACCATTTCTTCTTGCAGTCCATTGATAATTTTCTATTTCTTCTGATGCTATTCTTCAGTGGGGGGGGGGGGGGAAGTTTTCCTCCATGCAGATGCATGGCTCACTCCACGATGTAGTTGGTTTTCTTCTCTTTTTCACTAAAAGATTGTCGTTCTTATTTCAATCTTATAGCATATATTTATGGAGATTTATTTTATTGATCAAAAAGGAATTCTGTTTTATTTTGGTTTGGTTTGGGTTTTTTTTGGGGTGCAACTGCCTCAGTTGCATTTATAAAAGAAAAATGACCATGAACAATATGACCAACAGAATGATGCGGCAATTCACTCACAAACAGTTTATTTAGTGTACACTGACCATCCATTAAACTACTCAATCCATTTCACGCAAAGTGTAATACATTATTCCCTTCACAAAAAACAAATTGACTCCAGTATTATTTTTTGGGAGGTTCAGTTTTGCAGGCACATGCATTAGAATAACGTGGCTGCACAAAATTAAATGACACTAACGTGTTTAGTTTATTGCTTTTAGTTTGCAAGGAGTCATTGTTGAAAAATGATGTGTTGGTGTTTTTCTTGTGTATTTTTGCATCCATTCTGTTTTTTTCCCCTTTTGAAGATTTACGTGTTGTGATCTCAGAGCTATTTTGTTCTATCTTCAGTTTTATTGTTTTTTCCATAGGTATTGCTTTGTTGTGTAAGAACAAATAAATAAATGTCCATTTAATGATGATAAGAATAATTATCTTAATAGTGCCCCTGAATTTGCTGTACTGGAAAGCATTTTTTACTGTGTCCATACATTTTTGCCAATATTCATGATCCCCTTCCCTATGGTACATTGACTCCTGATAATCTCTTATATAGCCTGTCTAAGCTTTTATTCTTAGAGACTCACCCATAATGCATCACTCATTTTCGTCTCCTCTTTCAAGGTCAACCCGGCTATCAAGGAGCCAGCTGGCCAACCCCGTACCCGTCCTACCAAGGGGAGGCTACCCAATGCCCCAGATGCCAACTGGCTTCAACCCCTACAACCCGTACATGGGTCATCCACAGCAGCCGCAGCAAGGATACCCAGGAATGCAACAACAGCCACAACAATACCCAGGTCAACAACAACAACACCCAGGTCAACAACAACAGCCTCAGCAATACCCAGGCCAACAACAACAACAACCATACCCATACCCATCCTATCCTCCGCAGGGTGGTGTTCAGTATCCTAGTCAGCAATACCCAAGATCTTAAGCTTTCTCCAGTCTAAAACCTTTGATGTTGTTGTTTGGCTGGGGGAGGGAGGGGGGGGGGGTTCTCTCGTTTTCTTTGTTTTGTTTTGACCATTGTTCTGAGACAAATTTATGAGATGGAACCCTCGTCATTGGTCAATTAGTTTTGTTCTTTTTATTCATATTTATTCTGGCCTCCTGTTGACTCTTGTGTTTATATGATTTTTTTTAGACCTCTTTTTCTATGGATAACCTTTCCTTTTGTTTGTCTATATCTTTTTCTCTTTTTCTCTTAATCCCCCCCCCCCCCCCCGGCCCCCTCCCAACTTCTACTCCGTTTTCGTTCTTCTCTCCTATCTTCCCACGTGTTATTCTTTATTTGTTTATACCGTTGTTGTGATATAATATCAAATGAATATTCTTTATAAGTAAATAGTACTTTAAAAAGTGCTAAAGTTATATTTGTGAATTTTATGCTTACTCAGCAGTAAGAGTGTTGAAAATTCTTAACTATTGCAATGTCAATTGTGCTGAACTATTTTTTGATCGCTGGAGAAATTAATTTAGAAAATTGTCTTGGTGTACATGTATATTATATTTATTCTCATTGTGAAAACCGTTTATGTCGTTCTTCTCACAAAATAAAAAAAACAATGCCATTTTCACATCTTTTCATAAACTTTGATTACTATCGGCTAGTCCTCTATTCCAACTATATTTTTATTGTATTGAGTGCTTGCATGGGCCGTAAGGTTATAATAACAGGATTTCACACAATATATAAATGAGACCATTAGAACGGTGTCAATGGTGGAGGAACAGACAGACATTGGTTATGACTTTTTGGTGGGTTGTTTTTCAATTTACTGTCTTGGGAGTGCATAAACAAGCAGAAGGAAAATACCAAAGTGCATGACAAAAATGAAGCCAGCATCCTTTGCCGATACTCTATTATTTGACACTCAACCAAGTCTACTAATAATTAAAGGAAATGAACAGACAGCCTTCTGACATTAGAAGTAGTATAATTTCAGTCCTAGAAGAGAGAAAGTGAGGTCGGAGGGCGGGGCCATTTTCGATTATGAGAATGCGCGCCTACCTTTTATCTAGTTGATGGTCTGTCTGCTTGACGTTGCTAGTCCAATAAGGTGTGGTTCAAGAACATCTGGACATAAATGTCTTGAATGTGTTCACATATAATCTAATGAAACATTTTGTCACCTTTAATATGTGATATTTCTACTTTTTTGGTTTGTTGATTAGAAATGAAAAAAAAGTTTTGTTCAGATTTTCTCGTTTGGTTTGTTTTTTGTGTTTCTGACTTCATTTCCTTGTTTTCTGCTTTTTTTTAAAATTGTGAAAATGTTTACTCTGCTTGGTATTAAATAAAATAAAAATAAAAACTTGAACAGATCAATCTTCAGTTATATGAACATATGAAGAGAAAAAATCAAATTTGATATTCTTAAAGATATTTTCTCTAAAACATTTTTTAGTCTTTTGTCTACTGAAAATTTGTTTTTTCATACAAAAAGATAATATGTTTATTTATCTCAGAAAGTTATAAGATTAATAGTTGATTTATCTAGGTTACTTACAAGCAGCCCAATATTTCACCTACTTTATATATCTGTAATATCACCTTTCCATTCACAGTCACAGTGACTTTTACTATTTCAAATGCTAATAAGGTTGTTACTTACAATTTCCATGACGAAAAAAATACAATGCGAAGCGATTGATTAATAATCTTTTCATTTAGATTATATTATTGCTCCCCTTATAAAACTGTTAACAGAATGCCCTTAGGTAAGTTTTAGAAATTCTTTGGAAGTGTGTTGATGACAATGATTTATGCCATATCTTTCTTCCTGCATTTTTTTCTCTGCATCTTTAGTTAGTTTTATACTATGGCTTTGACCGGTGGCTAGTTGCTAGTTTTGGAAACAAAGAGTATATGTGTTGATTTTATCATTACCATTGATGATATACTGTAGACGCTTATACAATTCACATTTGCATTTTCTTTATCTAGTCTTTTATCTTTCATAGATTTTTTCTTTCATACTGTGCTAACACTACATTGATATTGCTTTTCAAATTTGTTTTTCTTTACTTGATATAAATGTTTATCCAATCCTCCATCTTTGCTCTATATCACTTAACTTTCACAACTTCTTTTTCTGCTTGGTTATTTCAGTGTGTGAGAAGCAAAGATTTTGCTGGCAAAATTGGACATGGTCTTTTTGGGGGATTTTTGTTGTAATCGTGTCTTCGTTTTTCTTTCTTCTTTTCTTCCTTTTTGGTGTTTTTTTGCCCCATGGTGTGAAAAAAACAATCAATTAAAGCTTGTCTGTGATGTCCAGTGTTTCTGTTATGACGTTTTGGTTTATGCAGTAGAAAGAACATTTCTTTCTTACACTTCAATTTTGTTAAGATGTATATTTTGTTGTACTTTATTTAAATTATAAAGTTGAAGGTTGCTAAAAGGTCTTAATTTGACTGTTAGGTCTCATTTACAAACGCAATAAATCTATTGGTTTGTGATGGCGCACTATGCGGTCAGGTGACCTTTTTGAGATCATTGGAATAAATAATGAATGCTGGCTACTATTAGTGTTTGGTTGATTATTACAAGATTGTATTTGCTCATCTCATCCAGAATGAAATCTTGTTCTCATGAGTAAAATTTTCTTTGTTCTTTGTTATTTTCTTCCTGGTTTAAAAAAAAATACATTTAGCTCCCAGATTCGTTCTGTCTGGGCTGTGTTTTGTTTTGATTTGGGTTTTTTTGCTTGGGGGGGGGGGGGGGGGATTGATTTATTGTTAGTGTGTTGAGATTTCTTTGCAAGTCTTTTTTTTGTTTCTTTATCATATATTTTATTTTCGGTTTCCTTTTTCAGGTTATTTAAAAGTGAAGAAATGTAGACTTATCTTATGATTTAAAATGATATGGAACAATCTCATTGTACTTTTAGTTTCTTTTATTCTTGTACTTGTATATTTCCTATATTGTTACTTTGTTCACATTATTATACTACTTTTAAAATTTGGTGTTACAATATTACAAGTATTTCCAATCAATTTGTCTTGTTTTGCAATATCAATTATTAATTGACATGTATCTGACTTATGTATGATCTTTAGCCTTCACAAATGAGAATGAATCACACTATACAAATAAAGACAAACAAGAACCGTATCTTTAAATATAAAAACTTTGTTTTCTTTTCTTTTCTTTACTATGATTGTAAACTTCTTCTTCAGGCACTAGCTTTTGTCTTGTGTATACTGGTATGGGAATGCCTTTATACTGCGTGTCCTGGCTTGGCTGAGCATGTTAAGCAGCTAAACATGGATTTTTAGTATGGTGGATGCTGCTGTTAGGTCCTATTTCTTTCCTTTCACTCTCTTAATTATTTTTCAGCTTGCTGTTTCCTCTAAATTCACCCTGAGATCACCGCATTTGGTAGATGGGTATATTTCATGTATAGAACGTATTCATGCAAAAGTACAGGCTCATTGACTGTTCATCATCATTTATCCCCCAGTAGGCCATTACATTCAATCAAAGTCCTCAACTCTGGCGAGCATACAGTACAGTAGCACTTAGTATTGACATTGACATGATCCTTCTCTGCCTATAGTGGGGTATGTAATCACGCCTGAGTCAAGCAAGGAAAATTGGATTGAAGTACCGAAGATAAAAACCTGGTGCCAGGGTTTTGAACCAGTGTGGTCGTGAATACAAACTCACAACACTACCCAATAACATCACAATGAAGCATGCACATCAGGTGTGGATGTTTGTACGAAGTCAGGTGTTGGCCAGTGCTGTGAGAAGATGGCAATATCGATTGCTATATTATGACGAGTTAACTTGCATTAAATGTTGTCGCTTTATAAGAGAAAATCTTTAAAATGTTTGAAAAAAATATTCTTTAAAGTTAGGTGTCTTCTCATCCATCAGAAACATGTAGATGATTTCAGAAAGGCCACTAGCACTATCATACATACACTTGGTTCTCATCTTGTCAAAGTCGCTTCTGTAAACTGCAAGTACAAGTACAGTAAGTCGCTCACCACAATTAAAGAAGGACATGAAATGACATTAATATTGAAGACCCGTAGGATTAGTAGGAACAAAGACAAAACAAAAATACAAAGGAATAAACAGAAGAAAAAACTATTTGGGCATCAATAGAATCGAACTCACAGTTGTCACAACCTCCCGGTTGGCACCCATCGCCCCACCAAGAAAGAGAGCGCACTACGCTTACGAACTAAGCTAACCGTGCTCCTTCGATATTTTTGTTCTGTCTGTCTATTCCTTTGTATTAATAATTGTATCTCAGTATTTGTCTGATCTTTGTTGTCTTTATTCCCAAGGAGCTTCAATACTTTTCATGTCCTTGTTCATCATTTTCGACATGCCCCTTGTCTCACTGTTCGAGGTTTTCTTTCAACTATAGTTGATCAGTGAACATGTGTGCAATTACTATGTAATTAGCCTTATGTTTTGTTTACAATGATGTAAGTATATATTGTGAGTGGTTGGCAGACACCTCCTAGTTTTCATCTAGTTGTTTTCTCTGAATCCCCCCTTCCCTGAAATCACTACATATTCTTCTTCTTAGTCTTCTTCTTCTTCTTCTTCTTCTTCTTCTTCTTCTTCTTCTTCTTCTTCTTCTTCTTCTTCTTCCTCTTCTTCCTCTTCTTCCTCTTCTTTTTCTTCCTTCTTCTTCTTCTTCTTCTTCTTTCTTCTTCTTCTTCTTCTTCTTCTTCTTCTTCTTCTTCTTCTTCTTCTTCTTCTTCTTCTTCTTTTTCTTCTTCCTATTATTCGCAGTCCACATAGCATGGTAACTTTTGCCTTTTTTTTCTTCGTTTTTCTAACGTTGGCCATCTTAGTTCTTCCATCATCTTTGATACGCTGCTGGTGGTGCGATAATCCCCGACGACAAACCGTGCTGCTTCTCTTTGACCCACTTCAAGTTTACGGATGTTATTGGGATGTTATTGGCCGTTGCAGGGTCCCAATCTACACATGCGTATTCCAATATCAGGTGGACAAATGCTGTGTAACATGTAACCTTTATTTTTTTTTTATTGGTATACAGGATACATTTCAACGAAACAAACAAACCCAACGTGGATTTGTTTTAATACATTGACCTTTGAAAGCTACACGACATGTAATCAACACTCATCTTTTAAATGCTCTCTTGTGCTTGTTATAAACTTTATATCTTGGATTTAATGCTTTTACTTTTAGTAACTAATTATTTCAAAACACATGAAATTATTTCTTAACATAGTATTATGTTTTTATTCGTAAAATTCTAGAAGGGTAGCATTTTATCTCTGATAAAATATGTGTAGTGATAGCGCAGACATGTAAGTTAAAATGATTAGAACTATGTTTTTAGATTAGATCTATGTTTTTAGATTAGATCTATGTTTTTAGATTAGATCTATGTTTTTAAATTAGATCTATGTTTTAAATTAGATTTTGTTTTTTGATTAGATCTGTGTTTTTAGATTAGATCTATGTTTTTAGATTAAATCTATGTTTTTAGATTAGATCTATGTTTTTAGATTAGATCTATGTTTTTAGATTAGATCTATGTTTTTAGATTATATATCTATGTTTTAGATTATATCTATGTTTTTAGATTAGATCTATGTTTTTAGATTAGATCTATGTTTTTAAACGAATTTTAATCCTGGTGGCTATCAGAGGATTAGACAGCCCAGTTTCTGTCACCCACAGTGGACCACGCGACAAAAAGCGATTGCCCCATTCACCGTTGAGGTTGGACAAGAGACACCGCCCGTACCACCAGCCCCTCGGCCACTGCTGGCGCAGGAACAGCGGCACTGGTCGTTGTCCACGTCCCGCGTGCTGAACGCCATCCCATCATGCGCTTCGATGCTACTTCCGTCCGCCGTGTTGCCCGCCTTCCGGTTCCGTCGTCTCTTGATGCTCAATCTGACATTAGAGGAGACATATTATGATAACTTTGTCAACACATGTACATGTATCTCCATAGTGAAATGATCGCGTAGTGCAAATACATAACCCACATATATACAAGCAACCGTACACACAGACACACACACATACACACACATACACACACACACACATGAACACACATACACATTCTTACACACGCATCACATGCATAAATCTGCGAAATATAAACACAGAAATACAATATGTTTTCACTACATACATGTATTTTATAAATGCTCGATAAAGGATGCAATCGAATAAACGGATTGAAGACTACTAAGACTACACATACACATGTACACATAATGATATTGATATAGATAATTTGTTGTGGAAACAATGCTTATATATATATCCGTATTTATACATATATCAAGTACGGTTATACTTCAATATACACACAGACACGTGCACATAAATAATATTCATCATACAAAATAAGTGTGTATACTAAATGTACATCAACATGGACATATGCATGAGAAATCCAATTGTAAACCAAGGATACGACATAATGTAGTCGTGATGAAGAGCAATATGTATATTAATATTATGGCTTTATACATCAATATTGACTATCCTGTAACTGTAACTGTAACTGGGCTAATTTTCTTCTTAGGAAAGTATGAATGCCGAGCCACACTTCCTTACTCTCTGATCTTTGTCTCTTCCTATTCAAAGAAATGCATTGGTCAATATGTCTGAGTTACAAGAGGTTTGTCGGGATATTTCTGATTAGGCCTTTTTGGTAGAAATGCAATATTGCCAGTGTGGTGGCCATAATGGCCTGCTCTTTTTGATTTCCAGCCACGGAGGGTTCTTTAATCTTTTACGCGCGCAAAGGCACATGGGACCTCCTAGATTACCATCCTTCTCCGATAGGACTCGGCACTCATTTCATCCTGCCTTCCACAGGATAAGGGAGCAGAGGAAACCCGAAAAACAGATTCCAAAATCAAGCCTGGACTGCCAGGATTTGAACCCCTGACCTTTGGCTTGATAGGCAAGTGCCATACGTACTGAGCTATACAAAAATATAAATGAAAGGCCTAATAAATAGACTACGGGACAGGGCAGAGACACTTTCGATGGCCGACCCTCCGTCAGCAAAAAAAGCCAAACCCATATCCACAACTAAGGTGATCTCGGGGCTTTGGTAAGATTTCTAATTTTGCCTGGACTGACCTATATACAGCCATGGGGTTTTTAACTTGCACAATGTTAACTGAACATGAAACCTAATTTTTATCGTCCGTCTCCGATGGGACTAGGGGTCGACCCACCTATCTGGACCAGGGGGGGGTAAATTTTACTCTGAAAACTCGAGAAAATATTTCGACCGCCGCAGCTTGAACCTCCAACCTTTTTGAGTTGAGAGGCCGATACCTTGCCTCTGGACTACCGAGTTCCTTCCATGTATTTGCAAAGAAGACCAACGTTCGTGAGCTTTTTTCTCATAAACAGGACAAGTGGAGATTGGACTAGATAGCATTGAGCTTGCGATGTATAAAGGCGTCCTTTGAGGTGTTCATGCGTCTCCTAAAGGACGTGGTGTTTGATCAAGCCTCCTGGTGTCCTATGCGAATCGGCTTTACTCGGGGAAATGATATGGTACTGCTAATAATAGTAGAGGGAAACGTTATGCATGTACAAGTAAGTATATCATGAATTTTGGCCCATAATTTACAAGGCTACCACATTAACTTAGTATCACCGTAGATCATGTAGCAATGAGCTGCTGGTTTTTCTCTGCATAACGAATGGCCCAGTACACGCGTTTAAGCCGTGGTTAAGCAGCGGTACAACTTGTGATCTCTCTTCAGGAGAGCCGGGGCTAACTTTAGGTCAACTATTCCAAGTTATGTATCCCAAATCCTGTCACTGTCACAAGAATTATACATGCATTATTTAAAGCCGGAACTCGCCGCTCCTGATGCTCCCTGAGCGAGCAAACATGTGTGAATAAACGTCTGGAATGTGAACGAGTAGCAACAGGCTAAAAGAAAAGATGGCAGGTAAAGTAGAAGTAAATCCCATGATCAGGGCTGAGCACAGAGAAATCAGGAGTAGAGTCGTTGCATATCGCTTTCCATGCTGCCTTCACTTTCGCCAAGTGTGAATAAACCTAATTACCCATTTCACTGCTAAGTCGACAAGAGGGTCAGAATATATTGCCCGGACTAGGAATCGAACTCTGGCCTCCTGTGTGGTGGCCAGATGCTCCTCCGATTGAGGTAGTGGGTTCGAGCCCCGTTGACGGTTGAAACATTTTCTCGATTTTTTTTCGAGCAAAATCTAACCCCCTGGTCCAGGTAGGTGGATCGACACCTAGTCCCATCGGGGACGGAAGATAAAAAGGAGGTCCCGTGTGCAGATCACAACACTCTGTGCACGTTAAAGATCCCTTTTATGTTTACAGGGCAATCCGGTAAAATTAAAAATCATATCTAAAAAAAACCCCGAGATCACCTTAGTTGTGGATGTGGGTAAATCGAATCAAATCAAATTAAAAACCTCCGATTGAGATACCAGCGCCT